>CM021103.1:360040221-360186290 GCA_007115665.2 Sequoiadendron giganteum
AAATCTATATAAAGTCGAAGAGGTCATTTTCATATTCATTTGCACTTTGTGACTTTCAAATATCAAGTGAGAGAGACATTTCAGCCAGCTAGAGAAAGATGCCTATCCCCTACCACATTCATCATTTCGAGCACGTGCGACATCACCAGTGGTTGGCTGCCTATGGATCTCCGGTATGTACCCGAAATCCACCTCGTACTTTGTATTTTCTCGATTTTTGTGCATGTTTTATGCTTTAGCATTTTTCTTTAATTTAGCACATCAATGTCGCACTGTAGCACTTTGTACTCCGGTGTAGCACTTCCATAAAATGTTTTAGCCCTTTGAGAAAGTAGCGCTTTCATTATTTTCTCTAGCGCTTTCGTTAGATAGTCTAGCACTTTCATTAGATAGTCTAGCGCTTTCATGATTTAGCGCTTAGGTAGTCTGATTTAGTGCATTGACGTGCTAAAATAGTGCTTTGAGAAAATTAGCACTTTGGATGCCTGTTTTGGTGCATCGAAGTGCTGAAATAGCGCTTCCAATAAAGTAGTGCTTTGGATGCCTGTTTTAGCGCATCAAAGTGCTGAAATAGCACTTCTGATAAAGTAGCGCTTTGGATGCCTATTTTAGCACATCAAAGTGTTGAAATAGCACTTCTAATAAAGTAGCGCTTGTGATGTCTGTTTTAGCGCATCCATGTCAAATTTGCAAATTTTGACACAGTTAATCCTAATTTCGTCAATTTCGATCATGTCCATTCTTCGGTTTCGTCTGATTGACTATTCAAATTCCATAAAGACTAATTTTGATGAATAATAAGAATTACTCTCATGATAGGAAAGAAATAATCCTTATTTGTGATGATCCTCATGATTGGTGAGGAATGATTTAATATCTAATAAACCTCATGATAGGTGAGATTAGATAACATTGTGATGAACCTCATGATAGGTGAGGTTTGTTGATGTTTGTTCATGAATTTTGATCGAAAATTCATACCAAAGTTTGATTGGATGTAGAATGAATTTTGATTCTAACATAGTGCACTGATTTTAAATTTTTTATGATGATAGGAGGATCTAGGTAATCTCCAGATGCAAGAGCGGTTTCCATGGACCACAGATTTGATTTTGCATTTGACTCCCAATGAGATTCAGGTTATAGGTCGATGTGGTCTTTCGAGTCTCATTGATATGCACCAGATTAGGATTAGTCGGGGTCTCCTTAATGCTTTGGCCGAGTGGTGGCATAGTGACCATAACACCTTCCATTTACCCACTGATGAGATGACAGTCACACCCGAGGATGTGTGGCAGATTTTATGGATACCATTTATGGGAGAGATTGTTGTATATGATTCACATGAGGCTGGTGGGAGAGATGCTCTCCACAAATTTTTTTAGGATCAACACATTGCAGGACCAAGTGTCCGATGGTGGACGATAGCTGATGCATATGCTTCATTACTAGTAGTATTAGCTGGATTCATTAGAGATTTCCTTTGTCCTGATCATAGGTCAAAGGGATTATCTGTGGGTTGGGGTTGCATTCTTGAGAGTATGGTCATGCACGAGATGAGATATGCATAGGGGATGTGTATGCTATCCCACCTTTATCATGATTTGCATTTAGTGGTGTACTTGGGAGCACATGGCCTATCAGTAGGGATGACCCTTTTACAGGTTTGGGTATGGGAGAATTTTTCGATTGCTCGACCATTTCCAGTTCTTGACAGACCAGCAGGAAGACCTTATGTTTTCTGGTATAGAGGTAGACTTACCCAGGCTTGGATGGGTAAGTTAGAGCATTGGAGACGGGTTTTGGATGACATGGAGAGTATCATCTGGCAGCCTAATCTGGACTGTGAGTAGTGGGATGAGGATGATGCAGTGCTTGATTACCTATGTGATTCCATGTACTTGATTGGCATGACCCCTTTTGTGTTAGAGATATTTTTGTTGCAGCGAGTCTACATGCAGTATGGCATTGTTCAATGTATGCCATAGGGGGTTGCTCATTATGCCCGGTGCAGAAGTGATGTAGTAGATTGGGGGCCATTCCTATCGTATGAGACACTAGTAGAGGGATACAAAACTCTACAACCATCAGCCTAGGATATGCATAGAGATATTGTAGAGGCACCTAGGACAGAGGAGTACGTTGCATTTTTGTCTTTTCATCCACATCCTCGGATTATGATTCTTGATGAGCCAACACCTTTACCTGTGGAGGAGGATGTTGCTGAGGGTGAGGAGGATAGCAGTGGGGATGATACTCAGTCAAGAAGTAGCACTGAGAGCAATAGTGGGGATAGTAGCAGTGATGAAGGGGATGGTGGTGGTCGAGGTGGTAGAGGGGCTAGGCTAGTTAGTGTTGGTCCATCATCAAGCAGGCCTCGCAAGAGGTGAGTAGTGGCAGTGTCATCGGTTGATCATCAGAGGCAAATTGCCAGTTTGCAGGCATAGGTACAGACTCTGTAGGGACAGTTGGTGTAGGCACAGGCTTTTCTTGTATAGACGCGGACTCAGATGCAGACTCAAGAACAGGCACATGCCTAGGCAATGACACAGGTACAGGGATAGTTGGTAGTTGTTCAGACTTAGGTTGATACTTTAACAGTTGAGAGGGATAGTGCCAGGTAGATTGTCGAGAGGGCATAGGAGACTACCTAGACACTACAAAGAGTAGCTGATGGTACCTCTGTTGCAAATTACATGAGGTAGGTTATGTGGGTTGGCCAAGAGGCAAAGTTCTACAGGGGTAGGTATCATGATGCAGTGCCTGTTGATCATAGAGTTAGCTATGCCCCATCGAGATCTGGTTGGACCCATACCTGGACAGTTAGTGAGGGTGTGACACAGCCTTCATGGAGAGATCCCAGAGATCCTAGTTCTTCCAGGGGTGGTGGTGGTATTGGCCCCATTATGCCTACTCATTCTGGTAGTTGCAGATCATAGATGCTATTTAGCTCATTTTTTATGATGTATCTTTTCTTATTTCAGACTTCATTGTATACTTGACATTGATGATATATATGATATGCAGTGAGTTCTATTTATGATGGTTTATGATTCTATGATGGATGCATTTATTATGTGATGATTCTAATTTTTAAATGCTTATGTTGAAAATATGATGTATGGATGTTATGAACAATAATGTATGATGTATGATGTATGTTATGTAGATAATAATGACATGACTTGTGTTTATTTTAATGTGATGAAATGTATGGATGGACAGTAAATTCTTTTTATTTTAAATGTGATAATGATAATAAAATGATGATTTTGTAATGGACGATAATGGATGGATGGTGTAAATTTTGATCAAATGCATATGATAATAATGTAATGAATGATATGATGTAGTGAACATGATGTATTTATTTAAATGATATGATGTTGATGGATGATAATGTAATGAATGATGAGCATGATGTATTTATTTATGATATGATGTGGAAAATATGGTATGATAAATGTATAACTATTTGATGTTGAATGCATGAATGATGATGCTCCTATATATTTTTGATGATTTTTGATTTAATGTCAAGTATACTCAATCATATTTGTAGAAAAGATAATCGTTAATTTGAATCCTTTATGTAACAATCACTCTGTAGATGTAGAATTTATTATGAATGCAATCTAATTTTATCATGCAACTATATGCAGACCATTGTCATTTTAACAGTTCTTTTGTGTTTGGTATCATCATAGAGATTTTTAGGATGTTGAAAGTGAGTACAAACATAAATGGCATATGTTAGACGAATGACAACTTGAGTACTACTTTCATGATTTTTTGATATTGCAAGCGAACACAAGCATCTAGGTATAATTAAACATCTAAGATGACCTAAGCATTCATTCATAAATAGGCAGTGATTAATCATTTCAATGTGTGAATTTTGAATGTCATCGGTGATACATTTGCATAGCACATCCCTCGACAATTCAGATATTTATATGATTAACTTACAAACATCAGACAATAAAAATATCATTCTTCTTCCTTGTTTCTCTAGTTCATTTACATCATTGAGTTACTCCAAAGAAATGATAATATCAATAAAAAATACAACTTATCCACTTTAACTTAAAGTGTTTCAATCATTATTCAGATTAGATCATCCATCTCGATTTTGTGATGTTTTGTGATTTTCTGAGATTTTGACCAAAGACCTAACTTACTAACTCATCCTAGGGGTCTTGGGGGCTGATCAAATATTAGCCTTGCCTACGTTACACATGCAAAGACCACGCAATTCAATTGACATAGACTCATGATTTTGGTTTTGCTTTTCTAGATTGACTTTTTGACTTGTTTTTCTTTTTTGGAATTTTATGATGTGATACGGATGTTTGATGCCTTTCTAATGGTGATTGATGTTGCACTTTGATGATTGTTTTGTTTTCTTGTCGTACTATTTTTTTCCCATTTTGGTAAGACTGATGTTTTCGTTGCCCCCAGTGATATCCAGATATTGCCCCCAAGCTAGAGTGAGACATGACCATATGAAATGATTTGATAATGGATGCAATGATGGCAAGACAAATGATATGATATGAAATGGTAATGACTGCCAGACTAATGATCCTGATATGTATCAAAATAGATGGGAAAGCTGATTTAGAATTACATACGACGCCTATTTCTAGGTTTTCACCACCATTAGTTTTGAGTACACTCTTTGTTTTGTATACTTTTATTTTTCTCAGTTTTCTCTTTTTGTATTTTTTGTATTTTTTTGTATTTTTTGTTGCCAAGATGCCTGTTTGCCAAGTTTTCATCAAGGAAACCATTTTTCAGAAGTATGACCCATGCACTAGGAATCCAGGTATAGAACTTTTTGAGATGGATACTATTGATAGGTTCATCAAACAAATCCCCTTCTGACGTTGATAGTTGATAGGCCCCTGATCTGTATACTGATATGATGACAAAAGGACCTAGCCAGTTAGGCTCAAATTTCCCTTTCTTTTCTCTATCTTGTTGATTTCTAGGGTTTTCTTTTAGAACCAAATCGCCAACTTGAAAGACCCTAGGCTTTACCCTATGATTGTAACTCCTTGATATTCTTTGTTGATATGTCGTGAGATGGTTGACATCTTGTTGATGATGCTCATCCAACAATTCTAGTTCTTGAAGTCTGGATACCCTATAGTCCTCATCTGAAATGATTCCTCTGAGTGATACATGTAGTGATGGAATCTCTACTTCAATAGGTAGTATGGCCTATGATCCATATACCAAGGCATATGGTGTTGCTCTTGTTGGTGTTCTGATACTGGTTCTATAGGCCCATAATGTAGGATTTAGTTGAACATACCAATCGCGTCCAACATCATTAAATGTCTTCTTGAGGATTTTTAGAATTGTTTTGTTAGAGGCCTCCACTTGGCCATTTCCTTGAGGATAGTACGGTGTTGAGAAACGATGTTGGATATGGAACTTCTCACACAATTCTTGAACATCTTGATTGTTGAAAGGTCATCCATTATCAATGATAATAGATTGAGGGATGCCATACCAACATATTATGTAATTCAATATGAATGATGAGATCCACTTCCCAATGATCATTGTAAGAGGCACTGTTTCTATCTATTTTCTAAAATATTTTGTAGCTGTTATTATGAACTTGTGTCCATTGGATGAAGAGGGGTTTATCTTTCATACCAGATCTATCCCCCATTGAAAAAAGGGCCATGTTGATGTGAAGGGATGCAGTTCTTGAGCCGGTGCATGAATCAGATTACTATGAATCTGACACTTTTGACATTTCTTTACAAACTGATAAGATTCTTTCTCCATGCATGGCCAATAATATCCTAAATGGGGGAGTTTCTTCGCTAGAGTTATACCACTCGAATGAGTGCCATAAATAACCTCATGAACCTCGCATAAGGTCATCTCAGATTCATTGTATTCTAAACATCAGAGTAAGGTACCATCAAGACCTCGACGATAAAGGATGTCAGTGATCAAAATGTGTTGAGCAGATTGGCTGATAAAATTATGTTTTTGGTTCCTAGAAAGATCAAGAGGGAGGATATTGTCCTTTAAGTAAGCATAGGTTTTTTCATAGATGGAGGTTTCAATGGTCTCTAGATGGAATATGGTATTGGATTTTGAATTACTTTAAGAAGGACATGGTACTTGTTCTACCATAAACTCATAACAACCACGTTTCTCTAGCAATTGTAAGAGTGAAGCAATTGCGGCCATAGCATCCGTAGCTTTGTTCTCCGCCCTTGGAATTTGATCAAATTTGATGTTGGGAAAAAACTATTTTAGATCATCTATTTGTTGTTTGTAGGGCATCAAATTTTCATCTTTTTTCTAATACTCGTCATTTACTTGATAAATGACTAGTTGAGAGTCCCCATATACCTGTAGATCTGTGATCTTCCATTCAATTGCTATCTTGACCCCAATGATTAATGCTTCATATTCTACCACACTATTTGTACATTGAAACATCAGTCTATATGATTTCGGAATGGTGTGTCCCTAGGGAGTGATGAAAAAAATTCCTGCTCCAGATCCTCGCTGTGAGTATGATCCATCAAAATATAATATCCATTGTTGTGGCATCATTGTCAGAAATGTCTACATCTGGAAACTCCATTATCATAGGGTGATCATCTAGTAAAGGAGCCTCAGCTAATTTTTTGGTGATTGCTTGACCCTTGATGGATTTTCTCTCCACATATTAAATATCAAATTCACTTAATAGCATGACCCACTTTGCGAGCCTACCTATTAAGGCAGCTTTATTGAGTAAATATTTTAAGGGGTCGATCTTTGCAATTAGCCTGATTGTATGAGTTAGCATATAATGTCTTAGTTGTTGAGTAGCAAACAACTCTGCTAGACATGATTTCTCTATGAAATTGTAATTTATTTCATAGCCATTTAATGTTTTGCTGATATAGTAGATGGCATGTTCCTTTCCTTCATAATCCTCCTATGCCAATAATGCTCCTAAAGAGCTATCAGTGGTTGCAATGTACAATATCAGAGGCCTTCATTCCATTGGCAACATGATAATAGGCGGTGACATCAGATATTTTTTTATTTGATTGAATGTTGTGTCACACCCATTATCCCATTTGAAAACAACATTTTTATTCAAAAGGTGATTGAATGGATGAATTTTATCCGCCAGCTAGGAGATAAATCTCCTGATTTATTGGAGCCTTCCCTATAGTGATCTGAGTTGACTGATATTTATGGGAGGCAGCATTTCCATTATTGCCTTGACTTTCATTGGATCTACCTCAATCCCCTTTTCTGAGACAATGTATCCCAACAGTTTCGCTGACATGACCCCAATGACACACTTCTTGGGGTTTAGCCTGACATTGAATTTCTCTAGCCGTGTGAAGATTTTGCTCAGGATATGTAGATTTCCTTCCCTTGTACAAGATTTTTCCAAAATATCATCCACGTAATCCTCCATGAAGGTGTGCATCATATCATGAAAGATTGTTGTCATTGCTCTTTGATAGGTGGCTCTTGCGTTTTTCAGACCAAATGGCATGACATTCCAGTAGAAGGTTCCCCATGGACATGTAGATGTCATCTTTTCCTGATCTTCTGGAGCTATTTTAATTTGATTATATCCAGAAAAACTGTCCATGATTGACAACATGGCATGCCTTGCCGTAAAGTCCACAATGATGTCTATATTTGGTAATGAAAATCATCTTTTCGACATGCTTTATTTAGGTCCCTGAAATCTGTACATATCTTGATGCTATTGTCAGGCTTTGAAACAGGTACAATGTTTGATATCCACTCGACGTAGTCAATAGACTTTATGAATCCAACATCGATCAATTTCTTTAACTCAACCTTTACCATCAATGCGATATGAGGATGCATTTTTCTCAATTTTTTCTTCACAAGCTTGATTCCTACAGGCAAAGACAAATGATGCATGAGCAGATTTGGATACAAGCCTGGCATATCAGAATATGACCAAGCAAAGTTGATGCTTCTTTCCTTAAAGAATTTGATGAATTCTAGTCTTTCTTGATCTGTCATGGATTCTACCAGATGTAGGATTTTTTCTTTCTCTTTAGTGCCGATGTTCATACATTGTGTTGGTTCTACTAGAACTGATGACCTCTCATGATAATGTTTCAAAAGAGTGTCAAATCTCCCATCTTTCGGTGCCTTAGAGAGGTTTTCACCATTAGATGAATTCTTTATTTTTTATTTTTCTTGATCTAATGCTACCATAGAATGGTTTTCCCCATTAGATATATTATCCCTATTTTTACTTTTGCAACTAGAAGATTTGACACCCTCCTGCCAAGTCACGTTGTTATGAGTATTACAGATAGAACTTGTACCAAGTTCGTCATGACATAGGAAATTTACGATGGCATCATCATTCACAAATATGGGTACAGTCAGAGGTTCAACAGGTTCCTAGTCAATAAGTTCGGGATGGATTAATGGCATGAAGTCATCAGATTGACTTAGGTTTATGGGGGTAAGGGTTAGGATAGTAATGTCATCATAGTTGTTATTTGGGATATCGAGATCAATGATGGTACCCTCTTCAAGATCGTCTAGTTCACTTGATGTTTGTTTGTCCCCACTTGAGTCATCAATATTTAGTGATCCTAATATAAATGGTCTAGACCCAGAGCTTTGTCCCTCCTCATGCATAGGTGCATATTGTTGTATTACATGAATTTGAATATTGGTGTAAGATACATCGAAACACAGATCCCACTCATATTCATTTGAATCCGTTTCAGAGCTATCTCTAACCTGAAGGATCCTTTCTACAACCTTCTTTGTCATCTCCTATTTTTTTCTTCAGAGTATCCCAGTCTAATTTTCTCTTTTGAATGAAGAGTGAGGGGTTGAATAGGCTCAACTATGCCTTCCTTCCTTAAACCAACAGGTCCTTGTCCCTCATAACCCATTTTTTCTAGGATATATCTCCCTTTGCCATATTTGTTTTTAAATTGATATTGAGATTCTTGATACTGATATTTGATGTCGATGGTTCCTCATCTTTGTATAACCAATCAAGGATTTCTTTGTTGTCTGATTTGTCCTCTATGGTACTGGCTTTTACAAATCTATCTTCAAGAACTGTGATAGGTAGTGATGTTTGATGTTTGATCATGGATGGTTGGCCGTATGTCTTTGGAGATGGCATTAACTGTGAAAGATTAAGTGATTGCTCCATAGAATATTGCCCCATCCCCTTGTCTGTCAACTGGACTTGCTCTTGATTTTTTTGTGACAAAGAAGTTTGGGGATCTAGATTGTTTGATAATTGAGTATCAACAAGACTTGTATCTTTTGCTTTATCCTTCTTCTCTACCCACTTGGTGATGATATTTGGACGTTTTTCTTCATCTGATGACTTTGAATTGGATGCTTCCTGATTGTGAGGCACAAAGGTATCTTGAGAGATTCTAAGTGTGTCACAATGCTGAGGGTGATTATAATCAGCAGATACAGTCACCTCCTATCCATTTACTGGGAACTTTAAGCATTGGTGATATGTGGAAGGACTGCTTGCATTTCATGGATCCAAGGACGTCCTAAGAGTATGTTGTAATTTAACTCTTTTTCCAATACTTGACATGCTATGTGTTTCATCATTGGTCCCACTTGGATGGGTAACACAATCAGTCACTTTGAAGATCTCTCTTCCTCATCATATGCTTTTATGGTCATTTTCCTTCTGGCATCAATAGCGTCATTGGAATACCCTAGTGCACAGATTAACTTTAGAGTGCAAATTTTCAAACCAACTCCCCCATCTATTAAGACTCTTTTGACATGATGATTGTGGATCAAGACTTTGATATGGAGTGTGGCATTATGGGGATGGTTGAGTGAGAGATCATCCTGTTCAAAGAATGATAGAAAATGTGGGGTAGTCAGATGTCCCACCGTAGCTTGGAATTGGAAAACATCTAGATTTTTTGGCACCGTAGTGGCAACTAGTGCTTGTTCTAGAACATCCTTATGTGACAGAGATAGTTTGAGGAGTTCTAGTATTGATATCTGTGTTGGAATGTTTTGAAGCTGATCAACAATGTTATAATGAGATGGAGATGGATATGCATTTTTAGACCCAACTCCCTTTAATACTACCTTGGATTGCCCCCTTTCCATTACATTTGCGGGCTGATAGTCCTGTTGTTCTCTGATTTTTATAACGTTTATTTGATTTTCAGGGACTTGTATGCTTGGGAGAAAATCCAAAGGGATAGTGTTGTCAGTTTCGTGTTCATCCATATTTTGACCCATGGTATGATCACTCTCTACTTCAGTAAGACAAAGGATCATTTTATCATAGATATGATTGATATTTTTACCTTTGTTGTTTGTAGAAGATGATGCTCCTTTGTCATAGTTTGGTAAAGGGTCCTTGAAGGTTGAATGATCATTATTGTTTTGGGGTCCCTCTATATATACCTTGTTATTATCGATCAGATCTTGAACTGCATGTTTTAACTCCATGCAATCATTAGTTTTGTGGCCTTTATTGTTGTGGAAATTGCAATAATCTGCGTCATTCCACCATGGTGGTTTGACCTTTGGATCCTAGAATCTTGCTTCTCACGTAGTGATAAGACCACTAGTGACTAGTTCTTTCATTGTTGATTCCAATGTTTGGCCTAAAGGTGTGAACCTATGCCAGTTTGATGGTTTTTGGTATGATTGTGGTTTTGTGATTTCATTGTTCTGAATGACATTTGACTTGATGATTTGATCGTTGTTTTGATTTTTTTTTTAAGTAGATGTTGTGAAGTTGAAAACTGGTTGGCATTTTGTAAATCACTTACCATTTCGTTGGTAGTCGTATTTTAGTTCTTTTGCCAAAATTTTGGTTTATCACTGTTGGGGTATTGATTTGAGGAGTTTTTGTTATTTGATTTTTCATTGAAATGTTTAATAACCCCTCTTTTGACTAGCGCTTCTTCAATCTTAAGGCCATTTTCTATCACCTTTTCAAACGCAGGAGGACATTGCAATTCAAGTCTGTAACTCATCTCCTCCATTAAATTGTCATTAAACAACTCCATTTTCTCTTCTTCAGGAATGGATCAAGGATATCTAGGGAATAGTTGTCACCATCTTTGTAGAAAGGACAAAAATGTCTCCCCTTTGTTTTGTTTTAGGTTATACAAATCCTTTATCGTGGCATCGTGTTGGATGTTAAAAGAATATTGAGAGATGAACCTATTGACAAGTTCTTCAAAATTCCTTATTCCTGGTTGTAATTTTGAAAACCATTCAATACATGAACCTCCCAAGCTTCTTGGGAATAATCTCATCAGGTAAGTTTTCTCTTGGGCAAACTCTAGGCTCATGGTTTTTAATTCGCGGATATGATCGATCAGATCTGATCTTCCATTGTATTTGTCATACTTGGGGAATTCACAGTGTCGAGGAAAGGGTTATCATATCGACTGTTTAGTCAAAAGGATAAGGACAAATTTCTTGTACTGCATACCTTTTGGTGTTTCCTTTTGTCATGTCTTGTATTTGTTGTTGTAATATTTGCATTTGGGATGTTAAGGCAACAACTGGATCTATACCTTATGTAGGTTGTGGTATTTTGGTTTCACTTGTTCTGGGTGCTTCTCTTAGGCAATTTACGACAAAGTATTTGGGAAGCTTAGCACCTGATTCAGCCAACATTAAGAGGTACTTCTCCATGTATTGTTCTAAGATCTTTTCCATGAATTTTTGGAATTTGGGATCCTGTTGGGCTGTTTGTATGTCCTCTGCAGTTATTTCATTTTTTTCATTTTTATGTAGACTATTCCAGGGATTTTCTTCTACCATTGTATTTGATGTTTCTACTTCCTTTTCTAAGAGCCTCTATTTTTGTAACTTGGTGAAGATTGGCATACAATTTTTTTGTTCCTTCTTCCAAAATTTGATCTTCTATGTTGGAAAATGTCAATTAAATTTTTAACAAAGTCAAATAAGATGATATATCTTATTGATAAGACTAGGTTAAAAATCTGATTACTATGCTTAGTTTCATGATGATAGGATGATAATATCTTGATGATGAAACTTTAGCATAATAATCGAGATTGTGTTTTGATTTGACACTTTATAATTTGCAAGATCTGCATTTCAGTTGAAAAGATAGGAAACTTGTATGAACCTATCTGATTTTGGTTTCTAGACAGTGATTCTGATAAAAAGATACTTTTGTTCTGATAAAAATACGTGTGTAAATGATAGACGAACTGATTGATATGATTTGGAATTCTATGTTTTTGAAAGTGCTAAAATAGAGTTCAGATGCGCTAAAATAGGTGATGGAAGCGCTATTTCGCAGAAGCGCTAGAACAGAGTTTAAAAACGCTGAAACAGATGATGCAAGCGCTATCTTTATAGATGCGCTAAAACAGTACTCGAAAATGCTGAAAAATATGATGAAAGCACTATTTGATGGAAGTGCTAAAACAGTGCTTGGAAATGCTATTTTATGAAAGTGCTAATACAGAGTCCCAAAGCGCTGAAACAGATTTCCAGGGTGCTAAAACAGGATTGATGTTCAAGACTCTTTATTGAAAAATTTGACTTGGCCTTGTGGCATATTCTATCATGGGTTGTGGGGTGTAGGATTGACGTATGCGTTGACTACACTTGTGATATTGTGTGAGGGCTCTCCTTTGGAAGAAATCTCATGAATAAAGTGGTTCTACAGCGTAATCAAGAGTATGACCTCTAGCAAAGTCATGATACCTATGAATGAAAGTTATATGTTGTAATAAGATCTTTTGACTTTGATATAAAAAATGTCTTTTTCTCAAAAGATTTTGATAACCAAGTGGCCTCTTGGGTTTGTTGATTTTGATGGTTTTTTTGACAACCTTGGTTGATTTCCACTCTCGAATCATGATTCTTTCTAACCTGATTTGACTTGCAGTTTTCTAAAAGATCTTTTATCTTATTTTTAATGATTTTGTGAAAAAACAACAAGCAAATTATAGAATAATTGTTTTAATCTGAACATATAGTGTATATTCAAGAACCACGAATGGTTCTTATTGATTTTCATGGTTTTCTTTGACAAAAGTACACAATTCAGAGAGACTCACTCTTAAGGTCAAATAGGTCATTGTTATACTCAACAACCCACATCTTAAAATTGCATTGACGCACACAGTCCTATCACCCCTAGTGGGCGCCTGTGTTTTTGTCCTTTCCAGGTGTGTACTCAAAGTTAGATTTCTCGTCCTCTGAGAAAATGGTCCTTGGCTATTATATGGTGAGTGTCTTGGGGGAAGATTATTCCCTCCCCTTGCACCGTAAGTATGACAATGTCTGGTTACTAACTCGGTTGGATACTACACTATGGTTCATAGATAGGGCTTCCGTGTGGTGCGGAAATTGATAAACTCCCTAAGGAGACCTCCCAATATTTAGAACAAAGATTTTGGGGATGGTTATCTTGCTCACTACTATCAAGTTGGACTTTCATCAATAACTTGCATTTTGATTAGAGTGGGTTGGAATCCTTGGCTTTAGGTGTTCCCACTTAAGTCATTCCCGTAGGGTGAGTACTTTTTCCCACTATGGCAAGCCTTCTAAAGGTTTTAACAAAAGCGTAAATTTTCATGAAAATAAGGATGAGTCTGGAACTTTGATCACCCAATTAAGGGGAGAGCATAATCCTATTCACCACACAAGCACAACAGATAAATGATTCATTTTAAGCCCAAAAGACAAATTTTGCTAATCTATGTGAAGATTTTGCTTCATAAAAATCATGGTGTCCTTTTTAATGGATATTGCAAAAGTGTGATGGCTACCCTAGGATTGATAAATTTTAGTCTAACTGTATCAAAACAAAATTCTGGTCATGGTCACGTCGGATCCAAATCAAAATTATAAAAGCATTGAAACATTCCATGAAAGCGCCATAGTTTTTACCTGATGCGCTAAAATCAAAAGTGTTGAAATAGAAGACCAAAGTGCCAAATTTCTTCATGGAAGTGCTAAATCAGCTTTTCTAGAGATGGGTAACTGATGTGCTGAAACAGTTCATGGAAGTGCTGAAGTGGAAAGTGCTAAAAATTTTAACGAATGTGCTATAGTATCACGGAAGCGCCAAAACAAATCATGGAAGTGCCATAGTTTTCCACGAACGCGCTATATTTTTTGACGGAAGCGCTATAGTTTTTGATGGAAGAACTAAAATAGAACACGCTGGGAACCTGCGCAATACTTTTCAGAAAACATTTGATAAAAATATGGGGTTATGCCCTATGGTGGGAGCCAAATTGTAAGCATGAATAAGTAGAAAGGAATAAAACACTTCTTAATGAAACATTGTATTAAAGATCAAGCTAATAATCTATTGAAAGCATGCCATTGTCTCCTATCTTCAAAGATTTATTAAGCTATTGTGCTCTCAGATTTAAATAACACTATAACTGTTAAAATGACAATCTAAAGAATAGATTGATGTTGATGCAATGATATGAAGTTAATATGATAAAATCTAGATGATAAAAGAAACTAATATGACATGAATTGACATGAAAACTTATAAATGAAGCTACAGGAGGCAGCCATGATATGAAAACTAGAATGTTGGATGCTTGGATGTTTGATGCTTGAATGCTTGATGTGTGAATTCCTACAAAGTAAGAGTGTATAAGATTGATAATCTGGATCTTTTTCTTGGTTGAATGAAGCTATATTTATAGATTTCCTGGCTATAGAAATGCATAGGGATGGAAAAGAGAGACTTGGATTCAATCTAGAGGATTGAATGGTGAGAGATGGAGGAGATTGAGAAGATTTTAGAGAATTGTCTCTACCTATTGAAACACCAGGCAAGAGAAGAGGAAGGATTGATGGAAGAGGATTGAGAGATAAATTTGCAATTTGTCTCCAATTCTTCCCGTGAAGTTTCAATCAATTAATTTTGACATGATTTTGACATAAACTAGACATAGGATATCTAATTTGATTTTGAGGAAATATAGAGGAATATTCCTTATGCCTTTATTTAAATATTTTTTATTTATTTAAAATAGCAAAAGAAGGATAAATAATTTATTAGAATAAACTATAGAAGTTTTTTACTAAATTAAACAGAAGAATATGGCAATTAATCAATAAAGTGTGTGACTTTTATTTATTTAATTTAAGATTGATGTGATAGAATAAAATAGGGAAATGATAATTAAATCAAACAAAGTATAAATGAGATAATAGAAGAATTGGAAGAATTTAAATGTGAATGTGAATGTGAACTATATAAATAAATATTTCTATGTATTCAATAGTAGAGGAATTGAGGATAATTAATCAAATAATTCGTATTTAATTAATCGGATTCTCTAGACCAATTTTAGGTGTATACACATACAAATCTTGACTCCATTAACTTAATAGAATTAGGCACTGGTCATACACATTTCATTAAAAAATTTCATAAAACCTTATTCATACAATCACATTTCAAATTTCAGCACTAGGAGTAGGAGCAAATTAATTTGTCATCTATTTTGCATTTCATGCTACTGTGGATAGATCACTAAATTCAACTAAGTTACAAAAGTGTTAAATTTGCATCAGTTATCAAGGTTCACCCACCTAGGTTTAGCAGAGCCTGAAGTGTAGGGAGTCATCAACTACATGGGTTAACTTTGTTCATTAGCAAAAAACATTGTATGTCTGACCATAGAGCTTGGCATCATCTTAGGATTTATAACCTATATTTTTGAGACCTAAAAAATTGGGTCTTGGGTGATCCCACAATACTGGTTTACAATTTTTGGGCAAATTAGACACTGAACTGATTTTTTTAAACTAAATCTTCACTTTCGGGCTCCTATATCGGCTAAACCGTGAGGAATTTGAAGATGATGTAAACTAGTGATTTGTGACATTTTGTCTATAGATTCTAAATAATTTTTGTTTTAAATTTTTGGAATTAGATTGCACTTCTTTTTCCATCTCCTTTGAAAACTAGCTTTTTAAAAAATAAAATATTTTTAAGTAGTGACTCTCACTGTATACAACATAACATCTTTTGTTGGAAGGATAAAATTCTATTTTTTTTTAATTTAGATTTGTAACTACGATATCTAGCACTTTCATTTGGTTTCATAGTGTTTTATTAAATATTTTTTGCTTTATCAAGTTTTGAAGTCAAACCAATTACAATTCAGACATAGGCGGACCGTATAAAACATAATTTTTTTTGTATGTATCGAAATTAAATTTATTTTTTTAATGGATCAAGGACATAAATACCCAGCCTAAACATATTTTTCAAAGTTTTATTTTGATAATATTCTATTTTTCCACATGTGCAGGACAAAGAGCTTGATTTTTGGTGAAAAACCTATGTTTAATAAAACTAAAAAAATAAATATATAATAAAACCAAAACATATTAAAATTATATTTGTTGGATAGCTCATTCTAAGGAATACCATAATCATTTCAAATAAATTTTAAATGAATTCATTTGATCCCCCAAAAGATAAATCAAAATTGATTTTTTATTAGAATTTTGATAGGTGTAAAGGAGACTCTATTATAGTTATGGTTTAAAACTAGTGGGGTTCTATCCAAGTGGGTTTGATCTAACGTGGTTTGATCAAACCCTTTTCAATTTGAATCCTTAAAATTGAAGTTTTTAAGGCTTGAATCATTATATTTTATAAAAATATGTGATTTTAGCAAAAAATCATAATCTCTTAGAAATTGTAAACCAGCTTTGTGAGATCAACCTCCTGGTTAACCCTTGATGTGGTCTACCTTCACTTCTTTCCACGATGGAGGTGTTTGGTTTTGGCCTATTTGGTGGTTGCATTTTTGAGTTGCATACATTTTATTGAGGATAATTTGGAGAAGATTGTTTGAGGTTATGGAGGATATATATGCAAGGTCGTTTATTGGAGAAGTGTGTAGTGTATTGTGTGATACAAAATGATGTGTATGTGATCAAGTGTTGTGATTTAAGTGTGAACATGAATGCCTGAGACTACCTAAAATAGTGAGCAGAAGGTGTATGCATTTCAATGTGGCTCAAATTGTTGGAGGAAGTGAGTTGAAGGTTGTGGATGGTGAAGAGTTGTTGTGGTGGATTCTCCTATTGCTCTGAGGTAGTGAACCTCCTTGTAACTGTCCCTTTTGTTCTCTTTCTATTTGGGCAATGATCTTTTATTTCTTTTACATAGTGAGTCCTTTAGGCAGTGAGCCCTTCCAACAATGAGATTTTTGTAATCAGTGTTGATATTCATGTATATGTGAGTTAATACTCACTATTTTTTTTTCTCCATGATTAAGGTTTTCCATGTAAAAATATGGTGTTCTAATATGTATGGTTTTTGTGTTGATGTTTCATTTGTTTACATTAATTTTGATGCATAATAAGGGTTTGAAGGTTAATGAGGGTTTTAAGGGTATAATATACAATTGATCCACCCCACCCCTCTTAGTTGTCCTTTATGTCTAACAAAGAGTTCTAATATGTTTAGGGATTATTAAGTAGAATTGGTTATAAGTCTAATTTGAAATAATATCATTGTAAGGCAATGATATGTTGGCTTTCATAGAATTTATTTTTATATTGTTGTTTAGAATATGTTTGTATTTTATTTTGACTCTAACATTGCATAATCTCTTGGACAATATAATTTTCATAATTTATATTTGTCTAGTTTATGTAACTTTGATTTTCTCTTAAAAGGTTCCATGGGTTATTCAATATATTTTAAATTTCTAACAATCCTTAATCTACATGTTCTTAGACTTAGGTCATCATAACTATTGGCATATTCAGGAGCTCAATATATGATTTCAAGTGTATCCGTCACCCTAATAGGAAATATGTCTCAACCTTGCTCCTAATGTTAATAATACAAAAATGTGATTTTAGGCTATTAAATAAAATAAAACTCTATTTATAAGCTATAGAGGTAATTTTTGGCTAGAATAAGTATTTGAGATTGTTCAAAACTAATTATTTAATTCCCAATGTGCAGATATCTTTGAGCTTTACATTTTAAAAATGGACCTAGGTAGCCTCCCAAATTAAAAGTTATGGCCTCTAGAAGTTGGATCCCTCCCCACATTAAAAGAGTTGCAAGAGGGATTTGTACTTTTTAACAAACTTATGACATGTTTTATGACACACCATAAGGAATCTTTGAATGGGTATGTTTATAGGAGTGAATCTGCACTCCTTACACAAATTCCCCTTTAACGCACCCTCACCTTAGTAAATCAAATCTGAAGGTGAAATTCCACATCACCCAACTACCTTCCATCCACTTGGCATCTATCCTTTGTGTTGGTGAGAGAATATTTGTAGGGGATGCACATGAGATGTGCAGATGATCATGTGGTGCACTGTCATCCCTGATGGATTCCTATGTTTGAAGTTGTAAAAGGCGTTACACATCCAATTGGGGTCAAATTGAAATGCCTCTCTTCAACCAACCGACCGCGAAAATGGTAGATTTTTCCCATCCCACCTTCAAAAAAATCCATTCTCATCTCATTTTTCTCTCTAAGAAACAAATTCATGTTCTCTTAGCATTTTTCCACTTCGCTTCACTACTCAAGCAGAATTTCAACACTCCGTTATAGGAGCATTTTAAGCTTCATCAACTCCACATTGCAAGTATGAAGCAAGATATAGAAGCATGGGCTTGGAGTCTTGCAAGACCTTCATTCATCACATTCATGGTTGTGGTGACTTTGCCAAGTCCATAACTCCTCCATTGGCTAGTGAGCATTTGGGTGGAGGTGGTAACATTTCACTCTTCTTTGTGATTTGATTGAGTAGCATAACACTGTTTTGTAGTGCTTATTACTTTCTTTCCTTTATCGTATATTCTACCTTTTTTCTTTTTAGTTGTCTGTGTAGGTGGAAACACCAAAACAAGGGTCTAATTGAGGCAAGCCCCTTTACGGCCCCAAAAATTTTCCCCTCTTTTTTTTGTGTAGGTGAACATGCATTTGGAGCTAGCTGGTGAATTGACACTTATGTGAGATCATCTTTGTCACCCTAGCTTTCATTTTTTTTCTTTATCATTTTGTTTTTACCGTCGAAACCAATTTGTTAGGTTGTTAGTTAGTTTTTAGGTAGTTTTTAACATGTTTATTGTTTTCTAACCATACAAATACTAGCACGCTCAAGAGATTCCAATGCACTACGCTATCATCCCATAACTACACTATCATCTTTAGATAGAGAGCTATCTGAGACATAGTACTGACTCCAAAAACTAGCTCGCCTAGCCCAAACCTAAGTTCAGGGTCTGTAGAGTGGTAGAAGTACACTATAGTGCTCATCATTCTCGATCCTTATCCCAAGACATCCTTTAGAGTGATGTAAGTTAGGGCATCCCTCTACTCTCAGCTCTTCGTGACCTAGAGCCTTGGTGTGGTTCATCCCCCTCTGTGAAGAATGTATGTCCATTTGTTTGTGCTGAAATTTTTCCGATGTACCTCGTGATTTTTGTAACTTTGAGTGTTGTACAAGTTTATGAGCATCATAACCCAATCCATGACTTTTGGGTATGCTGTTAGGAGAAGTGTGTGACACCTTTCGATGGAGAATATGAAGGTCACCTCTAGCTTCACCCCTAGTTTTCCCACTGGTTTAACTAATGAGTTCACTACTAGACTCCCTATGAACTATGCTGATGATATGGGTTTTATGGAAGAAACCACTTGTGTGCCTACTCCTCTAGCATCCCCTATGGCCTCATCCGTAGATGAAGATGATGTTTTGCATGTTTTTGCTTAAAGCCTCATGGAATTAGATAAAAATTTGATAGACCTTGTGAATCACTTAGAGAAGGTACCAAGCATAGCAAGATCTGCTAAGCTTGCAAGTGAGGTGAGACAACTACTAGGGAGAGATTGAACAAGTGTATAATTTCTACATGGCCTCAGTGATCTAACAAAGCTTATGTCCCTTCATATAGGCCTAGATCGGGTACCACCTAAGGAGAAGTGTTCGATGCCTATGAAATAATTAGGTGTTTCAATGCCCACTTCATTTGTGTGCATAACCAAATTAGGGCCCACAATCAGTGTCTCTTCTACTCCTTAGGATTCCCACACTCTCAAGGTGAACAAAATTCCCCTTGGGTTAAATTTCACTCCTCTTACTACCCCTAGTAGTGGAGGCTTGGGTGGAATGAGTAGCGGTGCCTTTGGAAGTGGAGGCGACACTAGAAAAGGTGGATTTGGAGGAAGTCATGGAGGTGGTTCCGATGGAGGTCATAGCGGTGGTCTTGACAGTGGCCCTAGAGGCAATTCTAAAGGTGGTGCTGGTGGTAGTGGTTTTGGAGGTTTCATTGGTCCTCTGTCTTCTAATGACCCCATTTTGAATGCCTTGCTTCAAAACATGGGTCGCATGTAGAACTAGCTAGCAAGTCTCTCCCAGGCCTCTACGTAGCCTATCTTTTAACCCTTCTTCTGACATATCCCATTGTTAGTGACAAACCTAAACACTCCCTTCCCACAAGGAATGGAGATTCCCAAATTCAAAAAATATGGTGGAAAGGGGGACCTGCAAACACGTGTTTGCCTTTAACACCATGTGTACGAATTTCTTCCATCACAATGTAGTGATGGAAAAATTATTCCCTCAATCTCCTAAGGATATAGCACTCGAATGGTACTGTTCCTTACCCAATAATTCTATCTTCTCATTTGATCAACTTGTGAATCAACTTCTCTAACATTTCCAAGCCAACATTAGACTAAAGATGAAATTTTTGGATCTTGTCCAATGCAAGCAAGGGGATAACGAAAAGATAAATAATTTCATTGTGGTATCAAGTGCTCCTTTCAAAAATCTCATACCACTGCCTGATTCTGATATGCATAAGGTATTCATAGGGAACCTACTGAAACCTTGTCAAGAAACGTTCACCCTAATGAAGTATCCTTCTTTCACACATTTGTGTGCAGCATTACGAGAATATCAACAGATGGTAGTTCAGTTTGGGGGACCCTCCTCGCGCTCCCGTCTGGAAGGTAGATCTAGTGTATCAATCTCAGGAAAGGAAAGGTTGTTGCAAATGTAGTAGTTGTGAAAAATGATAATGGCCTCAAGCATAATAGAAAGTTCACAAAATTATTAGAATCCTATTCTTCCATCTTGCAGAAGTTGCTGAAGGATAAGATCATAACCTTGGAGAACCCCAAACCTCTCAAGGAGCCTTACCCTAATTGGTACGATGAAAATACCTTTTTTCAATACCATCGAGTTAATGGACATGATACCAAAATTTGTATGTGCCTGTGTCACCTATTCATCTTGATGGGAGTACACAAAATTCAAACAACTCAATAGAAAAATAAAATAGTGAGTTATAGATATACATAGACCCATTCCCATCACATTCTACCAACTTAATTCTTGATCTCTTTGATTATACCACTCGGTCTGAGGCATATGTTAACATGGTCATGATTACTCCTACCACACAACTAGCGACCAGCTTGTTGGATGTGAAATTCACCTCAAAATATATTCCCTTGAACAACAAGACCTCTCCCCTCTACATTATTTCTCACCTTAATGGCAACATTGTGATGGGGGTCTTAGTTGACCCCACGAGTTGAGTGAATGCCATTATAGAAGAAACACTATTGTTGAATTCATTACAGAGGGAGGAGTATGAAAAAATGAATTCTACTATCTATATGCTTGGTGGTCTGTAACTTGAACCATACAGTTCAATAACTCTGACCATCCTAGTTGGACTTAGGGCTATAGACACAATCTTCGATGTTATTCTAGAGTTGAATTTGTCTAGGCTGAAGCTAGGTATACCTTGGCTAGTTTCCATGAATAGAATCACCTCCATCATTCACATGTTTAAAATTATCCCATGAAGGTGTTTTCCATGTGGTGCATGTCATTGGATACCAGCCATTGGTGTCCCATGGGCGCTACTCGTTGGATCATTTTTGGCCCATCTCGGTTGGTCTGCTCCCTCCAAGAATGGACCTACTTTACAAGAATTATGTGAGGTATAAGACTGGGAGCAAGAGACAACTAAATTTGATCCTTCTAGTGGTGCAATAGCAAGCTATCTACTCTTCTTGAAAGGGAAAGGAGAAGGCTTCCCATCCTTTTCTTCTTCCACTCCTCTTTTTGAAGAAGAGTTTTGGATGAATACTCCTAGATTTTACCTAAGAAGTCTGATGATACTAGCTTGGAAAAAATACAAGATCCAGATATATGATCATCCTACTACACCTCCTAGACCTTGGCCCTACTTGTTTGGTAGAAGGAAGGGTCCCCATGGGGAATCCTCTCTTTCTCAACCTTCGTGGCCTCTCACCGTTGCTTCTCCAAAAGTAGTAAACATGAAGAGGCACACTGCTAAGGCACTAGAGCTAACCCCCCCCATTATTTCTCAATCTGCTTCTCCTACTCCCATTCAAGATCCTGTCCCTCCACTAGAAATGGCTATAGTGGACACCCTTATGGTTGAACATGAGCCTTCCATCCCTTCACAACTCCTAGCCTCTAGCTCAAAGATTCATAGAAACCGCCTTACACGTGAGCACAAGCTTCGATGAAAGGCTCTAACGGTTGAGCAGGCCACTATGCAAAAGAAGGAAGATGAAATGATTACCCTTGTATCAGGGTCTCCTACCGTGTCCTCATCTCTCCTTCCCTCTATTTCTTCTCAATCAAGTTTGGTCTTGCTTTTGGCTCCCATTGTGAGTGTGAACACTCCTGACCCCAAAAAGCTGTAGATTTTTATCACCCCTTCGATTGAACTACCCTTGTTGATGACCCTTCTAGACATCCCACCATTTCCTAAACCCATGGACATGTTGAATACCTCGATGGTGTTTGCTACGATTTTCTCCTCCTCCTCTTCTATTCCTCTTGCCTTATCTGTGAGGATTTTACATCTCCCGATGGCGAAAAAGATGGAGGTTGGTCCTTCTAACAATGGAGGGTGTAAGAGGATCCCGCCTTCTCCAAAAGGTGGTCCTACACTAGCTCATTCCATCCTAGTGATAGAGCTAGCTATGGCTTCTCTTGATTTTTTCATTACTCCCAAGTCACTCGATGAGCCAAGCAGTGAATCTCGGGTGTCATCCTCTCCATCCGTTGAGATACAACATTATAATCCTATAAAGTGCATGTTCAACTCTCTAGATAAAGTTCCATCCTTGTCAGTGGTCTTCACAAAATTCTTGATCATAGCTCCACAAGATCCAATCGAGGAAGACCTTGTGGGGAATTCCTCCTTAGCCTTTGTTGTGGGAGGGTTGGAAGCTCCTCCCCTTAATATTCTACCATTGAAGGCTTGTCCTCCTTCCCCTTATAATGATCTAGATTAGGAAGCAGACAACCTCTTGATCAATGAGTGTTAGGGGGGCCTTTTCTTTATCTGTAGATTAGAAGTGTGTGTGTAATGTGTTCCCCCATACATGTTCTATGTGTCCCTAGATGTCCCTTCTCACCCTTATTGGTGCTTGGATATAGGAGTGGTTTTGTTTTGTGAACCTTATTTTATTTGTATCATCATTCTTCCATGTTTCTATTTTATTTTTGGTAAATTGGGGATGATGCAAAGTGTTGGGGGCATTTAGGCTTCCCTTCCATGTTGACCCAATTTTTTATTTTTACTTTGTTTTCCATGCATTCTTCCTGATCTGGTGGGGATTGATGATCTTTCTCCTTGCACTGCAATTACCTATTATTTATAAATGAATGAGAAGATCTAGCCCCCTGAAACCAAATCCCCATGTGTCCTCTATTTGTGATTACTTCTCTTTCACTCTTTTCTTATCTTTCTCTCTTCTTTTCTTGATTTTTCCCTCTTATGTGTGACAATGTCTTTGATTTTTAGAAAATTCATTTGTTGCCAATGGATCTTTTCTTGAAAACCTTTGCAAACTTTTTCAATAAAATCACATTCTTGACTTGGGCCCCTAATAGAATGTGTTTCCTTCATCATGGGTTTGCAAAGAAAGATCTTGGAAACTTTCCTTTAAGGTGGGAGTAGCTTTGGACTTCCCCTCACAAGGGGGAATTTTCTTCCTTTCGAACTCCTTGATGAAGTGAAAATTTTTCAAAAGGATTCCTTGATGATGAATCAATCTCTTTTGCACTTTCAAATAGTGCATCCCTTGAGTTGACCCCTCTTCATGTTGGGTTCCCAAAGGACCCCTTTGAAAACCTTCCAATTTGTTGATGGTCTGTGTGGTTGTCCACTTGATTTCTTGCATGGATGCTTTGTGTTTCCTAACGTGTTTTATCTGTGGATTAACATGCCACTTCATTGGTGTGCCTTTGAAGCTGCATTCTATCTCTATGGAGCCCTCTTTAATCAGGTTTCCTCTATGTGAGAGATCTTGGGGGATGCCTCCTTTCAAGTCTATGGGCTTATAAGGCGCTTTCTTCATGGGGCTTCCTCCATGTGAGAGATCTTGGGGGATTCCACCTTCTAGGTCTATGGACCTATAAGGCAGTTGCTTCACAAAGCTTCCTTCATGTGAGAGATCTTGGGGGTTTCCTCCTTGCAGTTTTGTAGGCCCGTGACATGCTTTCAACCTATAGGATTTTTCCATCATAGTCTGAGGGCCTTTGGTGTACTTTGTGCAACTTCATAGTTTTGTGGGGCTATGAATTATTTTGTTTGAAGCTCCTTAGGGAGAGTACTTGTGGAGTCATTTTTCTGTCATGTGATTTCAATCTCATCAGATCATAGTCTTCTTCCTCAATGGTTCAAGTATAAATTTCTAAACATTCTATCTCTTTGATCTACTTTATCAAAGAACTCATCAATATTCATGCTCGCTAAAGTGGGGGAAAAATGTATAGGAGAAAATTTGCACCCCTTACACAAATTCCCCTTTCACGCATCCTCACCTTAGCAAATCAAATCTAAAGGTGAAATTCCACATCACCCAACTACATTCCATCCACTTAGCATATGTCCTTTATATCTATGAGAGAATATTTATTGGGAACGCATGTGCAGTGCACAAACATCCACATGACACGTTGTCCTCCCTGATGGATTCCTACATTTGAATTTGGTAGAGGCATTGCACACCCAATTATGGTTAAATTGTAATTCCCCTCTTTGACCAACTGACCCCAAAAATGGAAGATTCTTCCCATCCCACCTTCAAAAACATCCATTCTCATCTCATTTCTCTCTTTAGGCAATAGATTCATCTCCTCTTATCATTTTCCACTTCACTTCACTACTAAAGCAACATTTTAACACTCCATTACAATAGAATTTGAAGCTTCATCAACTCCACATTGGAGTCTTGCAAGACCTTCCTTCATCACATTCATTGCTATGGTGACTTTTCTAGGTCCATAACTCCTCCATTGGCTAGTGAGGTTTTATGTGGAGGTGGTAATATTTCACTCCTCTCCTTTTTTGTTTGATTGAGTAGCATAACACTATTTTATAATTCTTATTAATTTCTTTCCTTTATCACAAATTCTACTTTGTTGCTTTTTGGCTGACTGTGGAGGTGGAAACACCAAAATAGGGGTCTAACTGAGGCAAGCCCCTATACAGCCCCAACAATTTCCCATCTTTCTTGTGTGTAGGTGAATGTGCGTTTGGAGCTAGCTGACAAACTAGCACTTTGTGAGATCATCTTCGTCACCCTAGCTTTCATTTATTTTCTTTATCATTTTAGAATCTATTTCTTATACTTTATCATTTTGTTTCTACCATCGAAACCAACTTTCTAGGTTGTTAGTTAGTTTTTTAGGTAGTTTGTACTATGTTTACTATTTTCTGACTGTATGGGTGCTAGCGTTCCCAAGAGATGCTAGTGCATCGTTTTTTTGTCCCAAAACTATGTTGTCATCCTCAAAAAGAGAGTTGTATGAGACATAGTACCAACTTCAAAAACTAGCTTACCTAGCCCAAACCTAAGTTCAGGGTTTGTAGAGTGGTAGAAGTATGCTATAGTGCTCATCATTCTTGACCCTTATCCAAAGACATCCTTTTGAGTGAGGTAAGTTAGGGAAGCCCTCCGCTCTCAGCTCTTCATGACCTGGATCCTTTGTGTGGTTGGTCCCCCTCTCTTACAGTATGATAGATTCAAAATAGAGCACCCAAGTTGGTTAATATATTATGACAAACTTATTGCAAGTGGATAGAATATTCTATTTAGCTTATTGACTCATTTTGGAATTTTGGAATTGGATTCTTAACCAAGGATTTAGGCACCATATTTTGAGTGGTTTTATCTCATGGTTTCCAAATTACCATTTGATGGTTTCATTTATATCTTTTTAGACATGTAAAATTGACTTAATACCTATCACACACCACGAACAACATCAAACAACATCAAACAACATCAAACAAAATCGAACAACATCGAACAACATCAAACAACATTGAACAACATCTAAGAATGTCGAACAACATCGAATAGCCTCAAAAAAAATCAAACAACATTAAACAACATTAAACATCATCCTAGAAAATCTCGTAACATCTTGAAATGACTGAAAATTGTCCTAAAGAACCCTATAACATCTTGGAATGACTCAGAATTATCTCGGAACATCCCGTAACATCTCAAAATGACTTGGAATTGTCTCAGAACATCCTATAACATCTTAGAATGACTCAAAATCATCTTGAAACATCTTGTAACATATTGGAATGACTCAAAATCATCTCAGAACATCTCGTAACATCTCGTAATGAATCAGAATTATCTCAAAACATCTCATAACATCTTGGAATGACTCAAAATTATCTCAAAACATTCCATAACATCTCAAAACCATCCCAAAATGTCTTAGAACATCTCAAAATCACCCCAAGAATATCTTGGAATCATCTTGTAATGTCTCAAAACGTCTCAAAATAATCCCGACACAACTCAAAATCATCCCATAATGTCTCAAATCATCTCAAAATCATCCTACAATGTCCCACATCGCACCACATCAAATGACATTAAAAACCATAATTCCTCTATTAATTGAATAATACAACATTATTTAATTAATTCACTTTTTCATCATTTCAGATAAATTAAATAAATTTCATTTATTTAATTAAGTCCTAAAAACCCTAATTCTAGTATTGATTAAATAAAACAACATTATTTGATTAATTCATGTTTCATCATTTTGACTAATTAAATAAATCACATTTATTTAATGAGATTCTAATCTCACTTAATTTCATCCTAATTGATTAAATAACACCAATTATTTAATTATGTCGCTAAATCACCTGATTCCCCTAAGTTGATTAAATTATTAAATCATAGTAATTTAACCACAAAACTTTCCCTCCAAAATTTGAATAATTAAATCAAACTATTTGAATCAATTATCAAAAATAAAATCAAACTAATGCAAATTTTTTTGCAGAAGTCAAACTTGATTTGCATGTTCAACTACAAAAAGGAATTAATTAATAAATCAATTAATTCATATTCCTCACCCACTTTCTGATTGAGAAAATCACGATTGCTAACTAAGCAATCTAATTTGTTAACTAATCAATCTAAATTCCTAACCGATCAATCTAAGTTGTTAACTAATCAGTCAAATTCCTAACTAAGCCATCAATTTCCTAACTAAGCCATCTAAATCTCAACTGATCAATCTAATCCCTAACTAGACAATCAATTTCTCAATGACACAAATTGTGAAATCAACTTTACACAATCTTCCCATGTCTAAATCCTCTCAACACACTTCGATCGTTGATTTGGATATTATACAAATTGATCTTGATCATCCATTTCAAATCTCATTTTCAATATAACAAACCCCTTTCCTCACAAATAAGGATTGAATAATCAACATCATTTGCACAACAAAGTGTTTTCAAGAACACCATTGAAAGAGCTTCATCATTTCTTCGATCAACTAACCAAAGCACGCACTCATCAATCTTTTGCACACGAACTTTGGACGCTTCATGGTGATAAGAACAACCCAACATTAGGTGAATACACTCTACTAAGGGATGGTAGCATTGTGTTATTCTCATACATTCAATTATGTAATCGTAGATTCTTTAATGCATGTTCAGATAGCTTAGTTTCATTTAGTATGTGTAGGTTTAGATCTTATATTAATATGTTTGATCTTAGTTTAGATTATTAGATTAGCATGTTTGATCTCACTTTCGATCTAAAATTCTCCCCCTCACACATTTTGGCATGCCCGGTGGGACCCTTGTTCCCTCCTCTAACATTTTTTGAGCTATTTTTGAAGTTGCAAGTCCCAAAAATGCACTTGACAAATTTTTCAAGTGCTACCCAGAAAACTTGCACACCTAACTGTCAAGAAAATCACGTAGTTGCAACAAGATCTATGCAGTTGGCATCAGAATTGTGCAACTACATCTAAACTAGCACTTTTGCTTCAGGACATGTGCATCTCCTTTTGACACTGTTAGTAGTCGCTGACAAATTTGAGAAGTTGCTTCAAGACCAACACTTTTGCATTTTTTCTCTGAGTATTTTCTCTAAAGACTAAGTAGTTGATATGACAGACAAGTGCACGGATCCTGCACTATTGTAATGGAATTCTCCACTAACGTTTGCTTGTTTTCAATGTGTAAATAGGTATTAATAGATTTGATGTAGGATTCAAGTGACATTAACACATTTTGTGTAGGGAAGATGATCGGTCCAAGATTTTTAGATCTACAATATATTTTTATAACTTAGGAACTTGATTTTGGGGCTTTAAAATGAACAAACACAAACTCACATTTTATTTTAGTGTTTTATAATTGAACCAATTCATGCTTTCTTAATTTAGGAACTCTGATTTTGGTGCTCTAAAAATGAACAAGCACAAACTCACATTTGATTTTTAGTGTTTTAAAATTGAACCAATTTCATCTTTTCTTAACTTAGGAACTCTCATTTTGGTGCTCATAAAAAGAACAAAAAATCCTTCAATTTTGGGATCTAAAAATGAACACATCTTATGTTTTCATTATTAGGAACTTTAATTTTGGTGCATAAAAAGAGCGCAAATGATTTCCATTTTGTTGACCAATTAAAGACCAAGACTGTTTTCTTAGAAACATTCAAGTTTGGAGCTTAAAATGAACAAGTTATTTCTTTTGTATTGAACCATTGTTAGTTTTTACTGATATCTTGAATACTTCCTATTGGTGCAAAAAAAGAACATTTTTTTTATGTTATTCACATATTTTTAGGGATAACATTGGTTGAGGTGTTTAAAAATAATCAATTTGCTATGGATTTTTCACTATGCATTCATTTATTGGCAAAGCTAAAGTGTTTTATCTTCTCCCCTCGCACCTTTTGGCAATCTTAGGTGCACGAAAGAATATTTTTAAGCTTTGCACTTTATTTTCAAGTTTACCTTAAAGAGGGGGCTTTCTTTGAGATACATCCAATGCTGGAGAATTCATTGCAAGGTCTTGAAGTACATTTATTGTAAGGCTATATCAAAGGTTGTGAAACCATAAGAAAGTAGCTTAAAGCCATGTTGATAATAGACTGCACCTAATCCAAGTGGAATGAGAATAGTTAAAGAGCCTTAAGTGGCCAGCAGGTGAGTGTTAGATTTATGAGTTCAAAGTTATCACTAAGAACGAAATGTTTTTAGAGGCCACATTATTATCCAAAAAAAAATCTCTAAAAGTGGTGCATCAAAATTTACTTCTAAGAAGTTTCCTTCCATGTTTGATTATAGGCTCATTCCATAAGTTGCATGTAAAATCATCTCTTCGGAGCATGACACAAGCCTACCTAAGAGAATGGTTTCTATCCCCTAGGGTTGTAATTGCTTTTTTATGTTAAAACTTTCCCATTACATTCAAAACAATTTGACATCAAATTTTGTAGTTTATTTAAAGAAAAATAACACATTCATACAAACACTAAACAAGATGGTTGAACAACAAACCCTTTGATTTAGTGCATACTTGTAAAAGAAGCCATATGTTTGCACCCCTTGAAAGGGTATTTCCTTAAAGGTTACATTAATCAAAGTAAACATTTGGGAACTATGGCTTGGGTGTTGTGATTTCATAATCTAAGTTATAGACATGAAGGTCACATAAGTCCATGCTTGTTGAGTTTGTCCAAGTGTTTTTTTATCATTTTCCATACTTCAAACATGGAGAAAAAATTTGAGAGAAATTTTTTTATAAGATCATTGTTTGAACCAAAACAATTGGAAATCCATAAGGTCAGATAGTCCCACATCCATTATTTCCATCCTACCTATTTCAAATCAAAATTAAAAACCATTAGGGTCATTCTTCCACTCAGACATCCATGATATCAACAGTTACTTGGGATTCACAGATAGTACAAGTAAGCTTTCCTGCAACATATCCTCTGGACAAGGAAGTGGAATATGGACCCTAGTTCTTCAACATTTTGATTTCCAAGAAGTTGTACAATTCCAAAACAACACTCAAATCCTAGGTTCTTGAACTTCACAACAACCATACCATAACACCATCCAAATTTATGACCATCTAGTGACCAACTACCCTAGCTTAGCAACCATACCTTGTAGCATCAATCCTTCAACCTAGTTTCACATATATCAAAGGTTAGAAAACTAACATCAGAAGTAGTCTGAGAACCTTTATTTTTCAAAAGAATGAAACACCCCACCAGTTTCTCACCTCATCCATTTTCCTAGACAAAGAGGAAGAGAAAGTTTACATAGCAGTAGGAAGACTCGTATTATCACCACCTGCATGGCAATAAATATCCCCTTCATTATCTCACACAAGGTCAAGATTCCTAAGATAAATTCCACAGGTTGTCATTTCAAACTTAGGCATCTTTGTCCAAAAGCTCTCAAGAAACACCTTTGGGCACTTCATGAAACTAGAACTAGGTTGGTATACAACTTTTACAAACGTGCTTCAAGGAACAATCCAAACTTGTATTCCTTCTACTACTGTCAAAATCCTGGTTCGTTCCAACAGTTCCAATATCTCACATAATCCATAGGACAACATAAGGTATTTAGGGTTTGAGTCACCTAGAGAGTTCAAACATTACACCAATTTCCCACAAGGGACCCAAGTTGTTTATGGCAACCATGAGATCACAACATAGGAATAAAATGGAAGCAAGCAAGAACAACACTAGTATCCCACCAAAAAACACCATGAATGACATAATTGGCCCATGAGGATATAAACCAAGTGACCTTGTGATAGGGTATTGAGTATCAAAACATCCCAAAAACATGTTGATCTATTACCTCAATCATTCTTATCAAGGGTCACAACATAAAATAGGGCAACAACATCAAGGGTTTCAAAACCCCCATCAAGGAATAAGTCTAGAACATCAAATTTCCCTAAATAAAATTGAGCGAGATCTTGAGGAATTTAAACAAAATAAAAAACTAACGTATTATCGATGTCGTGTGGAAATTCAAAATGTTACATATCCACAAAAAATGAACATCATTCCACAAACACATCAATAGCCACATCAACAACACTTCCCATATCTGCAATATCAAGAAGTTTTTCAATACCAAGCTGTATCTCAAGTGCAATATCAAATTTACCTCAATCACAGTATCCAAAATTTTTGCAACACCAAGGTGTACCTCAAATGAAATATGTACCTCAAACATAGTATCAAGGAGTTCAACAAAATCAAGAGCCAAACAATTGAGAAAATCCATAGAGGAAAGATTACCAATCAGGGAGGAAATTCACCCCTTGAGGAGAAACTTTAGAGGTAATCATGCATGAACTAGTATAGTAGGAACTTATCAAAATCAATGATATTCCAACTCATGGTGAACCAAGATTTAAACTCCCTTGGTATAACTAGTACGAATGATGTGAGTTCCACAAAATCAAGGGTCACAGAATGAATAGATACACAACCCTCAAAAACCTCATCCAAGACCTCATTGATAAGGGAGAAATAGCTATTAAAAATGATGTTCAAGGGCCACCTACCAATGAAAACAATGATAATGTCTCAACCTCAAAAGTTGAAATTAACGATCAAGAGCTATCTATCACCGATCACATTGGTAATGTTTCTACATCATCTAGTAAGTAAGAGGACATACATAAAGAATTTAATCCCAAGCACGATCAAAATCAATCACCCAAGTCTAGCAATGATCCAGTCCAAGATATATTGACATCATCTAACCTCATGGTAATACATATTGAGGATCAAGAGACTCTTAATCCAATGCTTATACCCAATGCAAAAAATCTAAGCCAGGAGCTACCACCCATATGTCCACATTTTGAGGAAATCCAAGGATCCTTTATAAGAAATCCCTTCTTTGAAATTGATGCATGTCAAGAATGTGATCCAAAGATATCAAAGATGATACCACACAAAGTCAAGATCAAGAATCCCTATCATCAAAATACTATAATGACTTGGTAGATATCTTCGAAGACATCTTCCAAGACATCCCATGATTTCCAAAAGAAAAAAAAATCCATATACCAAGCACACGTACATCTACCCATGAGATGCTTACTCCTAATGGACATGCAGATGATCTTCATCTAAGACAAGAGTCACATACTCTTGATATCATTACCAAGGAAAAAAAGTCTCCTACTCTTAACATCTCTACAAAGGGTTAAGACGCAACAGAATCTTGAGACATTTCAGAAGGGGATCAGGAAGAAGACTTATACATGAGTTGTGAATCAAAAAAATCTTATATAGACATATTAGAAGGGGATCAGGAAGAGGAATTATACATTTGTGAATTAGGAAAATCTTATGAAAACATAAAAAATGAATCATGAGGAAGACTTTTACATGGATAGTCAATCAGAAACACCTCGTGAAGAAGCATTAAAATATGATATTTCACAAGACCAAGCCAAAGATATCAATCAAGAAGTTATCCCACATCTAAATGATCCTATCAGTGAAGAATCTATCACATTTGGAGATCCACAATAGAGTAGAGAAGGACTAACACCTTGTTTTTAAGGTAAGACATATCCTATTACAAATGGAAATTTTCAACAAATGAATTATCAAGGAAGAGGAATAGGCTTATATGAACAGGGTGTCCTAGAACTAGTACAGATTATTGGAACTCCTAAGCATAAAATTTTTGAATCTAAACATATCAGGGATACCTCTATAATACTAGGGTAAACTTTATCTAATGCAAGCATCAACATAAAGAGAATGAAGATTCCTTATGATAAAATTTATACCAATTCTACAACTAGCCATATCAGGAATCATCATCCACACATATTTCCACCCTTTAATTGAGACCAACAATAAGAGAAAAATTTATACCCAAGAATAAAACAATTCATTCAAGCAAAATAATCAACAAGACAAAATGGACAAGAAAGATTCAAATGGATACAAAAGAAAAAGCAAGAAAATCATCCCTATCAAACTCCATTAGTCAAAGAAACTATGGGGAAAAATTAAAAAAGGGAAGTTTATCTATCAAAGAAGTCCAACAATACAAAAGAAATATTCAAGAAATACTTACAAATTATATCAAGACGTTGGTCCGAATTGAATCTCCATATCCACCCATCATTGCTCATCATCACAAGTTTTGGGAGTGAAAGGTTCCAAATTGCCAACCAATCCATCTAAATATCATATCCCTCAACGCATTTTTACATCCATGATATCCAAATCTCACATTGACCATGTGTTGGCAACAACTCTTTATCATAAGGACTCTAAGGGCTCTCTATCGTGATGTGCGCATTAGGGTAAGGTTAACTCCGGTATTGACAAGGAAGGTAAGAATTATCAAGGGTTACATTCAAGTGCTTGTGTCCTATTAAAATAACTCCTCTAACAAGGATATCGTTGGCACGTCATGACAACAATAATGACCATATCAACACTAGTAGCATCTACATCAGCACCACTAGGTGGTTCAAGATGAGAAAAAAAAGGTCACCATGATGAAAACCTGGTAAACATGCATCTTGTGTGACATGAAAATAATAAAGAAAATTTGTCAAGAGAAAAATTGTCCTCCAATGAAAACCACTATGGTGGCGCTTTGGACAAATACCATGATGAAAACCTAGAAAATAGGCATCATGTGTAAGAATCAAGAATCTACGTGTGTCATTTCAAGTGGAAACATCTCAGCCTATCCATAATGAATCCAATCCATTTTTATCTAGATCCACCTTATCTTGATCTTGAAAAATGTTTGGTATACACTTTACACTCGCTTATGGAAAAAATCTTGACATGGATCCCTATCATTGATCCTTTCGTATCCAGCATTATCTGAGCCATGAGGCATTGTCCAAAAAGAATACTCTATCCAAAAATGTTATCCTATCACAAGATAATCCATCACCTAAATTGCTAGACATTGGGGAAAATGCTTGCATCTTGCTTTAGAATAAATCATGATCTATTTCTTCTAGGTCATGTTGTGATCTAGGCATTTATCCCAACAACAAGGTATACCACCAACGCACTATCAGGGTAACCTTTGAAAAAATTCATCCCATCAATAAGGTATCCCACCAATGCACTATTAGGGTAACCTTCAAAATAGTTCATACCAAAAATAAGGTGTACCACCAACACACTACCAAGGTAACCTTCAAATATGATGACAACATGGATTATTCCTTCGCTCAAAAATTCTAAGATATTAATAGTTGCTCGAACCCCACAACTAGTTCAAGTAATCTTTTCCACAACATGTCCTCTAGAAAAACAAGGTGAAGTATTAATCCAAGTTTTCAACACCTTACATCCCAGGCAAAAGGGTGAAAAAAAATTAACAATTTATCAAAAATAAAAAACAAGCAAAAAAAATAAAAAACAAAACAACATCGTTGGGTTATTCCTTCACTCAAATGGTCTAAAATATCAATATTTTCTTGAACCTCACAGCTAGATATCCAAGCTATCTATGTTGTTTACCCAAAAAAAAAATCATGCTTTGAGTCAAACGGTTGAACTACATGGTCTCTACGTGTAAAATTTAGGCATGTCTTTTTAGCCCCCAAGACCCTAGGTCAGTCCCCTTAGGTTTTCAACATGCTTTACTGCAACTTAGTCAAAAAAATATAAAATCCCAAAAATATATACAATATACAAAATCTACAAATATTCACAAAACAAAAAAGGTCAAACCAAGTGAACTACGAGCCTCTACATGTACAACGCAGGCAAGGCTTATCTTTGATGAGCCCCCAAGGCCTTAGGTTAGTCCCCTGAAAACAAAAAGCCAACATCATAAAACATAGAAAATAGAAAAAAGACCTATCCCATCATCAAAATCTATGATAAACATTTTATCCATAATAAATGAATCATTACAATCATCCTTTGACAGAACAAACAGAAAAACAAAGCAAACATCAAAAGCTAGAATTTTCAAGCAAAATAATCGCATAAGATCTGACTATGAACAGATGGAAACAATGCCAAAGTATCAACTAACTATCTTTTTGACAAGTCCCAACAACTTCCTGAGATATGCCTTAACGGATCCGTTCCTACAATAAACATGATCAACAACAGATAATAGCCCCACCCCAAATGGATATGGCAAGTGATACTACAACTTTTTTTAATCTTTTTGTTGTCTTATTTTGTGATTTATTTTATTGAATCATTCCCAAGATCTCTCAAGGATGTCCATAAGGATTTAGAGAAGAAGGAATGGGGGAAATTGAGCGTCATTTTGATTTTATGTTTGTAAGATATTTTTGTAATACTAGAATGGTGAATACTTCCTTTATTCAGTATGGAAGTTGTATTAAAATAGTTCGTGAAGCAATTACATGTTAGGTGTTTTATACCTCCCTATGTAACTGGTCTGACATGGTTTTCACGCAACCCCCCCTATACTTAAATAAATTTTCCGTATGTCTGGTATGAACAAAGATATTCTTTGTTTGTAGAATCAAAGTCCATGCAATGGATACAAATTCACCTTGGTAATTCATACCCTGGTCCATTGTATCTGTTTTCTACATCAAATAGGATTGTTCAAACCATGAAGTCTCTAAAGCAAAGCAAAAGCAACTCATCAACTACTAACATCATCAATAGTTCTTCTAATTAACATCATGTCTCTTTCCATCACTAGTATTTCTTCTAAATTAACATCCATCTTGCATGGAAACATCATTAGCACCATATCCATACTACATCCACAAATGCTATCAATACATATAATGATGACAATAAACCAATGAAAAAACCATGTATCATGTATGGGGCACTCATTTATCAACATAAACTACATCTTAAATGGGATAAATTATGATTCATCCATCTGCATCATAATTCATACATCAAAAAAGCACAAAAACACATACAAGCATACATCAGATCATATATCACCATCACATAAGTATAAAATGAAGTTGAATCGAAGAAGGCATATCTCATATATATCATCATAAAAAAGGGAACATGTCATAAGTAAATCATCCATAGTGACACAAGTGTGATAGGATAATAAAAAATCATAACATATATACGAGGTCTCGACTAGACCAATGAATATATATATATATATATATAACACATGTCTACAAAATTCCTCTGCGCCATGAAATAACATGAAGATCAAGTACCCAAAAAAATTAAGACCCTGATAGGAAGGATGAAACCCTACTTGTTGACAACAATTTCACTCGCATCAACAGTGTTGAATAAAAAAATCCACAAATAGACCGCAAAGAAGCCTATTCCTCTTGAAAGATATGGAAAAAGAAAATCTCGAAGGGAAAATCTGCTTAAATAGAACAACAAGATCAACTTAGTTCAATACCAAGTCTCTATTAATCAGGCCATGATCGTACTAGGTTCACTTCAGGGTATGATGTGAATTTGTTGTTAATCTCAAAGGGAACATGTTCGTTAATTATTGATTTTATACTAGACATTGAGTTTTCAATTTGGATCTTAACAACAATTATTATGAAACCAAAAGATTTGAAACAATATTTCATGAACATCAACAATTTCATTTGCTATCACTTAAGTAGATTTAGCTTTAAGAATTCAGCAATTTCATGTAAATCAAAATATTTTCAATAAATTTCCATCCATTCATTTATTTATTTTGGAGAATTTTCAAAGAATTTAAACATCTATTCTAAAATAAAGCATTAAAAAAATACTGAAATTAAAAGGTTCTCCTGGTTATTCTCCACGCATGCCCCAAAGAATTAATTAAATCAAAGAAACCCACTTTATACTTCACCAGATTGCTTCACAGCTACATACAAACTGGTACGAGCTTTTAAAGACAGGGTTCAGTTTGCACATCGAGTAGTTTTTGTATACACCCTTAAACAATACAGTATATAGGCTTGTTCAGTGGACCTAACAAAACCAACTACAAAAATATTAATGAGATAGGTAGCTATCAAATTGGCTATGATATTAATCAATTTCTACATGCATACAAGTTTTTAGTCTGGAATGATTCAAAAAACCGGAAAAAGGAACAAAATTTAAAGAAGTTTTGGCTCTTCGGACATCCATAAATTCTGAACTTAAAATAAAAAACATATTCACTGGCCTTTTATAGAACACAAGGAACAAAAAAGATAAAAAAAATATATGAGAGAAAATCTAAAGAATGAATCACATCAACGCACGTGGAAGAAAGTGATTGACTAGGAAATTGCAATTGAAGTCTTTAAAGATTGACTTCAATTGCTCATTGAAGCTCTTCGAGTTTCGATCTGTTATTATCGTGAGGATAATAACTTGAATCGGGATAGCATATTGGAACTTACCATACATTCGGAATGATATCATTATTGCTCTATTCCAACACTCGGTCTTGCTTCGAATATATTACTCTCTGGAATGGGCTTCCCCAGAGATGGACATTTGCTTCCACCGCATGTAAAATATCGGGATCTCTAGCATTCCGGTGGACTCAAATCCCTCTGCATTATAACTTCCCAAAGCAAGCAATCCAATCTGGAAATGATTCTATCCACGATTCAAGTTTTCCTAACTGTCCATATCCGAACTTTGCATAACAATCTGTATTTCCTACAATCACAAATTCCACATATTAAATCCCTTAAAAAAATTTTTATAAACATCTCATGTAATAAAACCATTATTCAAATATTATAATATTAATTTCCATAAATAACACGCTTTCCAAAGAACATCATAAATTCTTGTATGATTATCCTCTACATATATATCGGATCACCAAACTATCAAACTCATTCAATAATCACAAAATTTAAAAACCTCATTCTACCGGAACCCGGTACCCAGTATTCAGCTTTACCCACAAACTTTCCCTGGACCTCGGTCTTATCGGACTTCCATCATCAGACTGAAATGCATGACTTACTTTCTTTATAACCTTTTCACCTTTCAAATATCTTCAGTTTTCAATATACAACACTCAGAACACTTTACTACGAAGTATTCTTTTAAATTAAAGATTTATTTTACCTTCTTTATTTTCTCGATGATCTTCCAAATAGCTAGCTCACACCATAAGAGTAAAAAAAAATACATTGGGTCCCCAACCCTTACAGTCTTGGGGTGTGTTGTGAGACCACACAACAACTTGCAACCAATAAAACCAAATTTAAACAAAATTTGAGAAATTAAATCACCTATTGTAAATCAAACTTTATACATTTTTTAAAACAACAACCTTTACCTTTACCTAGTTTCTAGCATAAAAATTAAAACTCCCCCCGGAAACATCCGTATGTGCTTTGATTAATTCCAATTTTTGGAACTCAGTAAAAAGAATCAGTTTGTTACATTAAACTACATAATATGGTAATCCTCCAAATCCAACCAGGGATAGAGCATTTCTTCCAGTCAAGCGTCCATAGCCTTGACAAGGTTATCTCTATAATTCCCCCAAACATAGCTCTACTGCTAGCTAGGTGTCCATAGCCCCGATAGAGTTATTTGGATAGCCTAAAGAGTTGATATTTTTTTTTAGATATAACAATGATAGCTCATTTTCAACTTTTTATATCTCAATAATAGCTCATTTTCAACTTTTTATATTTCAATAATAGCTCATTTTCAACTTGCAGGAAGTGAAGCATGCTATTAGGTTGGGAATTAAAATGATAGCGGAGGTTACCTTTTAATTTTTTATTCAATGCAAATCCCTTCATCAATTTACCATTTCCCAAAAATTCACTTAAAATATTCCCTATTGATGTATATTTCTAGCTAAATTTTACCACCTTATGCAAAATCCTAGCTAACTATAAATCACTATATGTTAAAAGATATGCATAAATTGAAATTTAGCAACAAATAATTTAATCACCAAATTAAATCTAAATTTAGAAACATTAGTTACCACCCTTCCGATAAATTCTTATGGCAATCGCTAAAATTTCAACTAGCACTTTCAATTTGATGACGTTGCTCCTCATTAATGGATCAAAATTATCATGATTGCATAGGAACACGATCACATTATTCTTCATTTAATTCACATGCCTGATCTTGCACATATCGTTTCTCTCCACTTATGTAGGTGATGACATGTATTGCTTTACCAACTTAATTTCTTCTTTTTCTAATCTGCACATACCAACACCTTCATAATTAATACATCCAAAATAATTTGAAAAGACCACAATTAACTTTGAAATCTTCAACTTGCTTGATTCACAATCTTCATACTGTTTAACTTTGAAGCAATTTATCACCAAGAATGTGCAAAGAATTAATTTGATTTAACCTTTCGTTCTGGAAACGCTTGTCCGGTTGCCACCTTGCTTACGATTTTTGAGACTTTTGTCAGGGAAACTATGTATTGTATTTCTCTCACTACTTTCTATAAATTCCACATTGCTTCCTTCTGAATTCTTCACATGCTTGCTAAGCTTTCTTCTCTAATTTTGCATTTCTTTCTTTGTTTATTTCTATTTGCTTCTAAGCCATGGATACTCCAATTTTTTTAAGCTACTCTCACCACCAGAATGTCTTTTTAGGAAGTATCACGTCCAAAAGGCTTGAAAAGGTTCTCTTTATTAAGACTTCCATTTTTACTATTCCAAATTTTTGCTTAGTCCTCGGGGAAAATTATATTGAATCCAACTGCTACTATCACTTTTACTCTAATGTGGCTTCTCATTTTGTAGCATCTCTTCTGGATATAGGGCTTTCTATGGAAGATGTCTGCTCAGGTGCCAACATGATAGTGAGACCTAAATATCTAGAGAACTTGGACACCATTTTATCTGTGGTGCACCCGACCATTGGAATCCCCTCGATGGATGATATTCCTCGATTCTTAGAGCATGGGGAAATAGTTCCTCTCCAGCCTTTTCTCTCAAACCTCCATATTCAGAACTTTGAAACGGGCACCGGGAACTTGCCTATATTGGTTATTTAACTTTTATAGATGAGGCATCCCACATTGAATGAATAATTACCACCACCACCTGCAACTAGGCTCCCTCTTTTTGACCTTTTTTTATGTTTTGAAACAATAATTTCAATACTAATGTATGTATGTGATACACACACACATATATATATACATAGCTTTTAGTACTTTCAAAGCATGCATTTACTATGTATGATTTTATCATTGTTTTGCATTTCACCATATTTCTTTACAAATGTTCGGATTAACTCTCATGTATGCAAGGTAAGTTCAGTAGAATTCACAAATTCAGAGGCCAGACAAGAGAAAAACAAAAGCAAAGAAAACAAAAAACAAAATCTAAAAAAAAACTAACCCCAACCCTAACTAACCAAGCATCTAATCTAACAAACGATTATCTCTAACAAAGAAACTAATTCTAATTTCTATGATGATTTCTATTGTTATTTTGGTGTGAATTACATCAGGCTTATCTTTAAATTCATTCAATAAAATTTCGGCTATCCTACTACAATAAATAATTTTTTTATTTTTTGTGTTTAATAATCATAAATTCAAAAGAGTACTTACCAATGACTTGGCTCATATGTATGAAAATTACCTCATTAAAGGTCGATTGAACACACTTCATTTGATGCAACCATACTCTACCTTCTTCTAGCCCTGGTTCATGGTTCATTTTTGTACTCTGTTTGTTTCCATGAACGATTGCATCCATTTTTTAAATTTCTCCTCCAAGAATTTTCATATCTTTGGCCATGTCTTCACTTTGCATTTTCTTAGACCAAGATATATCACAATTTATATTATCATTAGAGAGAAAAATAAAAAGAATGATATTCTGTATTTTGCATAAAATCAGGGAAATTTCCCTTTTTATCATGTAGATTTTCTATTTGGGGTAAAATATACATGTCACCCGCTCGATTTTCCTACTCGTTTTCTTTATTTGCATTTTCCACGTATAAGGAGAATGATGACTCATCAATTTTGTTTCCTCATTTCTGATGCAATATTCCAAAATCTCGACATTCTTGTTTATTTCCTTGCAACATGTTATGATTTTCATTTTAATAATTGTAGTTATCCAACTGTTTTGATGTATTATTTGATTTTTTAACATTTTCGGTTTTACAAGGGTTGCACACAATGTTCACTAAAATTTCCTTCCTTCTAGTAGCTATAACTTCTTTTGTTAACAAAATTAATTTACATATGGCTAAGCTCACCCTAGTTAAGAAAGTTTCACAATCCAATTCACTGTGATTAGTTGTATCATGAATTCTGCATTTGGTGACCCTACTAAAAGTGAGCAAACTTAAAGGATATAATCTTTGATTAAACATTTTCACAAGTTTTTTAGCTTCCATATTGAAATACTAGCTTGTCTTTATCTTTAATTTACAACCTTTAAGACTCAGGCCTAAAAAAATAAAAATGAACAATGATGCCCTCCTTCTAGCACCAGTTCATGTTGACAACAATTTCACTCACATCAGCAGTGTCGAATAAAAAACTCAATATACAGACCATGAAGAAGCCTATTCTTCTTGAAAGATATGGAACAAGAAAATCTCGAAGGGAAAATATACTTAAACATAACAACAAGATCAACTCAGTTCAATCCCAAGTCTCTGGTAATTAGATCATGATCATACTAGGTTCGCTTTAGGGTATGGTGTGAATTTTCTATTAATCACAAAGGGAATATGTTCATTAATTCTCAATTCTATACTAGACACTGAGTTTTCAATTTGGATCTTAAGAACAATTATCATGAAACCAAAAGATTTGAAACAATATTTCATGAACATCGACAATTTCATTTGCTATCACTTAAGTAGATTTAGCTTTAAGCATTCAACAATTTCATGTAAATCGAAAGATTTTCAATAAATTTCCATCCATTCATTTTTCTTTTTGGAACATTTTCAAAGAATTTAAACATCTATTCTAAAATAAAGCATAAAAAAAATACTGAAATTAAAAGGTTCTCCCAGTTATTCTCTACGCATGCCCCAAATAATTAATTAAATCAAATCAAGTTGCTTTATACTTCACCAGATTGCTTCACAACTACATACAAAATGGTGCAATCTTTTAAAGAGAGGATTCAGTTTGGACACCGAGTAGTTTTTGTATACACCCTTAAATGACATAGTATACTGGCTTGTTTAGCGGAACTAACAAAACTAGCTACAAAAGATTCATGAGATAGGTAGATATCAAATTGGCTCTGATATTAATCAATTTCTATGTGCATACAAGTGTTTAGTCCGTAATGATTCAGAAAATAGGAAAAAAGAACAAAACTTAAAGAAGTTTTGGCTCTTCGAACATCCACAAATTTTGAACTTAAAATAAAAAGCATATCCAATGGGCTTTTATAGAACACAAGACACAGACGGGATAATATAAATACATGAGAGAGAATATAAGGGACGAATCACATCAATGCACGTGTAAAAAGTGATTGACCAGGAAATTACAATTGAAGTCTGTAAAGATTGACTTCAATTGCTCATTGAAGCTCTTCGGGTTTCAATATTTTATTATCATGAGGATAATAACTTGAATCAGGATAGCATGTTGGAATGTCCCATACATTCATAATGATATCATTATTGCTCTATTCCAACACTCAGTCTTGCTTTGGATATACTACTCTCTAGAATGGGCTTCCCCGGAGATGGACATTTGCTTCCATTGCATGTAAAATACCGAGATCTCCAACATTCTGGTGGACTCAAATCCCTCTGCATTATAACTTCCCAGAGAAAGCAATCTAATCTAAAAATGATTCTATCCATGATTCAAGTTTTCCTAACCATCCATACCTGAACTTTGCATAACAATTTGTATTTTCTGTAATCACAAATTCCACATATTAAATCCCTTTAAAAAAACATTTATAAACATCTCATGTAAATAAAACCATTATTTAAATATTATAATATAAATTTCTATAAATAACATGCTTTCCAAAGCACATCATAAATTCCTGTATGATTATCCTCTACATATATACTAGATCACTAGACTATTGGACTCATTAGATAATCACAAAATTTCAAAACCTCATTCTACCAGAACCCGATACCTGGTATTTAGCTTTCCCCACAAAATATCCTTGGACCTCAGTTTTATCGGACTTCCATCTATCTCAGGCTTCCATCCTCGGATCGGAATGCATGACTTACTTTCTTTAAAACCTTTTCACCTTTCAAACATCTCTGGTTTCTAGTATACAACACCCAGAACACTTTACTATGAAGCATTCTTTTAAATTAAAGATTTATTTTACCTTTCTTTTTTTCTCGGTGATCTTCCAAATAGCTAGCTCATACCATAAGAGTAAAAAAAATACATTGGGTCCCCAAGCCTTACAGTCTTGGGGTGTGTTGTGAGACCACACAACACTACAAACCACCAAAAAGATTCGGTTGTCTCATAGACTGATCACCTACACCTGCACCACCACCACCATCACTAGCAACATTCAGCTCCTTGAACTATGGATGCTGAGAAACCCTAAGAATAGTGGCATCATATAAGGTCTGATAATAGGTGGACATTTGTAGAAATCAATCTCACTTAGCTCGCATACTATCATGCTCTACACGGAGAGTATCGCTCTCTACTGTAAGTAACAATACTTGAGCCTCTACAACATGTCATCGGCCAATCTCGCTCTCTTGCTCAGCCCTCAAAGTGTCTACCAAAGCCTTTATAGCTTGTTGTCATACTATCTTTGCATCTCTGGAAGAATTCATCTAAGCTAGTAGTATATCAACATCCCTAGCTGGTGGAGGAGGACTCAAAACCTGTCCCTGACCCTGTATAGGAGGCATACACTCATACTAAATACCCTGTGCCTCATCACGTCAAGCTCAATCCAACTGCTCTGTGAGAACCTCAATGCGCTATCACTATCCTGACAACCTCCAATACCTACTCTGCCCACAATGTGTGAGGCCTCATCATTTGTTGAGCATTGCTTTCATATTTTATAGTGGAGGTCGTTTAATAAAATCTTAGGATTGTCGTATTGAGTTGTGTAACCTTGGTGCTTATGACATGCTTTGATGTGTTTAATCTTTTATGTGACATTTGTTTTCATTAGTGTGTGTGTGTTTCATCTATGAGGTTTTATTCTGTTAGTTACCATTAAACTATGTATGAAGAAGTATATATGAGATGATGTTATATCCTTCAAATTATGTATTACATCACACTTACTTATGTAGGCTTTGTGGATGTTTATTGTTGGATATGAACAATACATTTTGTATTCATGTATGTAAAAATGCATATAATATACTATTTTAATGTTTCAACATTCATGTTGACTATACTTGTTACATATGGTTTAATTATTATCCTCTAGTTCCTCGATATATTTTTGATAGTCATAACATTTACACTTGTGGTACTAGATCACATGACTATAAGGAGTGTTTCATTGGATATAATTATTAGTATTAGTTCCATCCATGGTAGTTTAGGATGTGTTTCATTATGTTATTTGGTACGAGTATCCCTAGTTTTTGTTTGAGTGTGTGGGCACATGTTTGACCCCAATGGTGGTTAAGTGGGGATAATTAGTTGATAAAATATATAAAGGTATATTGAATAATGAATATGTAAGTATATTAAGCAATTATGAAAAGTGTGAAGAAGAAAGTATTATGAACTAATATGATGAAAATAGTAGAGATGAAGTAAAATAGTGTTAAAAATAAATAGAAGTGAGGGAGGATATTTAGGTAATAATTAGACTTGTGAATAGAGTGAGAGACTATAAAAGAAGGGAGATAAAAGAAAGGATAATAGTAATAAATAAGTAATAATAATAATAATAAATATAAATAACACAAGTGAATGGAAATACAAAAGTAGATATATTACAAAAAAAAAGGAGGGGAGTTTAATGGAAAAATATAAAGTAAAAATAGTAGTAAGTGAATGAAATAACATGAAGAAGAAAATTGCTATGTAAAAGCAACATATAAGAACATCTATATGTTTAAATGATAAATAATATTAGAATGTAGTTTATGAATAATATGAAATAAGACAAACTATTATGATTAGAGAAGATGATTTTAAGAGGGAAAAACTAATGATATTTGGAGGGATGAATGTGTCTTTATGGCTACCTACCCCTCTGCCATAGAGGAGACAACCGAAGCAAATGGAGATGGCCATTATGAGTTTCTCAGGAAAATTACTGATGGAGGAGTTGTGCTCGAACTTTAGAAGGGAAAGGGAACCTATCAAAGGGTTCATGTGTCTGGTCTAGGAGTCAAATTTTTGCATACTCATCTACCAGGGCAGCTGTAACTACATCTATCAAAAGATCTACCTCTGTACACTTGAATCGATGTCCATACCTTGTTTCAAAGCTCCCATATTGGCGTAGGCAGCAAGGAGGTGGAAAAGAGGATGGTAGTAGACTCAACTACAGGTCATTTCAAAAGGCTATGGATTTGTCAAATTTGTGAGGAGAGTAAAAATTAAAAAAATAACTGGAGCTATGTCTGAAATAAATGATGCTTATTGCTCCTCAAAACCTATGCGTATTAGTGAAGCTACACCAAATAAGTCTATGGGTTTTCAACAACAATATTCTATGGAAAGGTATGCTCTTTTGGATTGTTAGACTGTACATTAATGGTTGACATTAATAGAGTCTATGTATCATAATTTTTGTGCAGACCATTCAGTTGTATAAGGTTGATATTAATATGTGTAATGTGACTCAATCTTTCTGAAGTTTTTTTTTGAGCCAAACTAATCCTTGTTCAATGAGTTTTGGGATTCAGACTCTTATGATGATTCGGGAGTACTTTTATCGCTTAATAATTATGTTTAGCCCAATCAATGCTCTTTGGTTTCTTTGCCTGACCTTCATAATGTTGTCTCCTATATCTTACAGAACAAGTAACCTAGCCTATAGGTTGTTTATCTCTCGGGCTCGTGATTTTTTTCTTGTATGTATTTCATGGTAACTGCCTTACCAATGTTTGATTTAGCCCTGTTATTTTCGATGCTTATATTTGACCTTGTTCTTCATACATCTTGCTAGTATTTGGTTTCCATGGCATACTTGAATCTCAAGGATTTCTATGCTACTACTGTAATTTCTCTCATACTAATCTTATACCCTATTAATGCCTACTATTGTATCTTGCATGACTTCCAAGGAGAGCACAACTTTTTTAGTGCGATTTCATCTGCTTTGTTTTCTATCTTTCAATTAAGCTTTGATGGATGGTAGATTCAGGATTTACACTCGCAAGTTTCATTTGCTTAAAAGTTTCGAAGGTTTTCTTTTAACAAATCCATTCTGTGTGTATCCTTCAATCATCGCTTTCCATGAGAATCGCATTTCTTAGAGGTATTCTGTCAAACATTTCGCGTGCCTTTCTATGCCTCACACTTCATGTTCATGCTTGCTGATTTAGGTCACGGAATTCAGCCTTACACCTATTGAATTGCATTTGCTTGAAAGTTTCTAAAAGCCTTTTCAACAAATCCATTTTTGTGCATATCCATCGATCAATGCAGTGTTTTGGGTGATGTTTCTTTTATCTATTTTATCAAACAGTTCCAGTGCCTTGTCGTGCACATTTTGCATGCATTTCTACCAAAGCATTTCCAAACACAACATTCGACAGAAATCCACGTTCCATACCCTGTTCCAAAACTCTCATTTTATTACAGGCAGGGAGGACGCTGGAAAAGTGTTTTTTTGGAATCTAGCTTTACACCTGCCAATTACGTTTGCTTGAGTGTTACTAGATGATCATTCCATACTTGTAGAGTGATCAAGGTATCTTGTGATCATATATAATCCAGGTGCAATAATGCTATTAACAGTGAATACGATGGTTCATTTTCACGTGCACTAAATCAGGGCATGTGTGTATGAACATAGATAGATAATATATGCCTCAGATTTTCCATACTTAATGTATACTATAAAAGAATTAACTTGTGTTAGTTGGGATTCACCAACATAGAAAAAGGCTCTATGATAAATTCCTCTTTCAAGTTTGACAGAATTAATCAAAATACCATGCTTCATTAAGAACTTATCATTATTAATCAAATGGAGCTTGCTCCAACATATCATACACAAAATTTTATCATATGGGTAAATAAATTAGTATTTCTTTAGAAATTTTCATATATGTAGGAACCAATATCGCTTTAGTTTAAATTGACTTTGAATATTGATATATTGATGTAAAATTTTAACAATTCTCATAAATAAAATTTAATATGCATATCATAAATTGTTAATACCAAGAGAAAGGTTAATATTGTGATTAATGATAGTGGATAATAATATTATTAATTACTAATAACCTTGAGTAGGATCTTGCTTGGTGGATATCATAGGATGATATTAACAAGTTAAATTGTAGGATTTAAAGTGTGATAGGAAAGAAATGAACCAAATCAATGAAAATGGGAATGTGAGACACATATGACATGGCAATATAAGTAAATCTTTAGTGGGAATTGAGTCATTGGCAAGAAGTTACAAATGTCTTAGAAGGATTGTGAAGCTATGACACTATTTTCCAATTGATTGCCATTCCCAATATTCTGAGTAGAATCAAACATGGATAATTTAGGCAGATTTGGTTTGTATTGTATTTGAAGTAGGCTGCAAGATAATAATCAATAATAAGAAATTATCATGTAATGGAGGAACTACCCACCCTAATCAATAGCCAAACCTATTAGTTTATTTTCTATAAGTTTTACTATTCTACTTAGAAAGTTAACCGACAAGAGTGAAATATTGAGATTTGATTTTTGTTTATGTTGTGAGCCTAGGAAATGAAGTATTATTCCTTTTGATAATTCCACCTTATATTATTGACATAGATAATGTATTCTCTAGAAAATAAATATTTGAATTTGATTAAGAAAATAAATAAATAAATGAATAATAAAATACGAATCACTAATGTGATGGAATTAATTTGTAGATCATCATCAATATTCTTTAATTCTTGTTATGTTGATCAAACAAGTATCAATTAGTCAAAAGGAGTTAAGATTGAAATTAAAACTGTATTGATAGTATTGAATGTTGTCATATGTTAAGCCTCCCTAAAAAAATAAAAAAATAAATTGAAGGTTTAAGGTAATATTTATTGTCTTGATATATGATCATGTGTTCAACCTTAATCAAAATTTCTATCTTTTATATAAATGTTTTAGATGTATGTCATTTTGAGGAGTGGATAGCCTAGTGATTATTTATTTCTTCTAATGATGGCAAGTCATATCAAAGATAAAAACATGGTGATCTTAGTGGGAGACTAGGGAGTAGAGTTGAGAATAATGGGTTGATTATAATTAGGTAAATGAACTTTTTTTAATCATACATATGTATGTGAGCAATTATAAATTCATGAATTAAATTCATAGTCTAAAATTGTTTGAGCAATTGCAATGTCTAAGAGGGGGCTTACTTTGAGATACATCTCGTGCTGGAGAACTCATTGCAAGGTCTCGAAGCACGTTTACTGTCAGGTTATATCAAAGGTTGCAAAATCATAAGAAAGTAGCTTCAAGTCGTGCTGACAACAGACTGCACCTAATCACATGCCTTAAGTGGAATGGGAATGGTTAAAGAGCCTTAAGTGGCCAATGGGTGAGTGTCAAATTTCTGCATTCACAGGTATCACTAAGAACCCAATTTTTCTAAAGGTCACCCTATTATCCAAAAACATTCTCTAAAAGTGGTGCATAGGAATTTACTTCTGAGAAGTTACTTGCAATGTCTGGATACAAGCCTGCACCATAAGTTGCATGTAAAATCATCTCTTCGGAGCATGAGGAAAGCCTACCTAAGGGAATGGTTTCTATCCCCTAGGGTTGTAATTATTGGTTTATGTTAAACTTTCCCATTCATTCAAAACAATTTGACATCAAATTCTACTGTTGATTTAAAGAAAATAACACATTCAAACAAAAACGAGATGGTTGAACCACAAACCGTTTGATTTAGTGCATACTTGTGAAAGAAGCCTTATGTTTGCACCCCTTTGAAAGGATCTTTCCTTAAAGGTTTTTGAACATTCCAAATTTTATTTTAGTTTACATTAATCAAGGTAAGCATTTGGTAACTATGGCTTGGGTGTTGTGATTTCACAACCTAAGTTATAGATATGAAGGTCACATAAGTCCATGCTTGTTGAGTCAAACCAAGTGTTGTTTTATCACTTGTCATATGTTAGACATGAAGAAAAATTTGAGAGAAAGTTGTTTATAAGATCATTGTTCGAACCAAAAAATTTGGAAAGCTAGAAGGTCAAATAGTCCCACATCCATTATTTCCATCCTACCTATTTGAAATCAAAATTAAAAAAACCATTAGGGTCATTCCTCCACTCATACATCTATTATCAATAGTTACTTGGGACTCATAGATAGTACAAGTAAGCTTTCCCACAACATATCCTCTAGACAAGCAAGTGGAATATGGACCCTAGTTCTTCAACCTTTTGATTTCCAAGAAGTAGTACTATTCCAAAATAGCACTCAAACCCTAGGGTCTTGAGCTTCACAACAACCATCCCATAACACAATCAAACTTTATGACCATCTGATGACCAACTGCCCTAGTTCAACAACTAAACCTTGTAGCACCGATCCTTCAACCTAGTCTCACATATACCGAAGGTGAACAAACTGACATCATAAGAAGCTTGAGAACCTTCATTTTTTAGAAGAATGAAACACCTTGCTAGTTTCTCACTACATCAATTTTCCTATATGAAGAGGAAGAGAAAGTTGATATAGCAACAGAAAGACCCATATTACCACCACCCGCGTGGAAATAAATATCCCCTTCATGATCTCATGGAAGGTCAATATCCCTAAGGTAAATTTCATAGGTCATCATTTCAGACTTAGGAATCTTAGTCCAAAAGCTCTCAAGCAACACCTTTGGGTGCTTCACAAGACCAGAATTAGGTTGGTATACAAATTTTACAAATTTGCTTCAAGGAATAATCCAAACTTGTATTCCTTTTACTACTGTCAAAATATTGGTCTGCTCAAATAGTTCCAATATCTCACACAATCTATCCTATCATTTAGGAAAACATTGGGTCTTTAGGATTTGAGTCACCTAGAGAGTACACCACTATCCCACAGGGGACCCAAGTTGCTTATGACAACTATAAGATCACAACATACGAAGAAAATGGAAGCAAGCAAGAACACCACAAGAATCTCACCAACAAACACCATAGACAATGAAAAAGACTCATGAGGATATAAACCAAGTGACCTTACGATAGGGTATTGAGTATCAAAACATCCCCAACAAAATGTAAACATCAATTTATTACCTAAATCACTTTTATCCAGGGCAACAACATCAATGGTTTCAAAATCACCATGAAGGGATAATTCCAGAACATCAAATTACCCTAAATAAAATTCAGAGAGATCTTGAGGAACTTAAACAAAATCAAAATCTGACATATCCACAAAAATACCACAATTTTGTTAGGATTTAGGTGCTATCAACCTTGTAAGTCCTTTAATTAATTATTCTCCAAAAGTGTTTTGTACATTTACCCATAAGATGTGAAACCATTTGACCAATAGTGGTGAAAGAGACAATGCAAATGGAGTGTTACTATTAACATTTTTCCTTTTGGAAAAGGACAAAATAGCTAGGCATCCCACTTTGGAGTCTTCTAGAATGAGGTTTTTGGGTCAAAATAGGGTGTTGTAAGAGCATCTATGACATGTATGGTCTAGTTTTCATAAGATTCTTTGGCAGTATGAGAGATTCCCTATCACAGAATATGCTATTTTGGACCCCAAGCACCCATGTAAGAGAGTTGCCTTATGACAAATATAAGAGCATTTGTAAGAGGCTATTTCTTGTATTTTTTGACCATTTTCAAGGAGGGGGCATGGGTTTTTCTAGGTGGTATTGCTGCCTATTGTTTGCTGAAACCATGGTGGTTTTCATCCTCACAAATCTCTTTAAATTGGGGCCTTGAGCTAGATTTATTCAATTCAATTTTGCAAGTTTGCAGGGTAACAAGGTGTTGCCGGACTTTACAGAGATTGATAAGAGAAGTCTATTGTTGCATGTAATATTTTAGATTATCAGTAATATACTTTCCTCTCTTTCGGTGGTGGAGTTTTTTCCCTTCATGGTTTCTCCATGTAAATCTGTTGTTGCATGTGTTTTGATTCCTCTATCTCTCTCTCTCATTCTTTCTTCACACTAAGGCTAAATGTTAATCTAGATATTTCAGATTTTCATTCACTTATTTAAGTTCATATTTCAATCTTTCTTCACCTTGATAATCAACATTTGGTATCAGAGCTAACGATTTTGTTAAGGGACACTTTCCTTTTAAAGTGTTGAAGGTTTTTTGCTGCAGTGGGAGCTTTTGTGTTGTGGGTTTTGCAGATTTGTGAAAGATTGTATACCATGGCCTCCACCTCCCATCAAGATATTGAGAAGTTCAATGGAACTGGTTACGAGATGTGAAAGTTGAAAGTGGAGGATCTCCTTGAGGAGAGAGATGAGTGGTTACTAGTTTTAGTTGATAATAATCCATCTACTTCATCCATGTCGGATGCATATTTGAAGAAATTAGACAAGAAGGATCGAGGGACCATTTGATTGTGTCTCAATGACTCTGTCTTCCTGAATATCTCTTTAGAAGAAACAACATACAAAATTTGGAGGAAGATAGGTGAAATATACCAAACTAAGATTTTGTCTAACAAGTTGTATCTCAAAAGATGTTTATATTCATTAAAGATGAAGGATGGTGATTCTATTGCTGAACATTTGAATGCTTTTAATTTTTTTATAATTCATCTTGCATCTATTAATTTTAAAATAGAAGATGAGGATAAATGCATTTTATTGATTTAATCTTTGCCAGAATCTTGGGAAAATTTAATTGTTGCTATAACTAGTGGTGGTGAAGAACCTAAGATGGATAATATTATTCTTATACTTCTTTTAGAGGAGATGAGGAGAAATACCATGCATAGTGGCTCCCAAGATGCCTTGCATCTTCAAGGTAGGTCCAAGGATAAAAGGCCTAAAGGGGATAAGAACAAGGATAAGTCTAAAGGATGAGCTAAGACCCTTGGAAAGAGTAGAGTGAAGTGTTGGAACTGTGGTAAACAGGGACATGTGAAGAAGGAATGTAGAAACAAGAAAAAGAATGTATATTCCTCCATGGAAAATTCCTTTGATAACGGTGATTCTGATGCTTTGATTATCTCAGTTAATATAGTTTGTAATGATGATTGGCTTATCGATTCATGTGCTTCCTTCCATATGAATCCTCATAACGAGTGGTTTTTTACATATAAAGAATATGATGGAGGAGAGGTCTTCATGGGTGATGATAGCTCACAAAATATTATTGGTAAAGGAAAGGTAAAGTTGTGTTTCAGTGATGGGAGGGTTAAAATCCTTGATGTTGTTTTACATATTCCAAGACTTACAAAAAGTTTAATTTTGGTTTCCACGTTGAATGATTCTGGAATGCATGTGACATTTGACAAGTTTGGTTGTAGGATGGTAAGGGGAAGTTTGGTGGTTGCTAAAGGATCTCGGATAGGGAATTTGTTTATACTACATGCCTCTACTTTTTGTAATTCCTCTTTTGTAACTAGCATTGAAAATGCATGTATGTTGTGGCACCATAGATTGGATCACATTGGTGAAAAAGGTCTTAGGACCATACTTGATAAGAAAATAGTAGATGGTATTTCTGATTATTCTATTGGTAAAAATGATTTATGTGAGGATTGTGTGTTTGGTAAACAAAACAGGTCATCATTTCCTAAAGGAACTAATAAAGCCAATGGATTATTAGAACAAATTCATTCAGATGTATGTGGTCCAGTGGATATAGACTCTTTGGGTAGATCTCATTATTATGTTTCCTTCATAGATGATTACTCAAGATATACTTGGATTTATTTTTTGGATACAAAATCTAATTTTTTCACCAAACTAAAGGAATTTAAGGCATTGGTTGAAAAGAAAATAGATTATAAGATAAAAGTATTGAGATCTGAAAATGGGGGTGAATATTGTTCTAAGAAATTTGATGAGTTTTGCAAACATGTAGGAATTGTTAGGAAAAATACTACACCTTACACACCCCAAAAAAATGGGGTGGCAGAAAGAATGAATGGTACATTAATCAAAAGAGGTGGGAGCATGTTAAGTAGTGGTAAGTTAGATAAATTCTTTTGGGTAGAAGCGGTTGGTACTGCTTGTTATTTAATTAATAGATCTCCTCGTAAAGCTCTTGTTGATAAAACACCTTATGAAATGTGGTTGGGTAAAAAGACTTTAGTTTCACATTTAAGGGTCTTTGGTTGTGAGTCTTTTGTTCATGTGCCTAAAGAGAAGCGGTCTAAATTGGATCCCAAATCTCAAAATTGTATCCTTGTAGGTTATGGTAAAAATGTTAAAGGTTATAAACTTTGGAATCCACTAACATGAAAGATGATATTATCTAGAGATGTAATTTTCAAGGAATTTAGAGCTAACTTTGAAGATGAACAACCAAAGGAAAATTCAAAAACAATGCATTTTGAAACTAAGCAAGAAGATGCACATGTGGAAGAACAAAGATATGGACAAGAAAATGAAGAAGAAGAGAGTTCTAAAGAATCTATTATAACTGAGGAAGTTGAAAAAAATGAGGATGGACATGAGGAGGAACCTCTTACTCCACCTTTGAGAAGGTCCACAAGACAACAAAATCCAATTGAAAGGTATAGACCACCTGATTTTTGTTGTAAATTTTCTTTGTTATGTACTGATGATGAACCTAGATATTTCAGGTAGGCTCTCTCTTTAGAAGAATGTGAGTCTTGGATGTAGGCCATGTAGGATACAATGATGTCTTTGAAAAACTATGACACCTAGGATCTTGATAGTTTTCCCAAAGGGAGAAATGCCATTAGTTGTAAGTGGGTATATAAAAATAAGTTTGGTGCAAAAAATAAGTTGGAATGGTACAAGGCTAGGTTAGTGGCCAAGGGCTACTCCTAGAGAGAGGGAGTTGATTTTGGTGAAATATTCTCTCCTATTGCTAAGTTAACTTCTATTAGATTCCTTTTATCCACTGTTGTTGCTTATGATTTAGAAATAGAACAAATGGATGTTAAAACTACTTTCTTGAAAGGGGATCTCGAGGAAGAAATTTATATACAACCTAAGAATTTTGTTGTGAAAGGAAAATAACACTTGGCTTGCAGGTTAAAATAGTCTCTATATGGTTTAAAATAGTCACCTAGGATGTGGTACCATAAGTTTGATGGCTTTGCATTAAAGTTGGGTTGTGTTAGAAGCGAAGGCTATCACTGTGTTTACTTTAAAGTTATTGATGATCAAATACTGATTATTGTCTTATATGTGAATGATATGTTGTTCATTGGTAACAATAAGGCAATGTTAGGGAACTTAAAACTCAGCTTTCTGGCACATTTGATATGAAATATTTAAGGGCTGCTAAATATATTCTTGGGATGGAAATTATTAGGGATCAGGTTCACAAAAAGATTTGGTTAAGTCAGAGTAAGTATGTTAACACTATTTTGCAGAGGATTAATATGCAGGACTGTAAACCAATAAATATTCCATTTCTTGTTGGTACTACTTGTTAAGTTTAGACATGTGTCCTAAATCAGATGATTATATTGATGAAATGTATAAAGTTCCTTATGCTAGTGTTTTCGATAATTTAATGTATCCAATGGTTTGTACTAGACCAGATATAGCCCAAGTAGTGGGAGTTCTATGCAGGTTTATGTCTAGCCTTGGTAAAGAATATTAGACTTTTGTTAAAAGGGTATTTAGATATTTGTGAGGCACTTTTGATTACTGTTTGGTTTATCATGGTATTGATAATGCTGATAAGTCATTAGACATACAAGGTTTTGTTGATGTAGATTGGGCAAGTGACTTGGATAGTCAAAGGTCCACTAGTGGCTACGTGTTTACTTTGTTTGGAGGTGTAGTGAGTTGGATGAGTAAAATAAAACCTACAATTGCTTTATCTACCACTGAATCAGAGTATATTGTTGCTACACATTCCTCTAAGGAGGCAGTTTGGTTACAGAGACTTGGAAATGGTATTGGTTTTGATTGCAGGATAGTGAGGATCGAATGTGATAGTCAGAATGCCATATGTTTGGCTAAAAATCCTAAAAATCCTATGTATCATTCTCATACTAAGCATTTTGATGTTCAGTATCACTTTGTACAAGAAATGGTTGAGAATGGATAGGTCTTGATTGAAAATATTGACAGTTTCAATAATGTTGCAAATTCTCTTACAAAGCCAGTCACCATGGATAATTAGTTCTCTTGGTGCAGGAAGGCCATGGGCCTTGATCATTGTACTTGATTCTATGTAATTGTATCTCTATGGGTGTAATTTATAGTGTATGATATCAAGTGGGAGAATGTTAGGATCTAGGTGCCATCAACCTTGTAAATCCTTTAATTAATTATTATCCTAAAGTGTTTTGTACATTTACCCATAAGAGGTGAAACCATTTGACCAACAATGGTGAAAGAGACAATGTAAATGCAGTGTTATCATTATTGTTTGTCCTTTTGGAAAAGGACAAAATAGCTAGGCGTCCCACTTTGGAATCTTCTAGAATGAGGTTGTTGGGTCAAAATAGGGTGTTGTAAGAGCATCTATGACATGTATGACAGTTGTCATAAGATTCTATGATAGTATGGAAAATTCCCTATCATAGAATATGCTATTTTTGGACCTCAGGCGCCCATGCAAGAGAGGTGCCTTATGATAGCTATAAGAGCATTTGTAAGAGGCTATTTTTGGTATTTTTTGACCATTTTCAAGGAGGGAGGCGTGGATTTTTCTAGGTGGTATTTTTTCCTATTATTTGGTGAAACCATGGTGGTTTTCATCCTCACAAATCTCTTTAAATTGGGGACTTGAGCTAGAGTTATTCTATTCAGTTTTGCAAGTTTGCAGGGTAACGGGGTGCTGCTAGATTTTATAGAGATTGATAAGATAATTCTATTGCTGCATGTAATATTTTAGATTATTAGTAATATAATTTCCTCTCTTTCAGTGGTGGAGTTTTTTCCCTTCGGGGTTTCTCCATGCAAATATGTTGTTGCATGTGTTATGATTCTTCTATCTCTCTCTCTCTCATTATTTCTTCACACTAAGGCTAAAGGTTAATCTACATATTTCAGTTTTTCATTCACTTATTTAAGTTCATATTGCGAGCTTTCTTCACCTTGATAATCAACACATTCCACAAATACCTCAATATCCACATCATCAACACTTCCAATGTTAGCAGTATCAAGAAGTTCCGCAACATCAAAATGTACCTTAGGTGCAATATCAAAATATACCTCAAACACAGAATCAAGGACTTCTACAAAATCAAGAGAAAAATAATCAAGAAAATCCACAAAGGAAAGATTACCAACTAGGATGGAAATTCACCCCTTTGGGAGAAACTTTAGAGATAATAATGTGCAAACTAGTACAACAAGAACTTATCAAAATCAATGATATTCCAACTTATGGTGAACTAAGCTTTAAAGTCCCTTGGTATAACCAGTACGAAAAATGCGAGTTCCACAAAATCAAGGGTCACCCAACGAACAAGTGTTTTACACTCAAAAACCTCATCCAAGACCTCATTGATCAGGGAGAAATAGCTATTAAAAATGATGTTCAAGGGTGATCAACCAATGACAACAATGATAATGTCTCAACCTCAAAATATGAAAGCAACGATCAAGAGCTATATATCACCAATCACATTGACAATGTTTCTACATCATCTAGTGAGAAAGAGGACATACATCAAGAATTTAATCCCAAGCATGATCAAAATCAATCACCCAAGTGTTGCAATGATTCAGTCCAAGATATATTGACCTCATCCAACCTCAAGGAAGTACATATTGATGATCAAGAAAATCTTGATCCAGCACTTATACCCAATGCAAAAAATCTAAGCCAAGAGTCATTACCCATATGTCCATATTTTGAGGAAAGCCAAGGATCATTTACAAGCAGTCCCTTCTTTGAAATTGATCCATGTCAAGAATATGATATAAAGCATGTCAAAGATAATAATACACAAAATCAAGATCAATAAACCTTACCATCAAAATACTACAATGACTTGGTAGATATCTTCCAAGACATCCAAGGTTTTCCAAAAGAAGAATAAATCTATATACTGAGCACACATACATCTACCCATGAGATGCTTACTCCTAATGGACATTTATATGATCTTCATCTAAGACAAGAGTCCTATACTCTTGATATCATTACCAAAGAACAAGAGTCTCCTACTCTTAACTTATGTACACCAGATCAAGAATCCCTATCATCAAAATACTATAATGACCTGGTAGATATCTTCCAAGACATCTTCCAAGACATCCCATGATTTCCAAAAGAATAAGAAATCCTTATACCAAGCACACATACATCTACCCATGATATTCTTACTTCTAATGGACATGTAGATGATCTTCATCTAAGGCAAGAGTCCCATAGTCTTGATATCATTACCAAAGAACAAGAGTCTCCTACTCTTAACACCTCTACAATGGGTCAAGACACAACAAATCCATAGACATATTAGAAAGGGATCAGGAAGAATACTTATACATAAGTTGTGAATCAGAAACATCCTATGAAGACATATCAAAAATGAATCATGAGGAAGGTTTTTATGTGGATAGTAAATCAGAAACACCTCTTGAAGAAACATTAAAATATGTTATCTCACAGGATCAATCTAAAGATATCAATCAAGAAGGTATCCCACATTTGAAGAAGCCTATTAGTGAGGAAGCTACCACATTTAAAGATCCACAAAGAGAAAATAAATATTAGCCCCTTGTTTCCAAGGTGATACATATCCCATTGCAAATAAAATCTCTCAATGGATTCAACATCAAGACAAAGGATTAAGCCTACATGAACAAGGTATCCTAGAACTAGTGTAGATTATTGGTAATCCTAAGCATTAAGGTCTTGGTTATTCAAAGGAATCTAAACATATCAGTGATACCTCCATAATACTAGGGGAAACTTCATCTAATGCAAGCATCAACATAGAGAGAATGACAAGTCCTTATGATGAAATTAATACCAATGGTACAACTAGCCATGTCATGAATCATCGTCCACATATATTTCCATCCTCTGATTGGGACCAACAACAAAATAAAAAGCTATGTCAAAGAAAGGAACAAGTCATTGAAGCAAAAGAATCAGAAAAATAAAATGGACAAGAAAAATTCAAATGGATACCAAAGAAAAAGAAAGAAAATCATCCCTATCAAACTCCATTAGTCAAAGAAAATATGGGGAAAAATAAAAAAGAGACGTGCATCCATCAAAAATTTCCAACAATACAAAAGAAAGCTTCAAGAGTGACTTACAAGGTATATCAAGATGTTGGTGCCTATCGAATATCCTTATCCACCCATCCTTTCTTATCATCCCAAGTTTGGAAAATAAAAGGTTCCAAACTATCAAGCAATCTATTTGAATCACATATCCCTCAATTCATTTCACCATCCAAGATATCCAAATCTCACATTGACCATGTGTTGGTAGAAACTCTTTATCATAAGGATTCTAAGGGCACTCTATCATGATGTGTGCATCAAGGTAAGGTTAACTTTGGTATCAACAAGAAATATAAGAATTTCTAGGGGTTACATGCAAGTGCTCGTATCCTAGCAAAACAAATCCTCCAAGGAGGATATTGTTGGCACGTCATGACAAAAAAAACTACCATATCAGCACTAGTAGTGTCTACATCAGCACCACCAAGTGGTTCAACATGAAAAAAACATGGTCACCATGATGAAAACCTGGTAAATAGGTGCCTTGTGTGACATCAAAAAAATCAAGAAAATTAAGAAAAAAATCAAGAAAAAAAGTCAAGAGAAAAATCATCCTCCAGTGAAAACCATTATGGTGGTGCTTTAGACAAGCACCATGATGAAAACCTGGAAAACATGCATCATGTGTAAGAATCGAGCATCTACATGTGCCATTTTAATTGGAAGCATATTAGTTGATCCATAAAAAATTCAATCCATTTTTATCCCAATACAACTTATCTTGATCTTGACAAATGTTTGGTGTACACTTTACACCTGTTTATGGAGAACACATCTTGACATGGGTCACTTTTATTTACCCTATCCTATCCATCATTATCTAAGCCATGAGGTATTGTCCAAAAGGCCATACTCTTTCTAAACATGTTATCCTATCACAAGATAATTCATCACCTACATTAGTAGACACTGGGGAAAAATTCTTACATCTTTCTTTAAAATATATCTTGATCTGTGTCTTCTAACTCACGTTGTGATCTAGACATTTATCCCAACAACAAGATATCTCACTAATGCACTACCAGTGTAACCTTTGAAATAGTTCATCCCAACAACAAGGTATCCCAAGAACACACTATTAGGGTCACCTTTAAAACAATTCATCACATCAATAAGGTATACCACCAACGCACTATCAAGGTAACCTTTGAAACAATTTGTCCCATCAACAAGGTATACCACGAATGCACTATCAAGGTAACCTTCAAAAACTTCATCCCATCAACAAGGTATACCACGAACATACTATCAAGGTAACCTTCAAAACAATTCATCCCAACAACAAGGTGTACCACCAACGCAATACCAAGGTAACCTTCAAAGATGACGACAACATGGATTATTCCTTCACTCAAAAACTCTAAGATATCAATAGTTGCTTGAACCCCACAACTAGTTCAAGTAAGCTTTTCCACAACATATCCTCTAGAAAAACAAAGTGAAGCATCAATCTAAGTTTTCAACATCTTACACCCCAGGAAAAGGGTAAAAATCCAAAAAAATAGAAAAAGCGATAAAAAGACAAAAAAATCAAAAGGCAAGAAAAATAGTAAAGAGAAATAGAATTTTCTTTGAGTGAAAACCACTTTGTGGTGCTCCTAGAATAGGTACCATAGTGAAAACCTAGAAAACAGGTGCTAAGTGTGAATAAAACTTGCATCATTATCTATTAGCACTTTTCACAAGCATCCACCCATACATTTCATAAATCATGTATCCAACCATGGCTTGTCACTGACTAGGGTAAGTTGTTCTATATTGGGGTTAACTCCCCAAAGCTAGTCATGGATTAGATCTTATAGCATCCGATCATGGTCATAAAAGAAATAAAAGTCAAAAACATTAGAAAATGAAAAAAATGAAAAAACATCATTGGGTTACTCCTTCACTCAAACATTCTAATATATCAACATTTTATTGAACCTCACAGCCATTTCAAGTAGATTTCCCACAACATATCCTCTAGACATAGAAATGAGATATCAATCCAAGCTATCAATGTTGTTTATCCAAAACTAATTCATGTTTTAAGTCACACAGTCAAACTACACGGTCTTTGCATGTACAATGTAGGAAATTATTTTTAGCCCCTGAGACCCTAGGTCAGTTCCCTTAGGTTTTTCAACATGCTTTATTTCAACTCAGTCAGAAAATACTAAAAATCTGAAAAACATATACAATATACAAAATCCAAAAACATTCACAAAATAGAAAAGATCAAACCAAGCGAACTACAAGCCTCTGCATGTACAACATAGGAAAGGTTTATCTTTGATGGGCCCCCGAGGACCTAGGTTAGTCCCCTGAAAACAATAAAAACAACATCATAAAAACTTAGAAAACCAAAAAAAGACCCATTCCATCATCAAAATCAGTGATAAACATTTCATCCATAATAAATGAATCATCACAATCATCCTTTGACAAAACAAACAAACAAACAAAAAAAGAAAACATCAAAAGCTAGAAATTTAAAGCAAATCAATCACATAATATCTCACTATGAACAGATAGAAACAATGCTAAATTATTAACTACCTATCTTTTTGACAAGTCCCAACAACATCCTGAGATATGCCTTGACGAATCCGTTCCTATGATAGACATGATCAACAACGGATAAAAACCCCACCCCAAACAGATATGGTAAGTGATACTACAACTTTGTTTTTCTTTATCTTTTATGGTCTTATCTTTTTGTGATTTATTTTATTGACTCATTCCCAGGATCTCTTGAGGATGTCCATAGGGATTTAGAGAAGAAGGAATTGGGGAAATCAAGCGTCATTTCGATTTGTTGTTTGTAAGATATTTTTGTAATATTACCATGGTGAATACTTTCTTTATTGGGTATGGAAGTTTTATTAAAATAGTTTGTGAAGCAGTGGCATGTTAAGTGTTCTATACCTCTCTATTTCATTGGTCCAAAATGTTTTTCACACAACCCCCCTATACTTTAAACAAAGTTTCCATATGTCTAGTATGTACAAAGATACTCTTTGTTTGTAGAGTCAAAGTCCAGGCAATGGATACAAAGTCACCTTGGTAATTCATACCTTGGTGCATCCTATCAGTTAGCTACATCAAATAGGGTTTTTCAAACCGTGATGTCTTTAAAGAAAAGAAAAAGCAACACATCAACAAAATAACATCATATTTCTATCCATCATCAATATTTCTTCTAATTAACAACATATTTTTATCTATCATCAATATTTCATCTAATTAACATCACATTTCTATCTATCATCAATATTTCTTCTAATTAACATCCATCTTGCATGAAAACATCATTAGCACCATATCCATACTACATCCACAAATGTCATCAATACATATCATGATAATAATAAACCAATAAAAACATCATGTGTCATGTATTGGGCATTCATATCAACATTAATCATATCATAACGAGACAAAATATGATCCATTCATCCACATCAAATCCATGCATCCGAAAAACAAAAAAAAATACATATAAACATACATCATCATATATCACCATCACGTAAGCATAAAATGAAGCTGAATCAAAGAAGGTATATCTCATATATATCATCGTCAAAAAGGGAACATGTCATAAGTACATCATTCGTAGTGACAAAAGTGTGATAGGATAATATAAAATTATAACATATATATGAGATCTCAACTAGACCAATGACTATATATATATATAACACATATCTAGAAAATTCCTCTGCACCATGAAACAACATGAAGATCAAGTACCAAAAAGGTAAGAACTCGAAAGGAAGGATGAAACAATATTGACCACCAAAAGGATTTGGTTGTCTCACTAACTAATCACCTACAACTGCACCTGCACCACCACTTCCATCACTAGCAGCACTTGGTTCCCCGAACCGTGGACACCAAGAAGCCCTAGGAATAGTAGCATCATATAGGGTCTAATAATGAGTGGACATCTATAGTAACCAATCTCGCTCAGCTTGCATACTATCATGCTCTATTCAGAGAGTATCTCTCTCTACTGTCAATAATAGTACTTGAGCATCTGCAACATTTCATTAGCCAATCTTGCTCTCTTGCTCGACCCTCAAGGTCTCTACTAAAGCCTTCATAGCCTATCACCATGAAATCTATGCATCTCTAGCAGAAGTTATCTAAGCTAGTAGTATATCAACATCCCTAGTTGGTGGAGGAGGACCTAGAACCTATCCCTGACCTTGCATAGGAGGCACCCACTCATCCTAAATACCCTGTGCCTCATCACATTGAGCCTGATCCAACTGCTCTATGAGAACCTCAATGTGTTGTCGCTCCCTGTGATGACCTATAATACCTAATTTTCCCACATTGGGATCACCCTTATGATTAGTGAACCTCAAAGTCTTGCGTCATGCCCACCACTTTTCATAATCATGAGTAGTACCTGGATCTGCCACACCAACTGACCAACCCCAACCAACTAGGGCAAGTGCTCTAAACTTGGCAACCATAGTATCTACATTAGCTTGGAGACCCCATACATGAACCTCCTGAGTAGTTTGACCAGACCGAGCCTCATACACATAAGGAAGCTGCCATTGTCTCCCTTTGAACTGGTGACAAAATTGGTCTGGTAGATAATGCTCTATTACAAAAGGCAAATGACCAATCAACCAGCAGGTCTGTCAATAGTAAACAAGAGGATCAACATCCTCTATCCAAACCTTGTAGCTCATATAAGGTCTCCAAACGAAACCAAGAATCTCATCAAACACACGAAGCCAATAAGGAAAGTCCCTAGGCAAGGTGTAACGCTTAAAGTCCCCATAATGATAAGAGTATGGATCATTCATAGAATGATCTTATATCCTATCTGAACGAGTCACTACAATATTCTCCCATGCCCAAACGTGAAAAGTGAAACACCTATAGACATAGACTTCTCTCGCCGATACACCACCTCGTGCATATCTCAGTAAAGATGAGTAAGAAAAAAATCACCCCAAGCATATCTCCTCCCATGCTCTAGCATACTCTTGATACATGTACCCCAACCCATAGAAAACTATCGACCTCACCTATCAAGAACAAATAATCTTGATACCAGACCATAAAAGACAAGTACAAGAGGATTTGTGTTGTCAGAAAACCCAGATAGATCAACCTTTGAATCACGTACATCCAAGTGTCCAACACCTAAAAAATGTTGCATAGAGTGGGAACCTTGTCGAACATGATGCATAATGAGCTCACCATGAATAGGAAGACAAAGTATCCTCCAAACATCCTCAAGAGTAATAGTAGCCCCCCTATAGGCAAATGAAAGGATGATGTCTCAGAGTGCCCCCTCTCCACAAGTGCAGTCATCATTGTTGTATAAGTCCTAATCAGAGGAATATAAAAAATATAGCATAATCCCATGGCATCAAGGAAGTCCTAATCCAACACACTAAAATGAGCAATCAGATCAAAAAAGTGGCAAGGATGTCTCTCATCATAAGTGCTTTGAGACACATGCAGTTGTTATAAACCAAGATGTTAGGGTTTCACTCTAAAAAATGTAAAGCAACACAAAACGACATGAGCATGATGAAAAATGACATTTAGGATGAAAAAAAGACACATGCTAAAAGAAAAAAATAGAAGGAGAAGTCAACTGCTAGGTTCTTGAGAAAATGCTCAACAAATACCAGACAAGTGTGATGTTTTAAAGCAAGTGCACAATTTTAGGTCAAGTGCGTAGTTCTTGGTCAAGAGCTTAGTTTTCAGACAACTGCATAGTTTTTAGTCAAAAATCATAAAACAAAAGTGCAAATTTCAAGCAATTGTGTAGTTTTAAGACAAGTGCGTAGTTTTGACAAGGCAAAGGCATGAAAAATGATGAAACTGCATAGGAACCACAAAAACTGCACTATTGACTATAAGAACTTTGTACATGCATAACAAGAAAAAAACATGATGAAAGCTAAAAGAGATAATGTACATACTAGGCTACCGATGCGTGAAGGCCATCCAAACTCCCGAACAAGCTCAAAATGATGCGGGGCAACCTCAAATCTTAACACTATTCCTCAACAACTAACATAATGTGAAATCCAAAGATAAGAATTAGCAAAAGGATCAAAGCACAAATGAGAAAATTTAAAGAAAAATTTCCTATATAAAACCTCAAGAAAACCCTAGTTTAATCTAGGAAACCCTAATTTCACTTAGGGAATCTTCCTACTTTCAAATTAGAAGCTCTGGGAAGCATCAGAACGAGAAACAAAGCACTTAATGATATAACATTTCATCTAAAAACATCAAAACTAAAATACAATAGTTTCAAGAGCTTGAACTCAAAGCTTGAAACTTTTGGTCAACCTCTCGAGGGAATAGCACAGAGTCCTACCATCATTCCACTAAACGTCGGGGCATAATTGTTTGTAAAAAAATTGATCTTAAAAACAAAATCTTTGAAACAAAGCAATCAATACTTTGTATCAAAGAGGGGGAAAATGTAGACATGTAAAATTGACTTTACACCTATCACACACCCTGAACAATATCGAACAACATCAAACAACATTGAATAGCATCGAACAACATCGAACAACATCGAACAACATCGAACAACATCGAATAGCCTTAAACAACATCAAACATTAAACATCATCCTAGAACATCCTATAACATCTCATAATGATTCAAAATCATCTTGGAACATCTTGTAGCATCTCGGAATGACTCTGAATTGTCCTGTAACATCTCAAAATGACTTAGAATTGTCTCAGAACATCTTGTGACATCTTGAAATTCCTCGAAATCATCCCAGAACATCCTGTAACATCTCAAAATGACTTAGAATCATCTCAAAACATCCCGTAACATCTCAGAATGACTCAAAATTGTCTCTGAAAATCCCATAACCTATAAGAATGACTTGGAATTATCTCGTAACATCTCAGAATGACTCAGAATCATCTTGGAACATCTCAAAACAATGAATCAAAATCATCTCAAAACATCCCGTAACATCTTAGAATGACTTAGAATTGTCCTGTAGCATCTCAGAATGACTCAGAATCATCTCATAACATTTTGTAACATCTTGAAACCATCTTGAAATATCTCAAAACATCTTAGAAACATCTCTTAACATCTTGAAACCACCTCAAAATGTCTGAAAACATCTTGAAATCATTTGTAACATCTCATAATCACCTCAGAACATCTCAAAATCATCTCCTAATATCTCGTAATGTCTTAGAACAACTCGAAATCATTTGATTATGTATCAGATCATCTTGGAATCATCCCGCAATGCCCCACATCACACCACATCAAAACGACATCAAAAACCCTAATTCCTCTATTAATTGAATAATACAACATCATTTAATTAATTCATTTTTTCATCATTTTTGACAAATTAAATAAATTTCATTTATTTCATAAAGTCTGAAAAACCCTAATTTTGCTATTGATTAAATAAAACAACATTATTTGATTAATTCATGTTTCATTATTTCGACCAATTAAATAGAATACATTTATTTAATGAAGTCCTAATCTCACTTTATTTCGTCTTGATTGATTAAATAACACCCATTATTTAATTACGTCGCTAAATCACCTTATTCCCCTAAGTTGATTAAATTATTAAATCATAATAATTTAACTATGACACTTTCCCTCCAAAAATTTGAATAATTAAATCAAACTATTCAAATCAATTATCAAAAATCAAATCAAACTAATACAACTTTGTTTGCAAAATTCAAACTTGATTTGTTCAACTCCAAAAAGGAATTAATTAATTAAATCAATTAAGTTATATTTCTCACCCACTTTCTGATTGAGTAAATTGTGATTATTAACTGAGTAATCTAATTTGCTAACTAAGAAATCTACTTTTTTAATTAATCAATCACATTCCTAACTAAGCCATCAAATTCCTAACTAAGCCATCAAAATCTTGACTAATCAATCTAAATCCTAACTAATCAATCTAAATCCTTGACTGGCCAATCTATTTCTCAATCATCCAAATTGTGCAATTAACTTTACACAATCTTCTCATGTCTAAATCCTCTCAACACACTCTGAACGTTGATCTAGATATTCTTCAACACGATCCTGATCATCCATTTCAAATCTCATTTTCTTTATAAAAACCCCTTTCCTCACAAATAAGGATCAGAGAATCAACATACCTTGTGCAACAAAGTGCTATCATGAACACCATTGATAGAGCTTCACCATTTCTTCGATCAAACAACCAAAATAGTCACTCACCAAGATTTTGCACACGAACTTTGGAGGCTTTGTGGTGATAAGAACAACCCAACATCAAGAAAATACACTCCACTATGGGATGGTAACACTATGTTATTTTTCATATTCATTTATGTATGTTAAAATAGCTTAGTTTCATTTCGTATGTGTAGGTTTAGATCTTAGATTAATATGTTTGATCTTAGTTTAGATTCTTAGATTAGCATGTTTGATCTCACTTTTGGTCTAACATTATCCCCCTTACATAGTAAAAAATCATTAATTGAAACATATTTGAACCTTTAGTTGCAATACATATGCACATGTTCCTAGGGAGAAACATTATAAGTTGGAGAACATGGTTGTGAAATGTATCTATAGAAACTAAAAACATTCTTAGTCTACGAGCTTCATTTTTTTGTATTGTCATGTCTTCCTCTTTGCATAACTAAATAATTTTAGTTATTTAATTATTGTCTTCAATCGCATTCCTCTATTAATTAAATAATTTTAATTATTTAATTAATTCATTTCTTGGTTTTTATTCTCCTCTAATTAATTAAATAAATTAATTATTTATTTAATTGTGTTGCTAACATTCTTTCCTTCTATAGTTAAATAAATTATTATTTATTTAATTATTTTCTCTTCATTATTCTTATATAGTTAAATAATTATTCTTAATTATTTATCTATTCACTTATCTTTCTGTCCTTCTATGTTTAAATCATTATTAAAATTATTTGACTCCATCTTACTATTTTTCCTCTATTAAATAATTAATTTGACTTAATTATTTAATTCCTTTTTCCATTTACCTTTATATTTAATTTAAATGGTTGCATAGTCATTTTAAATTAAATATTCATTTCCCTTTCTCCATAAATAATCATTTTTTATTATTTATTCCTCCATATCTTTTACCAAATTAAAAATGTGGTTGAAGATTCCTTCCATGAATTAAATAGTTTTATTTAATTCCTCCACTACTTTCCCTCCACTCTCTTCTTTGAATCTCGACCGTTGATTGCCTCTGGTCCCCAAAGAATCTTGACCATATGTTCATAGCCATCCCTAGCCCACTACTTTGTGGTGCATGGATCCTCCACCATTGATCTTGGCATCTTCTAGAAGATCAATCTCATCCATCCATTTGAAAATATTTTCTATAAAAGAAGGCTTTCTCCTCCATTTTGGCTTTACAAACACATTCTCCAACATTCATGCTACCATATCATTGTCACTCGCAGGTATTTGATGAGGGAAATTTTACAAAAGAGTATTTGAGTAGAAGCAAGGGAGATAATCAACTATGATAGGTGAGTTTTATTTTATTCTTTCATTCTCATTTTCTCTCTTTTATCATATGTACTCTCTTGTTTAGATTTGGGATATGAGCTTATATATTAGGTAGAGTTTTTGCTACTTGGTCTTAGCTATTTTTCATATCGAATTTCCCTATCTTACATTGGTGAACCTAATGTGAATCTTATGAAATTTGTAGAGAAACCCATGTGTATGTTTTTGTTTTTGTTGTTGTGTATGTTTGTGAGCTGCATTTTTGAAAAAGTAGCGACGCAACTAAAGGTGGAGTGATGAAAATTTAAATAACATCACAACTGAAGGGTTTTGAGCCACAATTAAAAAATATAGAGTGACACAACTACTAAAATCTGAGTCGCATCTATTGTATTACAGTTCACAATTGATGTTCCTTGAGCCACATTCATGAGCTGCAACTATTTAGCAGAACATCGTAATCGATTGATAAGGTTTAACTTTTTAATTTTGATTTTTCTTTTAGTTTCTCCTTTTGGGTTTGCTTTAGATTAGGGTTTTCTATTTACTGATATCTTGTTTTCAGTGTGTGTCTTTCATTTTAGAGATCTAACTTGTGGTTTTACGACATTTTTTCTTATTTTTGTTTAAAATAGGAAGTAATTTTAGTTTTTAACACACAGCATGGGGATTTAAAATGAACAAAAGTATACATTTTTACATCCATGAGGTTTAAAATGAACAATAATCTACATTTTTACATTCATGAGGCTTAAAATGAACAAAAAACTACATTTCTACACTCATTCAATTTAAAACAAACAACTTTGCATCTCACACTCATTGGGCTAAAAAGTACTACAACTTGAATTTTGTTGCTTTCTTAAGTAGGCACATTTCAATTTGGGTTAATTAATAAACAATTGTCTACCATGTCTAGTGCACTTCCACACTATTTTTAGTAGATCCCATAAGGTGTAGTGAGAGTATCATCTTCCCTTGCACTTCGTATGATCTGGAGTGAAGAGAAATAATTGCATCTTATTTTTCCTTTATATTTGGGCCTACCTAAGAGACACATCTGTATGAAGAACTTGAAGGTGACCCAAACTAGTTTTTCCCTTAGGACAATATATAAAAGTATTAGGAAAAATCCAAGGGAAAACTACCATTAGCTGTCACCATATAGTGCCATTCCAAAAGTGCAAGCTACCCACATCATTTAAGTGAGTTGTTTTTAGTACCACTAGTAGGATCGCTTAAAGCCTTAAGTGGCTTGCTAGACACTCACACAACAACAATTCCTCGAGTTGTGACTAGACACCATTTTAGTAGCCACCCTTATTGCTTAACTTATAATAGCATCACTCTCAGTGAAAGGGTGTACCACCACACCCTAAAAGTTACTCACCATATGGCTCCATTGAGTTGAGATGGAAATCCTCAATGGAGCATAAGTTACTTGTTTTACTTGTAACTTTCAAAAGAGAGGGTGATTTGGGTTATCCTCCCATTCTAGGAGACCCCTATGTTGGAATTAGGGAACATTAAGAGGGGAGTGAATCAGTGTTATAGAATTTTTAACTTTATCAATCTGATCTTTAAACCACTTACAACATTGAACCAGAATAAATATGCAAGCACATAAAACAATCATCCACAACACCATAACACAAGGATTTTTACGTGGAAACCCTATTAGGGGAAAACCACGCTGGAGGTCAATCCACAATTTGAGTACTCAAATATAAGTTTTTTATAAATAGGGAATGCACATGCATTCAAGGCATTGCCTAGAGCTCACTACTCAAAACTGAAGATACATTCTCTTACAAAACATTCATATTAAATCCTTCTGAAGAATTGAACTGAAGGAATAGAATCTACTAAAGCCTGAGTACAATTTTGATTAAGCTCATCGGTTGTATTCCTTGATCTTCTTTTCTGATTTTTCTCTTTTGCTCTGTCTACTTTCATTTGCATTACAAATCCCTTTTATGAAAAAGTGAAACTGTGCATAATTGTTCTGCTATCCTTCTGAATTTTGCATCATGCTTCACACACTTGATTCGCATTCCAAAATGATATAAATGATCACTTATATATATCTGCAATAAAATATTTAATCACTCATATGTCGGCTTTAATAAAACATAAAATATTTTCCAACCGTCGACTCAATCCAAAAGTGATTTTCAATGCGCACCATCCAAAGTCGGCCACAACATAGTGAGGACCCAAAACAAAATCCTCAAACCTGAAAATACTTCAAACAATTTTTCCTCGAACATCCGCAACACACTACATTCACTTAGTCGGCCTTCTAGCACTATTAAATAGAAAATTAATCAATCGGATCTCCTAACTTGTAGACCAATTGATGCGATGACACAAAAATTGAGAATAAGATATTCTAGATACCCAATGAATTTCCCTGAGATCCACAATCTAAACTGATAAACTAGTAATGCATATGGATTGACAAACTCAACTTCAGTTGGATACCCTATTCTTCACTCTGTCTCCCGATATGGAAAAATAATGAAGCACAGACCGAATCAATGAATTAGGTTTCCATCAATGACAATACCAGAATCCATATGCCAATAATCTCTACCTTTGGCATTGATGGCAACACTTAGTGAAAAATGACTAAGTGTCAGAACCAACATACTGCAATCCTTCAAGACTTCAAAAAGTCATAGCTGACACAACTCCCCCTAAATTTGATAAGGCATTTTTCACTACTCTCTCTCTCCCCCTTTGACATCAATGACAAAACCAAAAAAAATCATTATAGTAATCCCTTTAACCAAAAACTTACTTATTCAAAAACTGGTTCAAAATTTTGAAGAAATACAGCCACTACTTGTGTTAGAAGATTATTTTGTATTTCTCCTTCATCTCTAGAAGAAAATTCTTCCATGCTTCTACTACAATCCTGGTGATTATGATCATGTTGTTGTTTTCAGATGTCTAAATGATAATCTTGATGAGGGATTCCGGAACGGTGATGGCTTCCCCTAATATATCTCCTTTCCTCAATATCTTAATCAACTATTCCATTATGCATTATGTTATGTCCTTCACTTTCCAAAAGGTGTTGACAATCTTATTTATGGTGTTTTGAATATTTGTATGCTCTATCTATAATTCTCGAATCCTTTTCTTAATTGCACCACCTTGATCCTAAAACATGTTAAGGTCTTGTCCAATACTGTTTAGCTCTATTTCAATTTGTTCCAACTTTTCTTTGTACTTTTTGATTGCATGAGGCCATCAAAGATAGTAGTTGTAGATGTTTTTTGTTGTGTTTATGCATGGCCTTAGCTGATTCATGTGCCTTTTTAGCTTTGTGAGAGATAATCTATACTACTTCTTCAAGTGTAAAATTACTTCTTCTTCTTACTTGTTCTGAGACTCAGAGTCCATGATTTCCTCGATGCATTCAGTCATCTCTTCTAGAAACATATTATGTAAAATCTCTAATTTAAGATGGTTGTGCACAAGATGAGCACTTAGTATGTTCAAAATCATGTCTTGCTCATATGAAGGTCTAATAGATGATATGTTTGTGATATTTTGCATTCCATCTGCCTCATGAATAAGCTGCAATAGCTCTTCTTTGGTTAAATTTCCTTCTTCTTTACTTTCTTCTGTCATTTCCTTTTCTTGTTCCAGTTCGACTGTTTCCATTTCTTTTCTTTGGGTGTCCTCATTTTCCTTATCAGATTCCTCATCTGGTATATCTACAATCACCTATTCTTTTCCTTTCCCTTCAACTCTTGGAGGCTTGCATACTGGAGGAGTACACACAAAAATTTCTTTTTCTCTTTTTGTCTTTCTCTCCATCTCACTAGAGGAGGAACCAAATTCAAGTGCCCTTACCAGAAGGGGAATACCAATTGAGCCAAACTTTCCTAGCAAAACTTTAAAGAAACTTTCATATACTTGATCACAGTTTTCCAAATTGTTAGAGTGTATATAAATTTTCTTGGAAACTGGTTCACTCTCTTCCCATATTATGTTGTTGTTCAACAGTAAGCAATTCAGAAAATACATCACAAGACATATAACCAAAGTACCAAACCTGAAAGGGTAATCTACCATCTTTGTCAATTGTATGTTCTCCATCAGTTGATCTTTCAGTAATCCCCAAAGGTAAAAATCTTGATCTTCCATTATCATCTTGTGTGAAATGTAAATGACACCTGTTGAAGTTGCACCTTCTTTGTTTCTAAAAAAGATTTTGTAAGATACTCCATGCGCAATGTACCTTGTCACTGAATCTCTAATTTTTGAGATTATTAATTCCCTTTGATATCTAGTTACTCCAGTTAGGGTTTCAAATTGTTTATTTGAAATTGACTTCTTTCTCAGTACATCCCCAACTTTGCATAATCTAGTTATAGTTCCAATCAATTCTTTTGAGATATGGTAGGGTTTATCTAGAGTTAGAATATCGTCATTCAATTTTTCTAGAATAAACTTAACAAATTCTGCATTCTCAAAATAGGGGAATTCACTACAAATATCCAAGAATTTTTGTATTTCTTCTTTCAACCATTTCAATTCATTGAGCGACAACATGTTTCTTACAACTCTAATCTTCTCACTGCTATACTAATCTAGGTTTATCACTCCTTTGTTTTGTTCCATTTTACCTTCCGTACTCATGTCTTGTTTCTATCAAATAATTTCTTCAACCGCACACCAAATTAAATGGAAATTTCTCAATACAACTAAAGTACCTGATGGATTAGGGTTTTGTCACCAAATTATCTTCATGATTTTGAAATTATGTTGTAGAGTTCTCTCCTTCTTTTCTTTGATATAAAATGGAAAATGAGGGTTCCCACTTTCTTTTTATAACTCACACACCTAACCTTTTGTTGTATTAAATGCCTTTTCCCTAGGTGTTCTAGATACCCTATTCTCTCAGTCAGTGAGAGAAAAATTCTTCTGTGGACCTACAATTGCTTGAATTTATTTATGAGTGTATTCCAATGCATCTTTAAATCATTAATAAAACTATTAAAAATCTTCCACATTCTGGCACCAACTATGAATAGGGAGAAAAAGGATTTTCTTGAAAAAATCCCCCTAGGCCAATAGCCTGAAATCAATTCTCGAAGGAATTACCAGAAGCAGGTTCTGGTACGAGACTATTTCCTACATTAGAATCATTCTTTCTTACCCATGTCTTCTTCATCTGATCTCTTACTTCATCCACAATCACTTTCCCTTTTCCTTTATCAACTTCCTATGTATTTCTGCCTTTGTATGCCAGACCCCTTCTATCCATATTTTTGTTTCTACAAAATCTTGCAATGTGACCGTATTTGTTGCAATTGTAACAAATAGCATTTCCTTGTCAAGACCAGTCATTCCATTGATTTCTTCTTGATCTTCATATGTTAGAAATGCGCCCAAATCTTCCATGGGTATAACATTTAACATTCCTTCTATTGACAGAGTTGTTTGACATATTTTTTCATTTAATTAATTGACTTATGACCAAACTTATTGTAATTGAAACACTGATCGGGGAATGATGGATCACTCGATTTAATTTTACTTCTACATTGAGCAGCCATATGACCAATTTATTGGAATCAAAAAAGTATCCATTAAAATTTTGAGCATTAGGTTGTCTTATCGGATGCCTTTTTCTTTGTTCATCTGATTTCCTTGCCTGAAATTCCTTTGTTCAGATCCAAAACTTTCTCCTTTCTCATATCCAAAAACCCGCTTGTCATTTCCATTCTTCTGACCTTGAGTCAGCTCATCAAGCTTAGCTGAGATGATCTTGAAATTCTCCTTGTATTCATTTGCAGTAGCAAGTTCATCCCTAAGAATAACAATTTTTCTTTCAAGCTCTTCTTCATTATTTCTGGATTGTTGCAGTTCAATCTCCAATTGAATGAATCCTCCATTAATTTTGTTGCATTCATCAGATCTTTCTTTTAAGTATTGAGCAAGATTCTCCTCATTCTTCTTTCTCTCTTCAATCTCCTTAGTCAGCTTCATCACCATAGATTCCATCTGATGCATTAGGGTAGCATTGTCTCTGGCAAGCTTTTCACATTCTTCAGTTATTTCCTTCAAGGTTTGATTCAGGTGAACATCATCCATGCTTTTGCTCTCTTTTTGCTTAATCTAATCATAGAGATTCTTTCTCTTCTCCCTAGACTTAATAATCTGATCCTTCAATGTTTGAATGAATTTCTCAGCATCCTTAAGATTTTCATTCAATTCATAGACTTCTACTTTGGACTGATCAAGGTCATCAAGTTCCACCAAAAGCTACTACTAAAGACTACCAGAGTCCATTACATTCCAAGATCCATCTCAAGTTGTTAAACTTCTTCTGAGAAACTAGGCTTTGATACCAATTGTTGGAATTAGGGAACACTGAGAAGGGGGGTGAATCCGCATTCTACAAGTTTTAACTTTATTAATCTAATCTTTAAACCACTTATAGCATTGAACCAAAAGAAATATGCAAGCACATAAAGAAATCATCCACAACACCATAACACAAGGATTTTTGCGTGGAAACCTTGTTAGGGGAAAAACCATGGTGGATGTCAATCCACAATTTGAGTACTCAAATATAAGTGTTTTAAAAATGGGGAATGCACATGCATTCAAGCGCACTGCCTACAACTCACTGCTCAGAAATGAAGACTCACTATCTTACAAAACATTCAGATTAAATCTATCTGAAGAATTGAACTAAAGGAATAACATCTACTAATTCCTTATTATAGTTTCGGTTAATCTCATCGGTCATATTCCTTGACCTGCTTGATCTCATCGGTCATATTCCTTGACCTGCTTGTTTGATTCTGCTCTTCTACTCTATCTACTTTGATTCACATCACAAATCCCTTTTATGCACAAGTGAAACTGTGCATAATCATTATGCTAACCTTCTTTATTTTGTATCATACTTTGCACACTTGATTCACCTTCCAAAATGATATAAATGATCACTTATATATATCTGCAACAAAATATTTAATCACTCATATGTCGACTTCAATAAAACATAAGATATTTTCCAACCGTCGGCTCAATCCACAAGTGATTTTTAATGTGCACCATCCAAAGTCATCCAAAAAAAATCCTCAAACCCAAAAATACTTCAAACAATTTCACCTCAAACATCCATAACATGCCATATTCACTTAGTCAACCTTCTAGCACTGTGAAACAAAAAATCAGTCAACCGGATCTCCTAACTTGTACACCAATTGATGTGATGACACAAAACTCGGGAATAAGATATTCTAGATACCCAACAACTTTTCCTGAGATCCACAACCCGAATTGATAAACTAGTAGTGCATATGGATTGACAAAATCAACTTCAGCCGAATACCCTATTCTTCACTCTATCTCCTGATATGGACAAATACTGAAGTGTGAACTAGATCAATGACTTAGGTTTCCATCAATGACAACACTAGAAGCCATATGCCAACACCCTATCCATCCACTCTCATAAATAAAAAAGTGTTAGGGGGAACCTACCTTTGTCAAAGGATATTCGAAGTTGTGGGCCTGAGCATCATGCTATTGGAGATTGACCTTAGGGATAGGTAGTGCTTGATTATTCTTGATATGTGTTTATATCAGTGGAAATTGGGGTCAATAACCTTTGAACATACACATGTGCATTTCAAAATTGTCATAAGTCAACAACCAAACAAATCTATTTTCAGAGTGCCTTCAATGTTTCCAGAATATTCTCAGTCAATTTCCAAAATTTACAAAAATGAAAACCATTTGAAACCATCAAATTGCAAATCAGCTCACTTTTAAAAGTATTTGATGAAAATAGACCCACAATTGCAAACAGAGTTGCTTTTGTTAACCATAAAACCATAACTGAGATTCTGCATCGCATTTGACAAACAAAGACCTGCATTTGTTGTAATTCATTGCATATGTTGACTAGTAACCCACATCTTCCAGAATTGTATTTGTAGAATAGTGAACCACAATTGTCTAATTATCAAAATTTTAAAGAATACTTTTCTAATCTTGATTTTAATCATCTTGATAGTGATCTCATCATCTAAACATTAGACTTGCAAATTTTAATTAGTCCATTCCATCATTTTCATTTACATTACATTGCATTTAGGTTGCATTGTCCATCCTTGCCTAGCATAATCAATCTTAGGTTTTGCTAGGTTGCACTTACCTTTTATATTTCAGACATAGGAATCTTATCAAGCCTTTGAACAACTCATGGTTACTTATTTAGATTGTCATTGAACTTTATTTTTACTTATCAATCACCATCATCATCATTATCATTGTCAAAATTGGGTCTCAAACTTATGTCTTAGTTTAGACTCATCCTATCAAAATCTCTCAATATTGGTCCTCATAAAGGTCAATGATAATTTGGTTTTTTTATCTTTTATTAACATAGCTTTGTTGGACTCCCTTTTCTTAGATCTTAAGGTACATATCATAAGTATCATTTGACATCCCTTAGTCTCATTTAGCTTCATTTTCATCCCACATCCTTTGGTAATAAGGTCATTATCATCATTTCATCTCAAACCTTAGTCTTAGGTGCATTATCATTTGACATCAACATATCCCCAAAAATCCACAAATTTCAAAACAAACATAGTGTAGTCTCATATCCCATTTTGCATTCACCTTGCAAGTCTTACATGGTTGAAAGAAGATCACAAGAAAAAATAAATTGCATGGATTCCTCATGTGACCTATTTTCTATTCCCTATCATGGTACAAACCTTGGATCAAATCAATATTTACCATCACAAAGAGAAAAATCACAAAAAAAATCACCAAATGCATTTGATAACCTTGGCTTAACAAAATTGAACAAAAACCTAACTCTAGAAGAAATTTAAAGAGCCTCCCAAGATCCAAGGATTGTTTGCATTGCCGATGAGTTGTTTAGTGTTGATCCAAATAGATTATTTTATGTACTAGCTAAGAAAGGGGAAAAACTTCCTTCTGACTTTGATGTTTCTACACTTGTAGAGGGAGCTACACAAAAAAAAAAATTCATTAGGAATTCAATCCTCATAAAAAATTTCACTAGCCTACCACTTGGGACAAAAACACACATGGAAACAAACGTACGCATTCCTAATCCACCAACATTTGGAAACAAGAGAACTCATGCCACAACACAAGGACAAACTTTTACATTTGGTGCTTCATCATCAAACCCCATGGGTATGGAATTCACAAATCCTCTATTCCAACACACAAATCAATGTCCCACACCTAAAAAATCAACCCAATAAATCAAGGAGGGTTGATATTATTCCACGTAAAGTTCCAAGTGCATTTAAAAACACAAATCAAGGCCCTACACCTCAATTTAAAAACACAAATCAAGGACCTACACATAAATTTCAAAACACAAATCAAGGCCCTACACCTCAATTTCAAAACAAAAATCAGGAACCTAAACCTCAAGTTCAAAAAAAAACCAGGGACCTACACCTCAATTTCAAAAAAAATTAAGGTCCACACTATCGTTTCAAAACACAAACCAAGGCCCAACATTCCAATTTCAAAATTCTAATCAAGGTCCATCTCCTCAAATTCAAAATGCCACACCAAACACAAACATGAATTTTGGGACAAATCAAAATACCAATTTCATTCCAAGTCAAACCAACACCAATGCAACATTCACACATCAATATAAACAAGGTACCATGCAACAAAATTTCACTTCAAATACAACATTTGACACTAATTCCATAATGCATAATCAACCAAACACAACACAATCCCTCACATACACCTTGATGCAAAAAACACATGCAATAAAAAACAAATGGCAAACACGCAATTGGGGACAACTAAGAAGACATATTCTATGGATGAATTTTTACATATGGATTGTAAGTGTTATCATTGATGGCAACTTAAGAAATATAAATGGCATCCTAAATCTTACATCCGGTTTGCAGTATAATTTTGGTTTCTACCAAGAGGACAAAGTAAAGAATAGGACATCTAGTTATAGGCATAAAAGTTGATTTGAAAACCTTACCGGACAGATATTTTGAGTTGAGGATCTCTGAGGAAGGTCTTTTGATGTTTGCAATACCTTGGTGAAGGATTTTTTTGATGTGCCCTCACTGGTACATGATCTAGAAGATCTGGTGCACTAATTTGTTGATTATCTATGCTAGAAGGCCTACCCAACAAGTATAGTAATTGCGGATGTATAATATGTGATTAATTAAAAGTATTCATGCTCGATTAAGTTTTGTTTGGTTCCCCTCTTTGTCTTAACTGACTTTGGAGGATGTGCATAAAGATTTAGTGGTGGATCTGGCTGACAAGATGAAAGTAACTTAATAATTTATGAAGCCGACTGATGGATGAATAAATCCTTATTAGTGGATATATATATGAGATCAGTTCTATCATTTTGGTGTGTTTGGTATGTGGAGAATTGTATAAAGGTAGTGAATATATGAAACACAAATATGGTGCAAAATTGGGTAGAGTAGTAGTGTGAATTTGTCTCTAAGTGATGCGAAGAGCAGAAAAGAGAAGAGCAGAGCAGAGCAAAGTGCAGAGTCAAAAACTAGATCTAGAATCGAATCTGTGAGCTTCACCGAAACTGTAACTTGGCATAAGTAGATGCTAATATCTCAGTTCACCCTTCATATGGTCTTAATCTGAATTTTGTAAGGCAATGAGCCTTTCTCTTTTGAGCAGTGAGCTCTAGGCAGTGTGCCTAAATGCGTGTGCATTCTCTTTTGTAAACAATTATATTTGAGTACTCAAATTGTGGATTAACCTCTACCGTGGTTTTTTCCCTAATAGGGTTTCCATGCAAAAATTTGTGTGTTATGGAGTTATGAATGTTTCCTTTGAATGCTTTCATATTTATTTTAATGTAATGACATAATGGTTTAAGATTCAGACTAATGAAAGTTAGGATTTGTTGAACACTGATTCACCCCCCTCTCAATGTTCCCTTGAGTCCAACAATTGGTATCAGAGCATAGTTCCTTTGAAGAATTTTTGTAGCTTTAGGTGGATCTTGGAATGTGAAGGACTTTGGTAGTCTTCAATAATGGCTTCTGGTGGCACTTGATGATCTCGATCAGTCTAAAGCAGAAGTTCAAGAATTGAAAGAAAATCTTAGAGATGCTGAGAAATTCATCTAGTCATTGAAAGATCAAATTGTTAAATCCAAGGAGAAAAGAAAGGATCTCTCTGATCAGATACAACAAAAGGAGAACAAAAATATGAATGATTCTCACTTGAATCAAACCTTGAAGGAAACAACTGAAGAATGTGAAAAGCTTGCTAGAGACAATACAAACCTAAAACATGAGATGGAATCTGTGATGATGAAGATGACTAAAGAGATTGAAGAAAGGAAAAAAAAAGAGGAAAATCCTGCTCAGACCTTGAAAGAGAAATATGATGAATGCAATAGAATAAAAGGGGAATTCAATCAATTGGAAAGTGAACTACAAAGAACCAAAAACAATGAATCACAACTTGATAAGAAGATTGCTACTCTTAGGAATGATCTTGTCATTGCAAATGAATACAAAGAAAATTTTAAGATCAGTTGAGTAAAACTTGATGAGGTGACTCAAGGAAAAAAGAGTGGAAATGATAAGAGAGGTCTTGGATATTAAAAGGGAGAAAGTTCTAGATCAAAACAAAAGAATTTCAGATAGAACAAAAATGGAAGGTATCTGGTAAGACAACCTAATGCACAAAAAATTAATGGGTATTGTTTTTCTTGTAATAAGTTCGGTTATATGATTGCTTAGTGTAGAAGTAATATGAATTCAAGAGTTTCATAATTATTTGGTAAGTGTTTCAATTGAAAAAAATTTAGTCATAAATCAATTGAATGCAGAAATGTGTCAAGAAGAAATGTTGAATGCTATACATGTGGGAAAATTGGGCATGTTGCTAATCAGTGCAGATCTAGAAGAAGTCATTGGAATGATTGGTCAGGACAAGAAAGAATTGTGTGCTACAACTACAATAAGTATGGTCACATTTTAAGACTCTACAGAAACAAAAATGTAGATAGAAGAGGTCCAGTATATAGAGGCAAAAATATAGAGAAAAATGATAAAGGAAAAGAAAAAGTGACTACGGATGAAATCAGAGATTAGATGAAGAAGACATGGGTAAGGAAGAATTATTCTGATGCTGGAAATGGTTCCATACTAGAACCTACTTCCGGTAACTCTTTCAGTAATTGATTTCAGGCCACTGGCCTAGGGGGAGTCTTTTAAGAAAATATTTCCTCCCCTATCTATGGATGGTACCAAAACGAAGAGAACAGTCAAGAAAATGTATTTATGATGCACAAAAGTTTTGGATAACTTTGGAAAAGAAAATTTAGACAATTCATAGGTTCACAGAAGATTTTTTTGTCGCTGCTTGGGAAAACAGAGTCTCCGGAAAACTTAGGGAAAATGAATTTATTTCACATGTGTGAGCTATATAAGTCGAGTTAGAACTATCATTTGTCACTTTGCATCAAAGAAGGAAATAGGCAGAGCACTCGGGAGAAGAATCATGAAGTAGTATAATCGATTCATCTACAAATCTCAAAATTTATCACGTATTTCAAATTATTCTCAAAATCTTCATACAATTTGGTGTGCGGTTGCAAACCCTAAATACAAAAATAAAATGGAAAAAATCAAAGGTTTGATCACTCTAGATGAATATAATAGTGCAAGATTAGATTAGAAAGCTTGCAAAATATTCTGCCCGATGAAATGATTGAATGCAACAAAGAAACATTGAATTCTCAAGCTCAAGAAAAGGAAGCTAGTGAAGTTATGTCTCACTTGAAGGAGCAATTCAAACTATCCCTTTCCAAACTAAAGAAGAAAATGAATGAGTTAAGGCAATGCATAAACTCAGCCACTGACATCTACAACTATTGCATTCGTTGGCCCCATGCAATCAACAATTACAAAGAGAAGTTGGATCAGATTGAAACATAATTGAATGACATTGGTAAAATATTTGACACATCTTAGGATCTAGATGGCATCATCGGGAAAAGAATCTGGGAGCTACAAACAGCACACACAAAAATTCAACTCTCCAAGAACACTCTTGTGAATACTGTTTGGAAGGTAAAGGATCTCACCGAATGATGCTTTGAACAGATGGTGGAAATATTAAGGAATGATGAGAAACTAGAAGAAGTAACTAGAATTTCTGAATCTCTAACTAAAATTGTTAACAAGACTTCCAAGAACAATAGCTTGATCATTATCATTGGAATTATAATCGATGCTTGGAAGAAATTCCTTCCGGAAGTGAAGAAAAACCATAAGATAATCTTCTAAAGATAGCAGTAAATTGTTCTCAAGTTTTCGAAGTTTTGATCAAAGGAGGAGAAATGTTGGCATATATGTGATAAATTTTTGAAGCCTTGAGGATTTTGAACACATGTTTTGTCACTATCTTGTCAATATCACTTTTTGTCTTTTTGGCATATGGAATCCATGCTTTCTTATTGATTTAAAAGGGGGAGAGAATGCAGTGAAAAATTTCCTATAGAGGGAGAAAAGAATGCAATAGAGGGGGAGAGAATGACTTGTAAATCTCAGGGGGAGAAAGTGCAGTAAATTTTTTGGCAGTATACCTATAATGATTCTGACACAGTCATTTTTCACTAAGTGTTGCCATCAATGCCAAAGGGGGAGATTGTTGGCATATGGCTTGTAAGTGTTGTCATTGATGGCAACCTAAGCAGCCTCAATGGAATCCTAAGTCTTACATCCAATCTATAATATAATTTTGGTTTCTATCGGTAGGACAGAGTAAAGAACAGGGCATCCGATTACAGGCATAAAATTTGATTTGAACACCTTATCGGACAAATATTTTGAGTTAAAGATCTCTGAGGAAGGTATTTTTGATGTTTTCAATACCTTGGTGAAGGATTTTTTTGATGCACACTCACTGGTACGTGATCTAGAAGATCCAGTGCACTAATTTGTTGATTATTTTTTCTAGAAGGCCGACTCGACAAGTATAGTAATTGTGGATGTATAAGATGTAATTAATTAAAAGTCTTCATGCTCAATTAAGTTTTGTTTGGGTCCTCTCTTTGTATTAACCGACTTTGGAGGATGCGCATAAAGATTTAGTGGTGGATCTAGCTGACAAGATGAAAGTAACTTAATACTTTATGAAGCCGACTGATGGATGAATAAATCCTTGTTAGCGGATATATATGAGATTGGTTCTATCATTTTGGTATGTATGGTATGTGGAGAAGTGTATAAAGGTAGCGAATATATGAAACATGAATATGGTGTGAAATTCAATAAATTATTACTGTGCATTTGTCTCAAAGCAATGCGAAGAGCAAAAAAGAGAAAAGCATAGCAAAGCGAAGTGGAGAGTCAAAAAGCAAACCCAGAATCAAATTTATGAGCTCCACCAGAATTGTAACTTGGCATAAGTAGATGCTACTATCTCAGTTCACCCTTTAGATGGTCTTAATCTGAATTTTGTAAGGCAGTGATCCTTTCTCTTTTGAGTAGTGAGCTCTAGGTAGTGTGCCTGAATGCAAGTGCATTCTCTTTTGTAAACAATTATATTTGAGTACTCAAATTGTGGATTAAACTCCACCATGTTTTTTCCCCTAATAGGGTTTCCACACAAAAAATTGTGTGTTATGGTGCTATGAATGTTTCCTCTGAATGCTTGCATCTTTATTTTAATGTAATGACATAATGGTTTAAGTTTCAAACTAATGAAAGTTAAGATTTGTTGAACACTAATTCACCCCCCCTCTCTGTGTTCCCTTGAGTCCAACAAGGAATTGTTTCCTTATCTATTTGACAGAAATATATACATGCTACCTTTCCCTCCACATTTTACTGTACCAACTTTTACCAAATACATAGGAATGGGGATCAAGTGGAACACATATAAGAATTTAACACAACATGAATAGATATCACTTTCAAGCCTACATATTTGATGAGAATATTTCCACAAAGTCTTGCAAGACATGATCTTTTGTAGTTTGCACACCTTTCTCTAGGGATTTGAACATAGGGTGACTAGGTTGACAGATTCATTAGTCACTTTTCCTACAATATAGAAGGTGACATGACCCTTGCAAAATTGTGTACAACTAAACAAAGATGAGGGAGAGTCACTCACATCATTCTATCAACGATGGTGAATTATGGCTAGCAAGTATCCTTGCCACATACCTAAGAAATAGTTAGTCCCAATGTTTGTGGAAAACCTTAACACATAATTAATGACTCAACTCCAAATAAAATGTTGCAAAAATTTCGAGGATATCATTGAAAAAGATGTCTTTATTGAGAAAGCTCTCATGGAAAAATGAGTATTCAAAGTTTCTAAAGAAACCCCAAAAGCTAATAATGACAAAGGGAAAATTTTTGTCCTGAAATAAGAATGTCACTAATGATGGAGTTGTTGATGTATAAGTAGTAAAAAAATCCACCCTACCATTTACCTTAAAGGTCCCTCCACATCAAACACATCAAACACAAAGTCAAGATAAAACATTGAACACAGTTCAAAACAACCAACAACATAGAGGACCTCTACGTGATAAGAGAACATACACTCCCTTGGGTGATTCTATTGAATCAATTCTAGAGAAACTTTCATAGTCCAATGCCATTGAGCTTCTAGAAATCAAGAACTATGAATCCACACTGGTCAAACCTAATTAGTGGAATGAAAATGAATACTGTGAATATCACCATGGAAAAAGGACATAAAAAATCCTCATGTTGGACACTCAAAAATCTCATTCAAGACCTTATTGAACAAGGAGATATTTCAGTGGATAACCCACAACCTAAAACTAGTTCTGATCATACAATATTCAAAACTCCCTTACAAGACCATGAAAAAGGGAAGGCCTCTAGTTCAAGTAACCATAATTGTAATTATACCAACATTTCACATGACTACAATACCACCATTAATCACATCCGATCCTTTGATAGTCATGTGTGCCAATATTACTGTTACCAAAATTTCACCTACAACTCATTTTGGTAGATCTGAAATAGTTGTTACATCTAAGTTGAAAGGTACTTCAATAAATTTATGCTAATCCTAATCATTTGGATTTGAAGTTTCAATTGGAATTCATTTTTTATTATGCAGTGATTTACAATAGAAAGAGATTATTCAAATTGCATAATATTGCTATATTTCATTCATTTTGAAAAATAAATGTATACAATGTTGTTGTTTCATTCATTGAAGATCAAAAGAATGTTTAAATATCCCACGCAAGCCGTGGGAATGAATGAATTGATTTAATACATGAATGCATGTAAACTATACATCTGAAGATTAAGTGAAAAGAAAAAAACACATGAGGATAGATCATATCTATTATTGCCTTAAGGGCTGATGTAGATGTTGGTCCTTCAATCTTCAACTCCTCTCATTCCTGATATCCAGATGTTCCTATAGATGATTGAAATATTTTTTTAGAGCTTGGGACATGAAATATAATCACATGTTTCATCAATAGACATATAAATTACAACTATAATGTATTAAATCAATTGATCCATTATCAGATAAATGCAAAAGAACTAAATTAGATCATCGAATGAGAGTCAAATCATCAAAAGGAGCATTGAACTTCATTATTTTTCTAACTATTTTGCTCATTTTGAAGGTGCAAGTTCATCTTTCATTTCATGGTTCATCTCGTTCAAAAATTACAATATGTGGAGGAAAAATGGGCTCCCATAAGGGTTGAGCATAGAATATTGCATCCTCTCATTTACAAGAGAGGTTAAAAGGTATGCATTCATTATTGCATATCAGTAAGTTATAATAGTCATTTGCTTACATTTACAATGAACATTCATTGTGGTAATTTAAAAGGAGCAACACTAAAAGGGTAGTGAAGGTCAACAAAGAAGGATAAAGTCATTGATAAAAGGTCAAAAAATAAATTATCTTCATAGTGATAAAGGGTGACAGTAGTAACTAAAATAGTGCCTCAGTTATTTGAATTAAAGAAAAGGACATTCACCTTCACCTCCCCACTCTTTGGCAATCCATAATCACCATATAAGGAAACTAATGAAGCTATAATGCACAGTCAATTCAATATCATGAGGAAAAACCTATGGTGAAGGGAAGATGATGGGTTTGAGTAAGTTGCATCATCTCTAAGAGAAGATTTAGGACAATCATTAATGACTATGTAAAAGATAAAGCTCATGCAGAGTTGAGATAGTAATCTTGTGGCAATCCCAACGTTTGACACCATGAGGGGTAGTATTCGAATTTTATGCATATTAAAACCACAATGAAGGGGTTTGAAGATAATCATGTACAAAGGGTAGTCACATCTGAGGACAATCATTTCACATTAGAGGATAGTATGCAATGTTTTGTCACAACCATTTTGAATTGTTTGAAATAAACCAAGAAAGTACCCTAAATGTACAGTCACCATAAGACTTGGGAAGGATAGTTCATTATGCAAGGATAATCACAGTTGAGTCAAAATCGGTCATATTTGATAGATGACAGTCTTTAAACATAAATCAAAACAAGAAGACAATTATTCTTTTGGTCTTTGTACAATTCTACATCTCAAAACAACTAGGAATGCATAGTCATCAAAGAAGGGAATCTTTTTCTTGTGGAACAGTTGACTGAGATAGCTCCTTTTTTAACTGACCACCCTCTCATGAGATCTCATTCATATTGTAATCTTGCATGATTGTATCATAGAAAAGGTGATAATGGATAAATGGCCATTACTGCACAACATCAGTAAAGAAGAGTTTCAACAGTAATATGGAGACCTACAAAAATCAAGATTAGGGCCATAGCCTAGGGTTTCTAAATAAAAAACCCTTGAAATATAGAGATGAAGCCATGACCTATAATGGAGATAATATCCTCGAATATGCATAGAAGATAAATAAAGCCACAACATAAGAAACAAAACCAGAAAATACAAGGGTTCTAAAACCCCAATCTTTTGCAAAATAAAGGTGAGAGTGAAGTGAAAGGAGCCACAACCTATAAAATAAAGGTATATAGTCTATAGCCTTTTCATTTAGAAAAGATATACAAAATTTCTGTTTCCTTCAAGAATTTTATAAGTGCAAGGAAAAAACTAGAATGAGCAAGTTTTTTAAATCATTCACTATGACAAATGAATAAAATAGATTTTCATTTGCATTTTTTGAAAGAGATACATTATTCAAAAAGTATAAAGCAACATACCACACGACAACATGTGTCTTTAGGGAAAGAAGTCAATAAGAAACTCCCATTAGACTCTAGAAGCTTGAAGAACCCTAAGCATGGCAGTAGTATAGTGAAGTCTCCCAAAGAAAAAAGATGCAAAATGAAATGTAAAATAAAGCCGACGGGTTTGTTTTGTTTAGGGTTTCTTTACCCTACACACTTGGCCGACCATTTTGAGGGATTTTTTTCATTTTATTTAAAGATTCACTTTGCCAAATTGATACTTTCACTTGTATTAGGTTTTCCTTGCAAAGTTTTGTAGAATTATTACATCATGTTCAAGTTCACACATCAATGATTCCTCCCAATTTTTTCATGATGTGAAATGAAATTATTAAATGTAAACAAATAATAAAGAAATTATTTATAAATAATTTATTATTTTTCCTGAAATGTAAATTTGAGTGAATCCACAATAACAAGTAAAGTAATCCACCATTATTTACTTTATTATTTGTTCAAGTTGATTAACTCCAAGTCAACTATCATGCAAAATCGAGAGTGGAGTTCAAGTGAGGTTTCAGAGTCTCATTTTTAGTTGATGGAGCCTTTTTTGGAGTTCTTTTGGTCATGCACATTGAGAGGAGGAGTTTGCAACTATTTGAGCCCATTTGCTTCAGTTGTGGGACCTCTTATTGGGGATTTTCTCTTTTTCTCGTGTATCAACATTTGAAGAGATATTTTGAGGTGCAGTTAACTATAGTTCCATCTTTCTACACTTGGAGATTCTCTTCTTAGCTCTTGGAACTATTTTATTGTATAAAGGGGAAGACTGTTTATTTTTTGACAGTTCTTAATTTTCTTCAGCATGTATTGTAGCTTTTTTAAGCTCTTTTAAGCTAATAAAATCCTTTGTAACTCAGATGGATCCACTTGTAACAACAATTCCTTCATTTTCAATAAAGAAAGCAATAGTTTTCCTTCTTGATACTTCTTGTGTTATAGTGTATGAGTGATCTGATAATATTTTTGTGATTCATTCTTAGAATCCTTTGATTTTGTCTCATTCAAATAATATGAATGTAGGTAGATGCATGGTTAATGCAGGTCATGGATTGAGTAAGCTGATTTTAGTAGTTTGAAGTTGAGAAAATACTTTGTTTTCCTTCAAGCATGCTCTAAATTCAGCCCCTTTCCAATGAAATACTTATGCTTTACATGCTTATTTGGGTTGTGAAAATAATTGATCTTATTTGTTGAATACATTGTGAGTTTGAATAAGAAAGTAGATATAGAATGTCTGGTGCATCACCTCTTAGGATAGGCTTCAATTCCAAGTTTCTTTCTATCCCTTTTCCTATCAGAAGGTAGTTTGCAAGAGGTATCATAAGGAGCCAACCCTTTATCTGGAGATTCATCTTCACTATGAGCATACCCATAGGCTCGAAGATTTTTCCATGTTTCATGAGATTGTTGAGCATATAAACTTGGAATCCGGGTGTAATCTCCATGACAACAATTACCATTAATACTAAAAGTTTAGAATGTGTCATTACCACTCACAGAGCCAAGGTAACCCTTCAGCGGGATGCTTCTAATCCATAACCAAAAATTCAATACAATCTCCTTGATCATCTAGGAAAGATGCTCGCACATATATCTATTCTTGAGCCACTTCGTATTTCCCTAGGGCATAGGGACATTCTAGACAAAGCCTTGAAAGATACATACATCCCTTCTAACATAAATGCCAACCAATTTCATGCTCTGAAAGGATCTATAGCTATGCCACACCATGTCACCTTTCCATACAAAATCCAAATAATAATGATCCCCTACACCTTGAATTTTTCATTAATAAGCATAAAATCAAGTGAGTCTTGGTAGACGATGGAGCAGGTTTGAATATATGCACCCTAAAATTAGTGAAAGCATTGAGATACTTTGAAGTTTGCATAGATTGATCTAAGACAATTGGTATCAAGGATTATGATGATGTTGAGTGCTCACTTGAAGGATCAATTACTCTCCCTATAAGGTTTGGCCCCACTATTCAAAATATAATGTTCCATGTCTTGGATCTGGACCTACCCTACAACCTTCTCCTAGGTCACCCATGGATTCATTCCATGATATTTTTACGTTCCTCCTATCACCAATACCTCAAAATTCCATACGATGGCATTGATATTACCATTCCAAGTGATCTTGATCCTTTCCAGTACTATGTCAACTTAAGAGGAACAATAAAATTTCAAGTTCCCATCAATCAGGAGCCTGAATCTTCCACTTCATCCCAATACATCAATCCATCTAACCATGTTAAATCATCCATTCCATTCACCACACCTTCCAAAACCAAGGTTCGGATCCAAGACAAAGGCTATGGAAAATACATGTAGAGTTTATTTTGTGTTGGAAAGTTACCTAAATCACCAAAGACTTATGGAAAACCATACTTTATTCTAAAGGAGCCTAAAATTTTCATCCATAATCCTCCTACCATCTTTATCAAGTGGGGTAAATTACACAAAGAACCTATCAATGAGGACATCTCCACATGGATTTACAAAGATGAACAAGACATTAAGCTTAAGTAGTTACCAGTTGAGAAATATCCAAAAGGGTTAAAACTCATGAAGAAAAAGGGATATAATGGACATAGTGGTCTTGGCCTAAACAAAAATTGAATGTTAGAACCTATATTGCCTCCTCTCCTACCAAAGAATAGAGGGTTAGGGTTTTTACCAAAAAAAGTGAGTGTCATTGGTATTGGGTTTCCTTCGAGTGAGACCATTAATGCTTCAAATGAAATTGAGACATTTGAGGACTATTATACTGACTCTGATTCTAATCAATAGGAATGGGGCTCAAATAAATCATTCAATGACTATGATCTTGAGGAAACATTTAGCGAACCTGGTGAGCCTTCCTTTGATGAAAAGTTCAATCAAATGTTTAGAATTGGTGAACCACAAGACTTATCAAATACCATTCAACTAATTCCATTGAAAAGGGAAGCTTGGATAGCAACATTTTGGGAACTAGATGACTCTACCTCTATCTTTACCATATCTTCCTACACATTGACCCTAGATAATATCGATGATGGCTTACCCCTTATTTACCCACAACTCATAGATTGGAACTTGCAAGGACCAACAATTTTAGATACATTGGAGATCGATGAAGCAATTGTTGAGTTCATGGGACTTCATGAAGGGATACCAAGTGGAGATCATAAACTTAGCTTCATCATTTATCTTGATAATGCAACATATTTTGGAGAGGTTTCTCCTCCCTCTAGTCACAAAAGTGACAAGAATGATAAAGATAAAAATAAAAAGAATAGGTCTCTAGGTGAAAATTGAAAGGCATATTTTGATCATGAAAAAGTAAAAATAAGGGACATATCCAAAGGTGAAAACCCATCTGAGGCACCTAAGGATGGAGGGTTGGATAGTCTCCCTATTAACAAAGAGAGATCACCATTGCTAATAGAAGATTCAAAAGAAGTTAATCTTGGGATCAAGGACAATCCTAGAATCGTTTAGTTTGTAGCATCTTTGACCACAGAAGAAAATCCATAGTTCATTACACTATTTTTGAAAAGACAAGTTAATTTTGCATGGTCATATGTTGGTATGCCTAGATTAGACCCCAAACTGGTTTTGTATCATTCACTATTGCTTCCAAATTCTAAACTAGTCAAGCAAAAGTTAAGAAAAATACATCTAAAGATCGCACTCTTGGTAAAGGTCGAGTTGAAGAAACTTCTAGATGTTGGTTTTATTCATCCCATAGATTATGCCGAGTGTTTTTCCAACCTTGTTCCTGTCACTAAACCAATTGGTGGTATCAGAATATACATGGATTTTAGAGATTTAAACAAGGTTTTTCCTAAGGATGACTTCCCACTGCCTAATATTGATATCATAGTAGACCTCACAATAGGATACAAGATATTATCACTTATGGATGGCCTTTTAGGATACAATTAGATCAAGATTGCCACTAAAGATCAACACAAAACATCATTCGCATGCACTTTGGGTACCTTTTTTTGGAATGTAATTCCTTTTGGACTTAAGAATGTTGGAGCAACATATCAAAGGGCTATGATAACCATCTTTCATGACTAAATGCATGTTCTTATTAAATACTATGTTGATGACTTATTGACAAAATCTTTCATAGGAGGTGGTCATCTTGGAGTGTTAGATAAGATTTTCAGAAGACAAGAGGACTATAATATTAGATTAAATCTAAAGAAGTGTGTGTTTGGGGTCCAATCATGAAAATTACTGGGATACATAGTTTCTCATAGGGGAATTGAGGTTGATCCTAAAAAATTAAAATAAATCATAGATATGCCACCACCCACAAACATTTTCCAATTGAGGAATCTACAAGGAATATTGTAGTCAAACTAAAGATTTATTACCTAGCTAGCAGACAAAATTCATCTATATTAACATTTTTTATACAAAGGAGTTACCTTCATATAGACTAAACATTCTCAAGAATCATTCCAATAAATAAAATATTCTCTATTGTCTCCTCCAGTTCTCATACCTCTTATTGATGGAAGACACTTAATACTATACATATCTACCATTACATCAACATTGGGGGCATTACTAGCATAGAATGACAATGATGGAAAAGAGAGAGCTATCTACTATATCAGTCAAACTTTGGTAGGATATGAGATTAACTACAATCCCATTGAAAGAGCATGTCTTGCAATTATTTTTTCCACGTAGAAGCTAAGACATTACATGTTGAACCACATAAAAAAATTAATAGCCAAGATTGATCCTCTGAAGTATCTGTTGAGAAAAGAAAATTTGATAGGTCGATTAGTAAAGCGATTATGATTATGAGTGAGTATGGCATAGAGTATGTAGATCACAAAGAAATAAAAGGATAGGTAATAGCTGATCAACTTGTAGATGTACCAATGATAGCATGCCATCCTCTTGTGTGTGACTTTCCTAATGAATCTATCTTTGTAATAGAAACTCCCACAACATGGAAATTGTACTTTGATGGATCTTGCACAAATCATGGTTCAGGGGCTAGAATTATTTTTATTACACCTCAAGGGGATTCAATTCCTAAGTCTTATAGAATAGTATTCCCATGCATAAATAATATGGATGAGTATGAAGAATTATTGATAGGACTATGTATGGAAATCAAATATAAATCAAGGATCTTCAAGTCTATGGTGATTCCCAATTGGTTATCCATCAAGTGAATGATGATTATGATACAAAGGATGAGAATCTCACCCCTTACAAACACATGGTAGATAGTTTTAAATTATACTTCAATTAAATTTATTTTGAGAAAATTTTGAGAACTTAGAACAAGGTGGTTGATGTAATAGCCACCATTGGATCTCTCTTGGATATTCCTAACAATGCCTCATAGTATGAGCTCTTGGTGGAACAATTTTTGATCCCCACGTTTGAGGTCCCCAAATCTAAACTTGTGTGTAAACTTGTTGGTCTTGAATCTCCTCAATATAAAGACTTCTATAACTACTTGCATGGCCCAATTATCCCTCCTGACTTGTCCACAAACCAACATAAAAATTTTATCCAACAAGCCTCCAAATATGTCATCATCAGTGATACAGTTTACCATCATAGCCTAGATAGTACCCTTCTCATACCTCACAAATCATATGAAGCAAAAATAGCCTTACAAGAGGTTCATAATGGTATATGCAGAGATCACTCTTTCGGTCCTACCCTAGCTAAGAAGCTCATGCAAATGGGATATTATTGGCCTACAATGGAACATGATACCTACTATTTTGTGAAGAAAATTTTCCAATGTCAAATACATGGAGATCTTGTACACACACCTGCTTAGGAGCTGCATCCACTTAAATCCCCTTGGCCCTTCTCTTAGTGGGGACTTAACCTCATGGGAAAGATTCAACCTACTTCTTCCAATGGACATAATTTTATCCTTGTTTCTATTGAATACTTTACTAAATAGATTGAAGACATTCCAATGACCTATATTACTGGAAGAAAATATCTAAGTTCATTCTTAATTACATCATATGTCGGTATGGTGTTCCTCATTCCATCATTTCAAATAATGGTCATCCCTTTAATAATCAAGATGTTTGAGAGTTATTTGAAAAGTTTCATATCCAACACCATTTCACATATCCCTATTATCCCCAAGGTAACAATCAAACTGAGGCATCTAATAAGACTATACTCAAAATATTAAAGAAGAATGCCAATGACACTGGCCATGACTAGCATGTCCAACTCAATCCTACACTATTGGCCTACTACACAAGCATCCATACACTCATTGGTGCCACTCCATATTACCTTGTCTTTAGATCCGAAGCTATTCTTCCCATTGAGGTTGAGTTACCATCCTTGAGGATATCCATCCAATAGTTTATTGATTTAGAAGAGTACCGTAGAGCCCATTTGCATGAGCTTGAGTTATTAGATGAGAAAAGAAAGAATGCCTTAACCAATTTGCAAGCATATTAGAACCATATTTGATGCAACTATAATTAGAAAGTTCAAGTTAGATACTTTGATATTGGTCAATTGGTTTTGAAAGAAATTCCTAAGAATTAGGCAGATCAAGAAAAGCCTAGAAATTTTGAGCCCAATTGGTTGGGCCACCACATCATTACAACAGTATATGGATCTAGGGATTATTAGTTATCTACTCCTAAAGGATAACCACTACTTGAGCCCATCATCAACATGCATCTTTGAAGATATTATACCTAGCTTCTACAGAATCCCTTTCAAAAAGTCAAAAAATATAAAAAAATCAAAAAAGTAAAAAAAAGCCACCTTAATGAAAACCTAGCAAAAAAACATCTTGGTGACACTAAAAAAATATTAAAAAATGGGAAAAATGAAAAGAATAGTAAAGAGAAATAATTCATCCAATAGTGAAAACCACTTCGGTGGTGCTTTGGATAAGTACTATAGTAAAAACCTGGCAAATAGGCACCATGTGTAGTTAGTCTATGCTCCTCCATCTACTATCACTCTATCTAGTTTTCCACCTTCCATCCATATATTCATGTATATCATTATTCCATAATAAATATTTGTCATCCTTCTCATGGCCTGAGAACCATTAAAATTTAGTGTCCTTCACTTTCATAACCATCCTTTGCATCCATCAATCCCCCTAGGCATAATAAGTTGGTCTTATACCTGATTGGGTGAAATTATTTGACTTACATCTCTATGGGATCCTACACATGGTATCAGTTTTTAAAACCTTTAAAAATCCAAAAAAATCATAAAACCTTCAAAAATCCAAAAAAATCATAAAACATTCAAAATCTAAAAAAGCATAAAACATCAAAAATCCAAAAAGAAAACATCAAAATCAAAATAAAATCATAAAACATCAAAACTCCAAAAATAGAGTCAAAGTCAAAGTCAAAGTTTGTGTCATTCCAAGTCTCATCGAACTATGTTGGCTCTACACATTGCTACGTGTGCAAGGTAATCTTTCGATGAGCCCCCAAGGCACTAGGTCAATCCTTTAAGGTTTTGTTGAATCAAATCAATCTTGATTTGCATCATAAGTATTGAATCAATTTTGGTCAACTTTATTCAAACTATGAGACCTCTACATGTATAACGCAGGCAAGGCCATCAATCGATGATCGCTTGAGGCCCTAGGTTAGTACTTTAGGGTTTGTTAGGTCTATCCAGGTCTTTTGTGTTCAAGCAATCAAACACCTAAACTAAATCTCAAACCAACAAATCAAATTTTCAACTAGACTTCAATCCAAATCGATCAATTGCCTAAGCATCAATGCTTGTCAAGTCATTAGTCTTTATCATTTTGTCCTATTTAGGATGCGCCCTTCCTGAATTGGGGCATTCATCATTTGTCTCATACAAGATATGTCTTTCCTAAAATTAGGCATGGTCAATCTATCTTGTCAATTGGTCAAACCTATCAATTGATCAAATCGATCAATTAATCAATCAATCTTTTCAATTGGTGAATCCTATCGGTCACTCAATCTAGTCAACCAAATCTGGTCAAATAACTAATCTTGGTCATTCATTCAATTTGGTCAGCCAATCTATCTAGTCAAACAATCGATCAATCAGTCAATCTTATAAATCAATCAATCTGGTCAATTAGTCTATCTGGTCAACCTATCAGTCAAACTTTTCAATCAATCAACCTTATCAATCCCATCATCAAATAAACTCTAGCAACTTATCTAAATGTCTATTGACTTTGCTGGTCTAGTTGGTCTTATCTTTTTGATTTGACTTTGGTCATGTTACTAGCTACCTCAAGGATGTCCCACGAAGGATTTCAAGGGGTGATGATGGATCATGATCTCTTTTCTTTTCATTTCTTCTTGTGGTTTGTCATGATAAAAATATTGGAGCAATTGGATCCTTAGTACAAGTCATGGAATTCTTTGTATTTTTTATTGTCTATCTTTTACAAGTGGTAATATTGCACACCTTGGTCTATGTCATACCATGGTGTTTGTGCTCCATTTGCTACAATTTTGATGCCTGATGATGATAAACATGTAAGTTGGCATGTATTAAAGAAATAATTTTCATCACTTGTCATTTGACTAACTCCATTTGCATACATACTCATGTTAGAAGCATATAGGAATCATAAAGCATCATAAGTATCATCATAAACATGTTAGTTCATCCATATTGCATGTAAAAATAAAAAATATAGATAGAATCATTTTACATACATGCATACATACATCCATATAAGCATTCCAAATTAGGTCATGATCACATGATATTATCTTTCATTTATATCTCATTGCATACATTTTCATACATGATCATCGTAAACCCATATCATTGCATTTACATAAATCATATACGTGTCCATAGAATAGAATTTTCATACATCATTCACATTACATCACAACATCAAGCATCCATAACATAACAAATCATGCATCACATTATGCATTCATATAAATATCATAATCATATAGAATCATCGTACATATAACGAGAGATATAAAGTGCATCATCCATACATCATAAAAGAATACATGAGCATAAAATATAAACCTTCATTCATAATACATTAAAACCATATAGAAATGCATGATCATATAGATTCATCTCATAAGTGAATAACATCCTAGCATCATAATCCAGCATACCATATAAAAGAATTTATAATAAATAACGCATCACATAATTGCCACCAAGTCATGCATCTCGCATATATATACCAAAATATGATAAGTTTCACAGTAAAACATCAGAATGATCTAAAAAATGGAGCTCATGAGCTTAGTCAAAATACATATATATATTAGTGTCAGTGTCTAAAAGCATGATAAAATGGAACTACCCTATGCTCCCCCTATCTCCTAATGGGGAGGGACATCTAAAAGGTGGTCTATTGTCTTGGGGCTGGCAGGATCTCGATGACCTATGTGCTGACTCAGATGGCCTCTGATATGGTGATAGTTGATGTGACACCCCACCACTACTCTATGATCATCTACTCTAGTATATGATCTCAACTTGTGAGAAGCTTAGCTCTCTATGCTCTAGGGGTACCTCCATCTCATAAAAATATTTGTAATATCGCTCAACTTGGATCACCCTCCTGAGCTCTTGCAGGATGTCCACTTTTGAGACACTACCCCTACTCATAAAATCTATCAAAATCTACTTTTCTTGTACTGCCCTAGTAATAGATAATCCCTCCCATCCCGTAGTTGTTGGATCTTAGTTTGTGCTACCTACAACTATGCCTATAGCTTAGTGATTTGATCATCCATAGACTGGTCCTCCCCCTCCACATCCATACTCTCCAAAATAGGGATTTCCTTCAGTCCCTCATCCATGATGGCCCCCTCCCTCTTCTCCTCTTGTTCTATCATCTCCTCATCATGGCCAACCTCCACTACCTCGACATCCATGGTGCCATCCACTACCGGTTGCTCACCCTCTGGCTTCCTCTCCTCTTGACACGGTGCATCTTTTTGTATCTTTCCTGCCACCACCTCTGCTAGTATCTCTCCCTCTTGGCGAGGAGCCTCATCTACCTATCTACCCCTATCCCTCCTTGATGGACAAGGTGGACATGGTGGTCTCGCATACCTACCTCTCCCATCTTGGCCCCTCTTGTCTTCTTGGCCCCCTCTCCCTTTTTCCCCTCCTCCATCTCCTTTGTCATCATCTCCTCTACCTCCCCAACCTCCATCACCCTCGTGACCTCATCCTTAGCCTCACACTCCTCTCTTGGATCCCCTCCTTTGTCTTTACACAAGTTTTCGTTGGTCTAGATCAGTCAATAGCTCAGGCCTGTTTCGTACCCACAAAGCATCATAGTCAAGAGTGGCACCTATTTTTGCATCTCCATTTTCCCATCCCCATTGTACTAGATACAATGCATCTATGTCCTTCACTATGGTCAAAGAAATCATAAGACCCTATGGCAGAATCTCTTGGCTAGACTGAGAAAACTCTGTTGTACCAATAGGTAGTCCCTTCTGCTCCTTGAACTGCCACCGTACCCTCTCTGGTAGGTACCTCTCAATGATATGTTGGCTCTATAGTGTCCACCCACTCAAGTATCAGGGTTTTTTACAATATGGTAAGTGATCATTGTCATCGAAGAATGGAGTACAATCTCTATAAGTCCTTCAAGTGATGAATCTAGCAAGTCAATTGCATGCTTATAGTAGCTAGTTTCATTGATATGTGTCTAGGTGACTATCCCTCCATAGATGTAAACATATGGCAACCCATCCCCGAGCTGCCTTTGCACTAGTGGTTTGAAAACTACAATATGCTCCCAGGCCCAAACCATCAAGAGTGTGATCCTATAGTTGATGCTCTACCCTCCCCTATACATCACATCATGCATATGGAAGTACAAAATTTCCAATAGGAATGGCCCCCAAGCATAGATAGTATCCCATGTCAACATGCCAACTAGCATCTCCCCCCAATTGACAATAAATCCATGCCCTTTTCGATCTAGTAAAACCACTCTGCCAATAGTGTTGCATATAACAACAACAAAGAGATCGTATCACTTTGTGAGTATGTCCCAATAGACCTTGTACTCCTAGCTCCACCTCATCCTCATGGTCAAATTTCATTGTAATAGCATTGTATCCTTGGTCCAAGTCATACGATACATTCTCTCCATGAATAGGAAGTCTAAGGATGCACCATACATCCTCTAGGGTCACTATAGCCTCCCCTATTGACAAGTGAAATGAGCTTGTCTTTGATTGCCATCACTCGGCCAATGCATTCAATAGCCCCCTATTCACCCGAATCACAAGCATGAATGTGACATGATACAGTCCCAAGGAAAATAGTCACTCCCTCTAATCATCATCTATTTGTCAGTAGAGTCTAAAGCTCAAGGGATGACTCTCACGAGTCAAAATAAAATCTAGTAGCACCTATAATCACAAGCAAGGGCACTGCATCAATCCATAATCTTTTGAAAACCTATTTGACCTGGGTATTAGAGAAATTTTTTATCCAAAACTGGGGAATTTTTTTTAACAAGCAATTACGTCAAACTATCTAGCATATGTAGTCAATAAGCAAATGCGTCACAAATTCAACAAATGCAGTCCAAAATGAAAATGCATCTAAATGCCTATCAAATGTGAGTATTCAGTCAAATGTGGTGTTTCACACCGTAATTACATCACAAAAGTTCACATGTGGGCATAAACCTCACATGCGTCACTTAACCTTGCATTTGCATTGTATTTTCCAAATTTGGCATGAAAAATCAATTGTGTCTAACCCTAATCACTTGTGTCGAACAGAAGCAATTGTGACAAAACACAATCACTTGCAGCTCACATAATAATAGATGTGGTCAAATTGGTTAACCACATCTATTTGCCCCTTTTGGAGCCCTAAATCTATCAAAAAATGAAAAATTCACAAAAAGGATCAAGCACTTACTGTGTTCCCCAAGCCCTTTGGCCGTTTGTAGATTTGAACTTTTTACCTGTGATATGTTGTGTGTGGAATCAACACGATTCAGACATGAGCTCTACAATAAGGTTTTCACTCAAATCACTATTCACTCCAAAAAAAAATGCACAAATGACTATTTTTGGAAACCCTAGGCCCATTTATACCTTTTTAAAGTGAGATTTTGCAAACCTTCATAACTGGTAGTATAAAAAGTTGAGATCTAAACCATTTTCTGATGTCCTGATGAACCCAAATTCATTTCTTTTGCTGTCAATGTCATTAAATCAGCTTGTCAGATTCCAATTTTTTTTTTGAGGGGGCATGGATTTATCTTGCCTTCTCTAGGGCACATCGAGGCATGGTAAAAATTTCATTCTTTGACACAACATTCAGAATCATAATATGTCAAAGAGGGGGAAAATGTAGACATTGAAAAATGCCTTGGTTTGCGAGCGCCTTTTTTCCACATTGTCTTGTCTTCCTCCTTGCATAATTAAATAATTTTAATTATTTAATTAATTAAATTCTTCGTCTTTATTCTCTTCTGATCAATTAAATAAATAAATTATTTATTTAATTGCATCACTAACACTATTTCCTTCTATAATTAAATAAATTATCATTTATTTAATTATTTGCTCTTCATTATTCATCTATAGTTAAATAATTATTCTTAATTATTTATTTATTCACTAATCTTTTCATCCTTCCACTTTTCCTCTATTAAATAATTAATCTAACTTAATTATTTAATTCCTTTTTCCATTTGCCTCTATATTTAATTTAAATGGTTGCATAATCATTCTAAATTTAATATTCATTTCCCTTTCTCCATAAATAAATAATCATTTTTTTTAATTTATTCCTCCATATCTTTTACTAAAATAAAATTGTGGTCAAAGATTCCTTCCATGAATTAAATAGTTTTATTAAATTCCTCCACTACTTTCCCTCCACTCTCTTCTTTGAATCTCGACCATTGATTACCTTTGGTCTCCAAAGAATCTTGACCACCTATTCATAGCCATCCCTATTCCACTACTTTACAGTAGTGCATGGATCCTCCACCATTCATCTTGAAATCTTCTAGAAGATTGATCTCATCTATCCATTCAAAAATATTTTCTATAAAATAAGGTTGTTTCCTCCATTTTGGCTTTACAACCACATTCTGCAACATTATGCTACCATATCATTGTCACTCGTAGGTGTTCAAACACGTTGAAACTAAGGGAAAGTTTACAAAAAAAGATTTGAGGAGAAGCAAGGGCGATAATAAACTATGATAGGGGGATTTTGTTTTATGCTTTCATTTTCATTTTCTCTCTTTTATCATTTGTACCCTCTTGTTTAGATTTGGTATTTGGGCTTAGATCTTAGGTAGAGTGGTTGCTACTTGGTTTTATCTATTTTTCATTTCAAATTTCCCTCTTATAGTATTTTTATTTACAATGGTGTTGGTGTGAAAGGGTAGAAGCTTTGTGTCTTATAGCTAAAATATTATGTATAGCATATAAATGTTATCTTTAGAGAGTTAAATACTTTTAGACATAGTATTGCAACTAGAGGAGGATAAAAATAAATATATAACTCAACCACACCAATGATTGAGAAGGTTAAACTAAAATCCCATGAAGGATCTAAAGAGGATGATATTTTAGATAGTTTAGAGAATTTTAAAGAGGTAAAACCTCCACCTCAACTCTTGGGGAGGTCCACTTGGTGCATACAATAACTAAAAGGGTATAATCCTCCCAAATAGAGGTATATTTTTTCTTTGATTACTAACATGGATAAGATTAGATTTCTGTGAGGGAGGAATTGGGTATAAATGATTTGATTTTTGGAGAGTTTCTATGGATGAGGAGATGGTTATATTGAAGAAAAATCACACATGAGACTTAGTACCTTTATTTGATAGTTGGAAATCTATTGGTTGTAAATGGGTGTTCAAAATGGATATTAGTTCTAATGCCAATGTTGGGAAAAGACTAGTTATGAAGGGATATTTCTAGGTTGAGGGAATCTATTAGGGTAAAATTTTCTATCCAATTTTTAAGATGGCATCCATTTGGTTCTTATTATATATTGCAACAAATTTTGACCTTGAGATCGGTTAGGTGGATACGAAGATAAATTGAACTTTCATGGTGATTTGGAGGAAAAAAATTACATGCCACAACCAAAGTATTACATTAAAAAAGTTAAAAAAGATTTGCTTCATAAGTTGAAGAAATATTTGTATGGTCTTAAGCAATAACCTATGATGTGATACCAAAAGTTTGATTCTTATGTGTTGAGATTTATATTTTTGAAACCAAAATTAAACCATTACATCAATTATAAGATGGAAAATGATAGTTTCCTTGTTATCACATTGTACATTGAGGATATGTTATTTTTAGTAATGGTAAGGACATTATTTATGAATTGAATTCTCAAATTTTAGCATATTTTTAGATGAAATACTTAAGTATTTTTAAATTTATCAGGAATAGAGATCAAAAGATGTGGAGAAAACATAAAGCTTTGGTTGGGACATAACATGTGAACCCAATGTTGGAGAGGTTCAGTATGGCCTCTTGCAACTGATTATGTGTTTCTATAAATTGATGGGGACTAATTTATTAGTAGAATAGTGTTTGACTTCTCATAGTGAGATGAAGGATATGGTTTGATTACCTTATGCTAGAATTTTTTGGAGCTTAATGTATTATATGGTTTCAACTAGACCAAGTAGTGGGAATCTTGAACCAATTCATCGTGAATCATGGAAGAGTGTATTGGGGTGTAGCGAAGAGAACTTTTTTATATATTTTTGAGGTTTCTATAAGTTCTTCATTTTTATCATGATAATTTTATAAGGGAAACACACTCAGTGACTTCATGGATTTTTTTCCATTTAAATTGAGTTGGGGTTGTCAATAGTGGGAGATCCACTAGTAGATATATTTTAGCTATGTTTAGTGGTGAAATTAGTTGGATGTGTAAGCGGTAGGTTGTGGTCACTTTGTCCACCATAGAAGCTTATTACATGGTAGTTGCACATGCATGTAAAGAATCCATCTAACTTAATATTTTTTATTCAGATGTGAGGCTAACTCTAGGAGCTATTATAGTTCTATATGATAATGTCATATATCTAGTAAATAAACTAGCCATTCATGTAAGGAAAAACATATCGACAACTAGTACCATTTTAATCATGAAGTGGTAGAGAATGGTAGGGTGAAACTAGGGAAATTTGACACTTTGTGGGTAAGTGCACAAAGATGGGGGGCCAAAAAGTGGCCACTCCAGTTTTTGGTCCCAAAATAGCAAAAATGTCCTCACGTTATGGTTTGAATTTTAGAAATATGAGCACATTATATGATTGCACAAAAGACATGCAAGTTATAACGTGCTTGCATTTTTGTTACATTGAAAAAAATTATTTATTTTTTCTTCCTCTTTTTTTCTCTTTGGGTAAGTGAAAAAAGATGGGGGGCCAAAAAGGGGTTTTAAGTGGCCACGGTTTTTTGAAATCATGAAATAATGACCTTGGATGTGAAATTGAGGATAGTTACACTCAAAAAATTTAGATGCAACAAAAACAAGGATCGTAGTGCTCTAATTCTACTTTCTAAACTACTATTTTTTTTTTAAATGGTTAATAAGGGGTTCAAAAGAGGGAGCCACAAAAATTGGTGCTTTTTTTGTCAAAAAACATAACATAGCGACTTTTGTGGCTACCTCAAAAGGTTAAATTTTTTTTGGTATTTTTAAAATTGATTCAGTAAGAAATTAGCTAATAGCATGTAGTTTATGCCCAATTGTTTTGATAATTTTTAATGAATATTTGATTTTTTACTAATTTTCAAAGTGGGCACTTCCTGAAAAATAGAATTTTGGCCGTGCTACCCCTATAAATTTTGAAAACTAATTAAAAATCATTTTTTAATATGTCTAGAATAGAGTCTAGATTCTAAAAAATGTAATTTATTTGAAATTTTGATGAACGATGAATTTATAAAGAAAAAAATACCAAACACTGGTTTTTGCCAAAAAACAAACACAAAAACAAAAGAAATTAAAGATGAAAGGCTTGACATTGTCAAAATGGTTTTTTTTTTACATTAGATAGCTAAGAGAGATCCTAACATTAACCAAGTGTTCGATTTGTTTGACCTTGAAACACATGTAAACCTGATGGTTAGCACAAATGAGATTATGTGAAATTTTGTAGAATATGAAAAAACACATCTTTGGACATTGGGAAGGCCCTCCAAGCCTTTGTGTTGGAAATCCAAAGCAAATCCAAGCCAAAGGCTTGGGGATTCCCAAAGAAATACAAAATGTGAGTGTGTTATAACACACTTGCATTATTTGAATGCATTGATAAAACATGAGCGTATTATAATGCACTCACATTTTGTGAATTCATTGAAAAACGTGAGTGTGTTATAACGCACTCGCATTTTGTTCTACATTAAAAAAAAAATCCCTTTTTTTCTCTTTCTTCTTGTTATCTTTCAGGGAAACTATATACATGAAATAAACATTTAAGTTGACATTTGCATAAGTATAAGTTGACATTTACATAAGGAAATTTACTTTCTTATACTTAAAGTTATATTTCATGTATATAGTTTCAGAATGTTTGAGAGTGGTTTCAAATCTATAGGAATTATAATGGAAAATCTAGTTTTGGAAGATTTTATAAATTTTCAGATAGTCAAATTTTAGTAATCAGCAAGTTGTATTGTTTTTCTCTCTATCTCAGTCATTTTCTATCCCTTACACTTTAGACCTCTCTCTCACTATCTCCATATCTCTCTCTCTCATTATCTCTATCTCACTTCTCTCTCACTCCCTCCCTCCTTCCCTCTCTACTTATCTCTATCTCCCTCTCTCCCTCCTTCCCACTCTACATCTCCTGAACTCCTCTCTCCCTCTCCTTCTACCTCTCTCTCTTTCGCACTCTCTCCTTCCCTCTCTCTCTCTCCATATCCCTCCCTCCTTCCATCTCTAATTCTCTTTATCTCCCCTCTCCCTCTATCACTCCCTACCACTCTCTCTATTTCTCTCTATCTCACCTCTCTCTCACCTCCCTCTCTCTCCCTCCATACTTCTCTCTCCTCTCTTCTTCCCTATCTACTCTCTATCTCCCAATCCCTCTCTCTACCTACCTCCATCCATCACACCCAACCACTCTCTCTACACCTCTCTATCTCACCTTTCTCTCCCTCCCTACCTCTCCCTCCCTCCCTTATTCCCTCTCTATTTATCTCTATATCTCCTCCCTCTCTACTTGTCTTTATCTCCTTTCTCCTTCTCTCTACTTACCTATCCCTCCATCACTCTCTTTGTTTCTATCTATCCCATCTCTCTCTCCCTCCCTACCTCTCCTTTTCTCTCTAACTATCTATATCTCCCCTCTCCCTCCCTCTCTACCTATCTCTATCTCCCCTCTCCCTCTTGACCTACCTCTTCATCCATCATTTCATACCACTCTCTCCATCCATACCTCTCCCTCTCCTTCCCTCTCTAACCTCTATCTCCCTAATCCCTCTCTACATAACTCTCCATCCATCACTCCCTACCACTCTATCTACATCGCTCTATCTCACTTCTCTCCCTCTCTCCCTCATTCCCTCTCTACCTCTACTTCCCTCTCTAATTATCTTTATCTCCCCTCTCCCTCTCTCTATCTACCTCTCTCACCCTCTACTTCCCTCCCTCCATCCTTCCCTATCTACTTCTCTCTATCTCCCCTCTCCCTCTCTCTACCTACCTCTCCCTCCATCACTCCCTACCACTCTCTCTATTTGTCTCTATCTCACCTCTCTCTCACCTCCCTCCATACTTCTCTCTCCCTCTCTTCTTCCCTATCTACTCTCTATCTCCCAATCCCACTCTCTACCTACTTCTCCATCCTCACACCCTACCACTCTCTCCCTCCCTCCCTCATTCCCTCTCTAATTATCTATATCTTTCTTCTCTCTACCTCTCCTTCCCTCTATACTTATTCTAGACACTAAAAAATATCCTAAGTCTATGAGCACCATTTTTCTTGGTCGTCATCCTTCGATAATTAAATAATTTTATCCTTGATCATATTCCTCTATTAATTAAATAATTTTAATTATTTAATTAATTCACTTTCTAATCTATATTCTATCTTGATCAATTAAAATAAATTAATTGTGTCGCTAACACGTACTTTCTTCAATAATTAAATAAAACATTATTTATTTAATTATTTATCTTTTATTGTTAGCCTATAGTCAGATAATAATAATTATTTGTCTATGCAATTCACCTTTTCATTCTTCTATAATTAAATAATTTTCAAGATTATTTAATTATGTGTCATTTCTCTCCCCATTAAATAATTAAATCCAAATTAATTATTTAGTGTCTAATTTTCATCTCTCCCCATTTAATTAAATTAATTTCATAAATTGATTTAATTAAATTCCCATTTTCCATTTTTCCTTAAATAAATAATTCAAAGGAATTATTTATTTTTCCACTTGGCCAAATATTCCTTCTCATGAATTAAATATTTTTTAATTTTTAATTCATTCCATTTTCCTCCACTTGCTCATTAATCTTTTTCATAGTCATCTCTGTCATAGTCGTCTCTATCATATAAATCAATTGCCCACCTTTGTTTGGTGCACCGATCCTCCACCGTTGATCTTGGCATCTTTCTAGAAGATCGATCTTGACCATCCATTTCGTAACCTCCCTCTCATGAATCCCCATCCATTGATCTTGGAATCTTTCTAGAAGATCAATCTCGTCCATCTGTTTGAATGATTGTCTATAAAAGCAACCTTTCTCCTCCATTTTTACCTTAACAACCATTTTGTCTCCAACTTTCTACTTACAATTTGTGGGTATTTACACAAGTGAAACAAAAAATATGAGGAAAAAGTTTGTAACAGGAGAAATAGGAGAGACAAGAGAAGGAATCAAGTTCAATGGGGAGTGTTCTATTTCATTTGCTTGAATTTTGATTTCTCTCCTTGTTTGTATTCTCTTGTTTTTAGATGAGGTTAATAGCTTAGAGGTGTTTGGCTGACACTTTATCTAGGCTAGGATGTTTTCCCCCATCTTACATTTGTGAGCCTAACGTGGACGATAAGATTTCGCAATATTTTGTATGGTTTTTGTGTGTTTTGCAAATTTTGGGTATGGAACGATACATTCGCTCAAAACAATGATGCATTTGACAAGGAATGACATATTTTCCAAAAATAATGATGCATTTGTGGAGGCAACGGTAGGCAAGAAAATTTGAATTTGAAAGTGCGACGTAATCACTCAGGTGTGATGTGATGCAGTAACACATTTGTTAAAAAGAATGATGAAATCATCTATCGGGTATAAACTTTTAGTTTTTTAGTTTTTTTTAAATTTTTCTTTTGATTTTTTTGAGTAGAATATGGTTTTGGGGTTACTAAATTTCTATTTTAGTATGTGGCTTTGGATTGGAGCTCCCAACAAAAAAAATATTTCTTTTGAAACAAACAAAAAAATTGATCTCTTTTATTTCAGTTTTAAGAAATTTCCATTTTGTTTGTTTTCTACAACTTGCATCAGGATCATAAGGTTAAAAATAATCTGCATTTTTTACTCATAAAGGTTTAAAAGGAACAAAACTCTACATTTTACACTCATGAGTATTAAAATGAACTTTCATTTCACATCATGGGCATAAAATGAATCCAGGTGTCTTCAAATAATAATCAAGGTTTAAAATTAATCAATGTCCTTTGTGTTTGGTGATTTTCAACTACCTTAGAAAGTGTGTATGCTCTCCTCTCACACCATTCAATGATCTGGAGTGACCAAAAGCACCTCTTTGGAATTTGTACAATCACACCACACATTTTGATTTTTGGTCTTAAAAAGAACACCATGTGAGTGTGAGGAAAAGGCACAAAGTATGTTCTCTCCTCACGCTTCGAGCGATCTGGAATGATCAGAAATACATGTGCTTCCTTGATTTTGTTTATATTATAGTAGAGGTCCTACCACCTAGCTTCTAAAGGTAGTAATGACCTAAGTGGTAACAAAGCTAAGGCCAATCTCTTCCAAGCCACTATAAATAAATGTTCTTCTTGATGAAAATCAATTAGCAATGGGTGTGGATGCGTCATATGAACAAGTGTTTCCCTCAGTAGCACCATGAGCTACATGAAAATCATTCCTTGGGGAAAGGATTGGGAAGCCTCTTGACTCACCATATTCTTGAGCTAATATTATCGCATGTATGGCCACTTTGAATGGATTCCCTTACTAAAATCCAATTTGTATTAGTTGCCAAAAACCCTTTTTATATGCTCATTGATCGTAGGAGGTCAGACCTCCAAAGGTGTCCCACATATTCAGTGAGCTTGTGTAGAGACAGGAATTCCTCCATTGGAGAATCGAGACTTGGTGAGCCCAAGAAGTTAGTGTCATGGAGGGGATCTAGTGCCACCAAGTCTCTAGTTGTAGGCCTTTTTCAAGTGGCTAGAGAAATCCCAGTGGGGATATCAACCAGTGGTTTCCTTTCCAACCATATGGCTTGTGAATTATTGTCTATGTGTGTTTTACTTTGAAATAAAACATTTTCACATCAACAACCAAACCAAAAACAATTGTTTGATACTATATGTTGTGTTTTCCAATCAGATTCAATCTAAAACCAATCAACATTCATTCAAAACTAGAATGGAAACCATCAAGCTATCAAAAGAAACATTTTTTTGAATCACAACTGATAAGAACAAAGCCACGACTAATATTATGCACCACAACTGCAAACTGGAAAATTGCAATTGCCATCCTAAACTCTACTTGCTTAAAATAGAGCTGCAATTGATAACTTGCACTGTATCTGATCTCTAGAAACCTGCAACTGAAAAAACACATTTGAAGAAAATAGTGCCGCAATTTCCAGATAACCAAAAAATTTCAAAATCTATGTCCAAAATCTGATCAACTCATTTTACAATGACCTTGACTATCAAACCAAAGACTTGCAAGATTTTCTAGTTAATGCTAGCATTTCCATTTAGGGAAACATTTCATTATAGGTTACCTTCCTTCATTCTTTGCATTGCATAGATTAAACTTTGATCCTTATGCTGCATTTAGACCTTCATATTTTGAACATAGAAAGACCATTAAGCTTTTGGAAAATCTTTGGTTGCATATTATATTTTTCATTGACCTTAATCCTTCATATTATCAACCTTTGTCATTATCACCTTTATCAAATTTGAGTCTTAAGCTTGTGTCCTAGCCTTGACTCAACCTTGTCAAAAATTATCCTCTTGATTACCACAAAGGTAAATGACACTTGGAATTGTTACCTTGGGTTCACATTAGCTTGATTTCCATCCTTTGTTTAGAATTTTAGGATTCCTTTGCATTAGTTTTACTTCATTTAGATCCATATTACATCCCTTTTATCATAAATCTTATCATCATCTTGATCTTTAACCTAGATTGCACTTTGCACCTTTATCCCAAAAATACAAAAAAATAGTTCATTTTACCTTTTCCTTAGCATCATATCATCTTTCCTCAATTGGTCAATTTTCAACGTTTCATATCCTTTTGCACCCATTAGTCTCATTCTCTTTGCATCCTTATATTTAAGAAAATCTAAAAATATATAGCTTAGTTTCATTATCAACCTTGCATTTGCATCCTTATATTCAAAAAAATCCAAAGACATAGTTTAGTTTCATCACCATCTTGCATTACCCCTCAACTTGCAAAAGTCTCACATGGTTGAAACAAGGTCAAAAACCAAAATAAAGGACATGGATTTTTCAAGTGACCCTTTTCATGACACTACCCTTGGAATAGATTAAAATCATTCTACACCTCCAAGAGACATATCACAAGGAGACCAAACCAACCCATGGGAAGACCTAAGCCTATAATAATTCAACAAACAATTGACTCCTCAATAAATTGAAAGAGATTATCAAGACCCAAGAATTTTAAGCATGGTTGATCAACTTGTTAGTGTTGACCCTAATAGATTCTTCTACACACTAGCTAAAAAGGGTGCCAAATTACCTCAAGGCTTTGATGTCTTAACTATTGTAAAATAAGAAATTGAAAATCCATTTTCACTTGGCATGCCTTCATCACAAAAAATGGAAAACATACCCCTTGGGACAACTACACACATGAGTACCACTATCACACACATCCCAAACATCTCAACATTTGTAAACAACGTAACCCATACCACTACACAAGGACAAAGTTTCACACTTGGAAGTTCCTCTAATTCCATGGGTAAGACCTTTACAAACCCCCTTTTTCAAAATATAAATCAAGGTTCCACATCGCAAGGTCCTACACCTTTGATTTAAAATGCAAACCAAGGTCTTATACCCACACTTCAAAACAAAAATCAAGGTTCCAGATCACAAGGTCCTACACCTTTTATTTAAAATTCAAACCAAGGTCCTATACCCACACTCCAAAACAAAAATCAAGGATCCTTATTCCAATTTCAAAACATACCTTCATCAAGTGAACCTAGAAAGGTGCACATTATCTCACAAAGGATCCCAAAACAAAACAATAACCAAGGATATATTCCATCACTCTAAAACACTAATCAAGGTTCCCTTCCATCATTCCAAAATTCTGCTAAAGGAACCATTCCTTTATTAAAAAATTCCAACCAAGGACCTACATCTTCATCACAAAATACCAATCAAGGACCTACACCTTCATCACAAAACATCAATCAAGGACCTACACCTTTATTTTAAAATACCATTCAAGGGAAATTTCATTCATGTCAAAAAATTAATCAAGGACCTACACCTTCATCACAAAACATCAATCAAGGACCTACACCTTTATTTCAAAATACCAATAAAGGGACCTTTCCTTCATGTCAAAACATCAATCAAGGGCCAACACCTTCATTTGCAAATCAAGGACCTAATTTTCAAAACCAATGCACAAATCAAGAGTCTACACCTCAACTCCAAAACACCATACCACATGCAAACATGACCTTTGGAAAAAATCTAAATGCCAATTTCATCCCAAATCAATATGGCAACCAAGGTTCCACATCACAAAGCATCAATCCTAATTCAAATCCAACATATTACCTTAATAACAACATCATGACATCAAACCAAAACAATGCAACACCATCTCTTGTAGAAATTTTGATACAAGTGAAGAACCTCCAACAACATATTACAAACATGCAATTGGGGACCAACAAGAAGACTTGTTTCGTGGAGGAATTGTGCCCCTTTCCATTTGATAGAAATTTGTACATGCCACCCTTTCCCCCTCAGTTCACCACACCACCTTTTCCTAAATACAAGGGGATAGGATATCCAATAAAACACATTCGATAATTCAACACATCATGTATGGAAGTCTCATATGATCCTACCTATTTGTTGAGACTATTCCCGTGAAGCTTTATGAAACCAACTCTAGATTGGTTTGCACACCTTCCTATAGGAATTAGAACATGGGGTGAACTAGGCAACAAATTCATCAATCATTTTGACTTCAAAATTAAAAATGATGTCACCCTTGCAACATTGAGCACAACCAAACAATAAGAAGTGGAATCACTCACCTCATTTTATAAGAGATGGTGAGGATTGGTTAGAAAATTCCTTTATCACATTCCTGAAAAAATAATTGGTCACCATGTTTGTGGAAAACATTAATGGAGAACTGATAAGTCACATTCAAATATAATGTTTCACAACCTTTGAAGAGATCCTTGAGAAAGGTGTCCTTATTAAGAAAGGTCTTATCGCAAAAGGACTAGTCGAGGTACACAAAGAGAATCTAAAACCCAACAATGATAAGGGAAAATACTGGTCTCAAAACAAAAATGTCTCAAATGATGGAGTTGTCGATGCCAAATTGATAACCAAATGTCCAACCATTCAACTTAAAGGTCCCTCCTCATCAAATACACCAAAATTATCAAATGCATAGACCCAAGGTCAAAACCAAATGCTAAATGCTATCCAGAACAAACAACAATGTAGAGGTCCTCCCTGTGCCAAAAGAACATACACCCCTTTTGGTGAACCCATCGAATCAGTCCTCAAATAGCTTTTGCAATCTAATGTCATCACATTACCAGAAACCAAAAACTATAAACTTTCCTTGATCAAACCTGATTGGTGGAAAGAAGATCAATACTATGAATATCACCTTGGAAAAGGACACAAAAGAACTAGATGTTGGACAATCAAGAACATTATTCAAGACCTCATTGAAAATGGAACCATATTGGTAGGAGATCCACACAGAAAAACTAATGTTGATCATACCATATTCAAGAATCCCTTGCAAGACCATGATAAAGTAAAATCCTCCAGTTCAGGGAACAACAACAATGCCAATTATGTTGCAATCAAACATGATTACAACACTATCATTCTTAATGTGGGATCCTTTTATGACCGCATTGCCACTATTACCATAAACAAGCCGAGTTTAGAATGTGTTGTTACCACCCACCAAACCAAGACAACTATTCCATGAACTTCATCTAATTCACACCCAAAAAGTCAATATAATCTCCTAGATCAGTTGGGAAAAACCCTCGCACAAATTTTTATTTTGGAGCTCCTTCACATATCCCCACAACATAGAGCCATCCTTGGTAAATAATTACAAGAATGATTTTTCCCCACCAACCTAGATTTCAATTAATTTTAGGCCATGGTTGGATACCTAGCTATGCTGCACCATGTCACCTTCTTTGAGCAAGACTTTTCTGCACCAAAATCTGATCATAACAACCCCCTACACCTTGAAGTATGTGTTAATAAACACAAGATCAGATGAGTCCTAGTAGATGGTGGAGAAAGTCTAAAAATTTTATCACTAATGAAATAATTGGGATAATTTAAGAATTGTATAGACCAAACCAAGAAAATCACTATCAAATCTTATGATGATGCAGAGCATTCATCTGAAGGTGTAATTTCACTTCCCATAAGAGTTGGCCCAACAATACATGACATAGTGTTTCATGTCTTATAACTAGATTTGAATTATAATATTCTCCTTGGTTTGCCATGGATTCATACCATGAGGGATATTCCATCCACCTACCATCAATGCCTCAAGTTCCCATACAATGGCACTAAAATCACTATTAGTATTGTTCAAACCTAAAAGGAACTATTTAACATCAAGTACCCATCAATCGAGAGGCCTCCCCTTCCATTTCATTCACCACTCCATCTCACTACATTGACCCATCTACCCTTTTCAAATCATCCACTCCATTCATCACACCTTCCACACCCAAGATCTAGATCCAAGACAAAGGATGTGGAGAATATAACATGAAGAGTCTCTTTTTCATCAAAAAATTACCTAAATCATCAAAGTCATATGGAAAACCGCATCTCGTGTAGCCTAAGGTTACCATACATAATCCCCCTACCACATTCACTAGATGGGGGGAACTTTCTAAAGAAACTCTAGATGACCACATTCTCACATGGTTGTAGAAAGAAGAGGAAGACACTAAAACTAAGAAATTGCCAGTTGAACAATATTCAAAAGGGTTCCAAATAATGAAGCGACAAGGATATGATGGAAACAATGGTATTTGCCAAAATGAAAAAGGAATGATGGAACCCTTTCAACCTCCTAAGTTAACAAAACACAAATGGCTAAGGTTTTTACTAGTAAAACTGACTATTTGGGGTATTGGGTTACCTTCGAGTGTGGTTGCTAAGGCTTTAGATGAGATCGAGACGTATGAGAACCCTTGGGATTATGATGTCGATTCCAATTAATATAAATGGGATTCACTATCCTCCACTACCCTTATGAACCTTGATAAAAAAAATTGGAATATTCGATGAGTCTCCCCTTGAAAAATAATTCAGTCAAATGCTTACCATTAATGCCCCACCAATCCTACCAAGTCCTCATCCAAAAGTCCCTCTGAATAGAGAAGAATGGATCAAACATTTTTTGGGAAACCATTGATGCTACCTCTTGGGATAAGATGACATGATTCTAGTAATTTGAGTTGTTGTGGATACTTATGTGGTGATTCATGATGCTTGTGGATGTTTCTAGATTGTACTCTATCTGTGTTGTTGGTTCACATTGATTGTTGTGCTCGCGATTGGTGATTTTCTTCTGTCAGTTCATATTTCTCATGATCATGGCTGATAGGGTGATTGTAGCATGTTGTGGATCTTCAAGGCATAATTGTTTAAGGTGTTTCATGTTCGAGACATTTTTTTTTGGGTGCTTACTATGTTTTTTCTGATATTATTTGATTCAATTGATAAATTATTTATTAATTTGGGCCGATAGTTTGTACACATTTCATATTTTATTGGGCCAACATGTAGTTGATGTTATCCTTAGTTGTGGATATATGTGGTCAATTGTTTATACAAATTGAGTGGATGGTGAGCGAGATGTGTGAGTGTTGTGTGTAAATAATGTTCTAATGTTTCAAAGGCAAAAGTAAAGTGTGAAGAAGAGTGATAAGAAGAAAGTTTTTATGTTCTTAACCAGAATTGTCAGGCATTAGAAGATGTTATTTTTTCAATTCAAGATCTTTTGAATGTAATCTAAATGTGACAGTAAGATAGTGAGTCTTCCTTTGGGTAGTGATACTTTTGTATTTGAGTAGAGAGCTCTAGGTAGTGTGCCTAAATGCATGTGCAATCCCATTTGTAATAATTTTAATAGAGTATAAACTTGTGGACTAACCTCCACCGTGGTTTTTCCCCTAAGAGGGTTTCCACACAAAAATCTTTGTGTTATGTGTATTTTTTATATGGTGATTTTTTATGCTTTCATGTTTATTTATCAGATCTGAGAATAATTTTGATAAGTATAATTTATGTTACAACTGATTCGCCCCCCCTCTCAGTTGTCTGCCCTTGTGTTTCCAACATTTTCTTTTGTATATCTCTCATTTTTCTCTCTTCTCGCCCCTTCTTTTAATCATCACATGTTCAACTTATAAAACAATATCTTGAAGAGGGTATACCTCTTCGTAAGTGTCTTTTGAGAATTTAACAACACATAAAATATTAACATTAAGCTCTAATGAGCCACAAATAAACTTGTGTAACATGATTTAGGTACTCCTAACTCAAGTATGTATCAACATAATGCACATCATTCCTTGCCACAATCTCCATAGTAATCATCTTTTCTAAATTCTCACAAGCCTATTCTAATGTTGGATCTTCATTCTTAGCTACTTCCAAGGCTCCTTGTAGTATTAGTCGGCATTATTTTATCCATTCATTCTAATTTTTTAGTTCTGTATTATCACTGAACAATGCAGGAACACCTTATTTTGAAGCATCAATAAAGTCTTTGGCATCTTCTTGAAGTTCCTCATAATAGTTTCTATGCTTGCTTATCAGGTCTTCAATAGTTGTAATGGCCCCAATATTAGAAGTGTTTCTATTTTGTATCTCTTGGAGATTTTATCGAAGCCTTTCATTTATCCTTATATGTTCTTGAATGGCAGTGTGATTCTTAGAGTGAGCTTCCTAGAACTTATCCATCCAGATCATCATATTAGTGTACCTCTTTTGGAGTATTGTATAAAGTGTGTCAAACTTGTCCTTGATCACTTGAGTGTGCATCTGCTGATCATTCATCTATAATTTCTCACACTTGTCCTTTAATTGGGAGCCTTCTCCTTGAGTCAACACTTCAGTATATTCTTTGAATGTATCCTTGACTATTTCTCTTAGAAAATCATTTTCTCTAAGCATCCTTTCACTGTTCAATTTATACATATCCCATTCTTTAATCAACATTTGAATTTGTGCCTTGTTTAATTTGGATACATTTATGCCAATATCAGTTGTGACCACATGATTAGTTTCACCCACTTTTAATGTCATCACATGACCAAATTACTTCTTTGTATCAATAATTACAAGCTTCTTATGTGGGGGGTATAGAGCCCAGATCATAAGATAAATCTCATCAGGATTGTATCTTGACCAAGTGTATACCTTTGTTAACCCTTCTGGACTGAGCTTGTGTTTGGCATCATTATTGTGAAAAACTCTATCAAAAACTAAAGTAGAGCTTAAGTCTAAACTAGGAAAGATAATCACACTAGACTCCTCTAATATTTTTCTTCCCTTCTCTGGAGTCATGTTCTTCATTTCATTCTCCACATCCATTTTCAATGTGCTCAAAAACTAGCTTTCATTGCTAGGTGTGACATTTGCAACTAATTCCCTTATTGTTTTTCCCTTTTGTTTGTACAAGAAAGATTTAAATTCAGAAGATTTAATAAACTGGTCATCTGAGATAAAAGATCTATAAGCCAATTGCCTAGCATCTATGTCATATGGTTCCCCAACTTCTTGTTCTCTATTTGGAGGTTGATACTCTTCAATCCTTAGCTTGGGGACCTTATCAGGTTGGCTTTCGGGTTTATTTTCTTCAGAAGATTCCTCACTACTAGAGGAAAAAAATTATACTTCTTGTATCTCCTTCACCTTCTGTTTAATTTCTCTATTGCAATTATCAATCACCAATTTGGCCTCTGTTTCTTCCATATTTATGATAATATCATCATGAGGATATGGTACATGAACATATCCACTTAAATTCTATTTTTTCCTGGAAAAATCAATAAATCCTTCAAGATCAAATCCTTTACTTGTTGAAACCTTCTTCATATTGAAATGTGACAATTTATCCAAAATGAGATCATATCCTTCTTTTGATACTACAGTAAAATCCCCAAAACATAATGTACTAGGCATGAATGACTATTTTTCATATGCACTCAAGTTCATGACATTGGAATAATCCAGTTGCCTGACAATATCTAGATATGTCATTATGTCTGGCATAGTCTTGGGTAATAGGAGAGGTGTGTCTTCAAAACCATAAACCCTGATCATAGTGGAATCAAAAAAGAAATACTATTCACCTAAATTAGGACTTACAATTAGTGGTCCATTGAAATACTTAGGCCTTAAGAATATTTTTATCTCATTAGACAATCAATAATTACAAGGGTGACCATAAAACCTATACATTTTCTTGACAAAGTGTTCTTCAAAATAAACATAATTAGAATTGAAAAATCTGCTTTTCCAAATGGAGATCCATAATTATATCGGTAATGGCTGACCCTCTTTATCCAACTATGTGATTCTTAATTCCTCTTGCCATATTCCTAACTCTTGTCCATAGTACAATATCATGTGCATGAGAGGGGAATAATTTTTTAAGTGCATTATGGGAGAACCATTCTTCATGGATGTTTTCCCTAAGTTAATCCCTCTAGCAATGTGTGAAGCATAATCAAAAGGTCTTGCATTATGATATTGTATGTATGCAGCGATCACCATTGGCCCTATAGACATAAATTCAAAGACCTTTATTCCCATTACTTGACCCATTGATAAATAATTATATTTTAAATAAGGCTTGAACAAATCAACATGGAAGGGAGGTCCATCACCATCCTCAAGTGGTACTAGGTTTTTGTCTTGTCTAGGCCTATGTAACTATAACCTCCATCCTTTGTAGGTATTGTTCATCCTCTAGTATTCTTTTTTTCTAAATCCACATGCACTATAGGCTGATCACATGCATCATCGAGGCTAAAAATTTCACAAAGTGCAATTTTAGATACATGTATGAAAAGGTCTCCTTGCAGGTTGCAAATGGTTTTAAGGTCTAGGTTATAATAGTTGGCCAGAAGTTTAATGAGGTTTATTTTCACAAAGATGTTGAGAACAACCAACTTTCCCAAATTGAAATTCCAAGGGTTACAAACTAGTTTAAATCTATTTCTCCAACAATAATGAAACATAAAAAATTTGTATCCCCTAATGGGGGTCCACACATCGCCTACATGTTTCCATTTATCTTTTGATCTTTCTACATCAACCCTCAATTGTGCAGACCTTCTAGCTTTTGGCCCTAAACTAGAGAATTGGTCAATGTGGTCTTGGTTTAAATTCCATTCATTTTTTCAATCCCTACTCTGTTTCAATTTTTTGCTTCTTATTTTTAGACTGGCTACTTTCACCTTGTTTCTTCTTGTTTTTTGTTTTTGCATAAATTTCCATCTTATTTCTCTACAAGATGGAAAAATTTAATTACAATCTTTCGATTGCAGGGATATTTTGTATGCTTACTTTTATGTCTTTTGGATGCACTGAATTCCTTGACTTCTGCTCAATCTCTCTTCCATCTTCGCTGCAACTTCTGAAAATTCTTTTGGTTCAATCTATTTTCAATCAGAAATGTTCATATAAGGTTTGTTCGTGCAACCATTAATGTCCGCCACTAGAACTGAATGCAACAAGTTTTTCAAATTTCAAAATTTCAGAGCCTCTAGTCTTAGGCTGATTTGTGTGCTTTATTTGGTGCCATCTTTTTTTATACGTTCATAATTGATTTCCAAGACTAACTTAATATCCTTTTGATATGAATTGTCCCTTTGGTTCTCTTATTCAGTCGGGAAGACAACCAAATAGTCTCGTCGATATTGTACAACTACCTTTTCTCTTGCTTTTCAATTCCTAATGTTTTAGAGAGAACATTATGAAGTCTACCCGATATTAGGGTAGTCTAGACCATTAGGAATCCTTTTAAGCATCACCCAGTGTCTTTCCAAAAAATAGTGACCATTCCATATTATCATCGGGTTGACATGTATCTATTGGCAGATGGTCAGCGCTCCCCTTGGGATTTGTGACAAGGACTAACAACCTCTTGTGGATCCATTAACTTTGGTAGTTGTATAACGAATTAACAGGTTGATCTTTTGGTGCAACGACAATAATGGGACAAACATTTAGTATCAGAGCCAAAGGTTCTAGGTTTGAATCCCCTCAGGTAATGCTGAGGGGGAGCAGATGGTCAACACTCCCCTTGGGATTCGTGACATGGACTAACCGCCTCCCGTGGATCCATTAACTCTAGCAGTTGTATCAGGCATTACTAGGTCGATATTTTGGTGCACCAAAAACTGTGGGACCAACAGTATCATCGCCAAGAGAATAAGATGCATTTTCGATATACTTGGTGTAGACACCGAAAATTGGTCTAGGCCTGCGAGTACCACTTTTGACATAATTTTCTATTATCCATGGTCATGATTAAATAATGTTAATTATTTAATTACCTTTCTAACACATTTCCTCTATTAATTAAATACCCTTTTTAATTAATTCATTAATTCATTATGACCTTTATTCAACTTGATTAATTAAATAAAACATATTTATTTAATTATGTTGCTAAATAATTAATTCTCCTTTTTAATTAAATAATTTATTATTTAATTACCCCTTTGTCATATTTCCTAATTATTTATTTGACCCTTTCAACAGTCAATTAAATAAATTACATTATTTATTTAATTAAGACTTTCAATTTCGAATGTTGAATTAAATTAACATTTAATTCATTATTAATTCTTTATGTCACATTATTCTATCATTTAGTTGACTAATCATTCATTCACCTTTTGACTCTAGATCTATTTTAAATCCGCCAATTATCTCTGGATTCGATATCTGATCGTCTTTGCAAGAGGAATCTTTGTCACAACCAGTCAGTTAACTAGTTCTAACTCATATGCATGAATGTGTTTATTAATTAAATATCTTTTTTTAATTAATTAATTAATGTGTGCATTCGAACTCTTTATTCTTCGAGTTCTAACTTTGTCTTTGTCATTCAAAGTCTATTTCTTCTATTTTCGAAGACTCTTAACTGAAGATTAAATTGTTTATTTAATCTAGAACTCGTGTTCTTTCTATTTTCAAACAGTCTTGACACAAGATTAAGTTATCATTCTAATTTAATCTTTATCCTATAGACTTTTCTAACTCATGTTCTAACTAACACATAACTCACATCACATGACATTCATCAATCTCATCCATCGATCTCCCTTTTGAATTTGAGCCGATCGTTCAAAAATCCAAAATCTATAAAATAACTTGTCATTATCATTATTCCTCCTCCCAAAATCAATACTTTTGAGAAGAAACTTAATCTTTGATATTTTTCTTAGACATTCAACAAGGTTATGCTTGCATCAATAGTTAAAATATGAGGGCAAGAATAATGATACAAAAAAATAGAGAAGGAAAATCGAGATAATTCAAAGAAGTAGACACATATTCGGTGAGATATTTTCAGTTATTTGTTTAATTGTTTTATGTTCATTTACTCTTTCTTTGTTGTTTTTATTTAGATTATTTTTTAGATTTGATCATCTTAATCTATGCAGAAAATTCTTCAGAAAATCTATGTTACATTTGGTGAACCCGACATGAAGCATGCTTCAAATTGGCGAAATAATTTTTGTTTTCCATCTTTTATTTTGTAGGTTATCATACAGCACACCGCATTCACTCAAATAAATGATGCATCTGTATTCGTGAGCCACATCTACTACATCCCGCAATGCATCTACCATTCTGCACCACATTTGTGACACTTTGCACCGCATCCAACTGTCAACATTTTGTGCCGCGTTCGACTTTCAACACGAACCACATCCACCTGTCAACATCGTGCCACATCTATGGCTCGAAAAGATGCATCTGCTTGGTAATAGATTTATAATTTTTTTAATTCACTTCCGTACATTCGTGTTTTCATTTTTTGGTTTTTGTGTTATTTCATTTTTTTTTTGCTAATGTTTGTTTGCAGCTATGTTTAGAGGAGTAACTTAGTTTTTGTAGGACGAAGTACAGAAGACCAAATAAAAACTAAAAACAAACTTATTTTCTACAAGACGAAAGCTGAAGACACAAAATGAACTACTGATTAGTTTGCATGCAGGACCTAATGAATTTGTTAATTTTATTTGGAAATCTTTATGTTTGGTAGATAAATAATTTTCATTTGGATTAAAAAGAATTAGTGTTTGCCTTGTCTAGTGTGAAAGCACATTTTTGTAACCCTTTACGATTCAGTATATCAAAGTATCCTCTCCCCTTACGCAGTCATGCAATCCTAGGTGTAAGAGAAATGGTTACTGACTCTAGAACTTGGGCCTATCTTGGTGGGAAAAAGTACTCACCCCAAGATGACTCAGACCGGTAACACGCTTTAGCCAGTGACTTCAACTCGATATATAAAAATAGATTTTTGGGGGAAACCCCAGAAATCACGCTCGTGGTTTCGACAAGAAGGGCATAAAGGTCTCTCGCCGTACTAGATGGTAACCCATGAATGGAATGACCTTACTAAAAACCATGTTTTAGTTTGGCCAAAATCCTATCTATTTGCTGGTGCAGCAAGTTCGGACCTATGAAGCCATCTTACATTCTTACGGTTCATGTCTAGAGATGAGATGTATGCCATGGGAGTTTCATGGGTACAGTAGCCTGGCTTCCCCGTATAAGTGAGTGTCATGGAGGGGAGCCAGTGGGGTCAAGCTACTAGTCATCCACCTTGAATATGCGTAGCTGGATTTATTTTTAGTAAGAACTCAACAAGTATTTTCCAACAAAGCCTATGTTGTAAATTTTTTCTGATTTTAACAAATCTATCACCACAAATTGAAAACACATTATATTTTGTGCTTTTTTTTTATATTCATAAAAAAAACTTGATCATCAAATGGAGTCAATCGAAACAAAATCAACAAAAAAACTGCAACTGTCAACAAAAGTCGCAACTGTCATTTTCAGAACCGCATCTATCAATTTAATCACCGCAAGTGTCTGTCAACATAGTCCAATTTTTACAGAGTTTAGATTATGTGTCGCAACTGTCAAATCCTGAGTCAGATATGTATTTTTGAGCTACATCTATCAAACAAAAAATTGCAACTATCTGTCAACAAATTTAGGTTCATACAATCTATATTCTGAGTTACAAATGTTACTGGGATTCACATTTGTCAAAATCTAAACCGCATTTGTCACAAGTCAAAATTGTCAATCAACAATCGAAACCTACTTTTAGTCAAATCACCGCATCTGAAACTTAAAATGCATCTATCAAAAATAGAACTGCATCTAATAGGTGAACCGCATTTGACTGTCAACAGAAAATTGAGAAAATTGCAAACCAAGTCCGAAAGCATAACTGGAATTTCTTTTTCTCAAAACCTTGCATTATTAGGTGTCATATACGTCCTAGTCACAGTCATCCTAAGTTGCATGTATTTAGACACTTCCTAGGAAATTGCATATCATAGAATAGATAATTTTCCTCGTCATTGGATACGTTCATGTTCTGATTTGTCACAATCATTGAACCTAGTAACTTTGGTCCTATTTGTGAATCTTTCCAGCTCAACAGTCTAGTTTGAGAAATTCACCTTGTTAACTATCTTTGTCCTACAATCAGGTTCCTTGGTCAACTCAAATCATTGCATGCATTTATTCCATAGGTGGTATGTATACCCATTTTAGAATCATTTAACATAATAGTCTACTCGAGATTTTTCATATTGTCCATCCTACCATACATCATTTTAGAAAACTTTAGCAACATCCTTTATTGTCAAAAAATCCAAAAAACATAGAAATAGGACAATCGGTTTTTAGACATAGTTTGCATTACCCCATTTTGAGCAACTTTTCATGGTCGAAACAAGGTCTCAAAAGAAACATAAAGCAATGTCGGACCCTAACGAATTTGTCAATCCTTTCGCAAATCAACCATCAGGGAAAGAAAGACCACACAAACCTTTGCTTAAAAAACACGTCACTAGAGACACACATGGACAAATTTATATTGAAGACATAGACGCTGCCATACAAGATCCTGAATTTGCATCCTTTATGGATGAGTGTTTGGAAAATAATCCCCAGTGATATCTAGCAAAGTTGTTAGTAGAAGGTGCCACACTACCACCAAGATTTGATATTCATACTTTGAAAACACCATCTACTCAACCAATACAAACTGTGACATCAAGTGTTTCTATTCCCCAAATCACCATAGCAATACCAACTGGCATACCAACTCAAACGTCATCAATTGTAAAAAAAATCCCTTTCAACATAACACAAGGTTTACAATTTATTGCGGGAGCAACTTCATCACACCCCTTTGGCACCAACACTACTGGTAAGGGATCCAAAGTTGGCATGAATATTCCTATACCAAATCATAACATTCAGATAGGGAATATTCCTATACCAAATCAGAACATTTAGACAGGAAATATTCCTATACCAAATTAGAACATCCAAACAGGGAAAATTCCTATACCAAATTAGAACATTCAGAAAGGAAATATCCCCATACCGAATCAGAAAATTCTAACGGGATATATTCCCTCGCCAAATCACAATCCATCACAAAACACAACATTTCAGAACACCTACATTGATCCAAACAACGTAAACAACATGTCCTTGACACAAGTAGATGTTCTCCAAAACCAAATGCAAATGCTTCAACAACAGATGGACAACATGTCTATGTCAGGCAAATGAACTATCTTAGCGCAAGATCTATGTCCATGTCCATTTGACAAAGTGATTTATATAACACCCTTCCCCCATGGATACATTATACCAAATTTTCCTAAGTATAATGGGAGGAAGAATCCTTGAGAAAATATTAGAGAATTCACAACAACATGCATGGACATATCATATGATCCCACATACTTGATGACACTATTTTCATAAACCCTTATTGGGATAACACTAGAATGGTTCTCTAAATTACCATATGGCATATGATCTTGGGGTGAATTAGTTGAGAATTTTATTGAACACTTTGCCTTTAACATAAACAATGAAGTAACAATAGCAACCTTGTGCCACACAACACAAGAAGATGATAAAACTTTCACCACTTTATTCCAAAGATGGAGAAGTCTAGCTAGCAGATGTCTAGATGAAATACCAGAAAAACAAAAGGTCATGACATTCCTTGAAAAGATCAATCAAAAATTGAGAGGTGACTTAAGGGTACATTGTTGCACTTCATTCCTAGACTTGGTACAAAAGGTAATCATCCTTGAAAAATGCCTTATTGACAAAGGAGAAATAAAAGTACCAGGAAGAAACTCAGTTGTTCAACATCAAAACGTTCCAAATGATAGAAACAAATTATGGTATAGAAATAAAAATGTTACAAATGACGACATTGTTGATGCTAAGACCATACATATAGGACTAGTTATCACAATTAGAGGCTACAACCCCAATCAAGACATGACGAATAGTCCAGATCAAACAACAAATTTTGTCCAAAATTCACAACAATGACCACAAAGGAGATTTTCTACATGTGAATTTACCCCTTTGGGGCAGCCAATCGAGACAATTTTCAAAGAGTTGATTAAACATGATCTCATTAAACATTTGGAACCAAGAGAGTATGATCTTAGATAGTTTAAACCTTCATGGTGGGATGATAATGCCTATTGTGACTATCATCAAACAAAAGGACACAACCTACAACAATGTCGACAACTAAAGAATATTATACAAAACTTTGTTGAAAATGGAACCATAGAGGTCAATGGGCAGAAAAATACCAAAAACAGTGAGCATAAGGTCTTCACAGACCCATTACATGACCACACGAAAGGAAAGACCTCTAGTTCGGGAACCAAGAATACTCCATCAACCAATTATGCAAATACCAAGTATGACTATGGTAAAGGAAAGATCATAAATGACCTCTGAGGTGAAAATAAAAACATTCATACCATCATCATTAAGAAGCATCCAGAATGTGTTGTAAACACACATAGAACTAAGATAATTCTTCCAGGTCCTTCTTCTGAGCCACCTACATAGTCCTCCAAGTTTAAGTACAATCTCCTTGATCAATTGAGAAAAACCCCCGCATAAATATCCATTTTGGAACTATTGACTTTATCACCTGAGCATCGACTCATTCTCGAAAAAAATTTATAGAACACGATTGTTCCTACTAGCTTAGATGTCAATCATTTCGAAGAAATGGTGGGATATTTAACCAACTCACATCATGCCACATTTTCCCAACAATATTAATCAACCAAAAAGACTGATCATAATGACCCATTACATCTTGAAGTCCTAGTCCATCAAACCAAAGTCAGACGAGTCTTGGTAGACGAAGGAGCAGGTTTGGACTTGTGTACCCTAAAATTGGTTAAGGCATTAGGATTCTTAGAAGAATGCGTAGAAACCTCTAAGAGTATAGTCATCAAGGCTTACAATGATGAGGAAAGATCATCCAAAGGAGTTGTCACACTCCCTATTAGAATTGGCCCAAAAATTATGAACACCAAATTCCAAGTCTTGGATCTCACCCTTCCGTATAACTTGATGTTAGGTAGACCTTGGATACACACAATGAAAGTTGTACCTTCAACATATCACCAATGTCTTCAATTTCCATATAATGGCACCGAGATCACAATCGATGGTGATCCAGATCCTTTTCAATATTGTACAAGCCTAAGGGAAATTCCACAATGGCAGGTACCAGTTAACCAAGAAGCTTCATCATCCACTTTATCCCTATACATTGATCCATCACATCTTACCAAGTCCATTTCATTCAAACCACTATCATCCACTCCTAAGGTCGAGATCTAAGACAAGGGTTGTGGAGAATATTACATGAAGGAATCCTACTATTTTAGTCAACTGGTTCCACCTAAGGAATATGGCTTACCCATGGTAGATAGAAGACAATCAGTAGTCACATTTCATGTTCCCCTACAATGACATTGACCAAATGGGGAGAGTTAAGTGAAGAAATTGTGGATCAAGGTGATATTACTTCCTCGTTGTACCAGGAAGACAATGAATACCCCTCACCGTCTATTCAAATAGCTAAGGATCAATATGGAAAAGGCTTTAAGATAATGAAAAGTGAAGGCTATAATAGGCATAGTGGGTTAGGATTACATCAAAATGGAAGGATGGAACCGATTACTGTCTCACCATGACCGAAATACCTAGGGCTAGGGTTTCAACCACTTAGAATTGGTTTTCCTAGTACTTCATCACCATTTCAAGAGGAAGTGAGTGCTTATGTAGACATCGAGATATCTCATGAACCACTTCCCCCAGTTTATGATGAATCTCTTGATTCAAGCGACTGTGAATGGGATTCCATTTCCTCTATCAGTACCATGAACTTAGATAATCTATTTGGAGAATTGGACCTAATAATAAAACCCGTACCAAAGCCATCTAGTCCTCATCATAGGAAGTCCTTGTCCAAACAAGAATGGCTTAAGCACTATTATTGAGAAACCCTTGATCATGCATCTTGAGCACCTAACAAACCATCTTTTGACGACTTTGCCCTTACAATAGTCCCACATCATATTTTACCTGCCCATAGGAAAAAGAACAAGGAGTTAGTCCAAATTTTTTTTGACCATGTTAACCACTCTATATTCACCTTGTCAGCTTCCACATTTGATAACTCCGATGATGAAATGCCTCTCATATATCCCAGACTTATCGACTAGGATCAACAAGGTACACCCATCTTAGACACATTCGAGAATGATGAAGCAATAACTGAGTTCATGGGACTTCGAGAAGGCATGCCAAGAGGGGATCATAAAGCTGGTTTTACCATAGACCTGGATGACAAAGCATATTTTGGGGAGTCTATTTACACCTCTAGTCAAAAAAATGAAAATAAGAAGAAAAATGATGAAAATGAGAAAAATGATGAGTCCCTAGGTGAAAACCGAAAGGCACCTTTGGATGAAGAAACAATCAAAATAAAGGACATATCCAAGGGCGAAAACATCTCAGAGGCACCCAAGGATGGAGGTTTAAACATCATCCCCATTGAATAGGAAAATTCACCCATGCTAGTAGAAGAGTCTATTGAAGTCAACATAAACATAGAAGAATACCCTCAGAACATATACTTTGCAGCATCATTGATAGGGACAAAAAAAAAGGAATTTAAGGACTTCTTCACAAAGAGATAGATAAAATTTGCATGGTCATATGCTGACATGCTTGGGCTAGATCTAGACCTAATATTGCACCATCTACCATTACAGCCAGGTATTAAGCCAATCAAATAGAAGTTAAGGAAAATGTATCCAAAAATTGCTCTACTGGTCAAAGTAGAGCTTAAGAAACTCTTGGATGTCAGATTTATAAGAACTATAGACTATGCAGATTGGATTTCAAATCTTGTACCAATGACTAAACCAATTGGGGGCATCTGCATTTGCACGGAATTTAGATACATCAACAAGGCATGTCCTAAGGATGATTTCCCTTTGCCAAACATAGACATGATAGTAGATCTTATAACAGGATACGAGATGCTATCCCTCATGGATGGTTTCTCTAGATATAACCAAATCAAAATCGCAGCTGAAGACCAACACAAGACAACTTTCACGTGTCCATGGGGAACATACTATTGGAATGTTATGCCTTTTGGGCTTAAGAATGCTGGAGCTTCCTATCAACAGGAAATGACTACTATTTTCCATGACTTTGTACATACTCTCATGGAAGATTATTTCGATGAAATTATAGCTAAATCAAAAACAAGGGTAGATCATTTGAAGGTTCTAGACAAGATATTCCAGAGGCTAGAGAATTACAACGTCAGGCTAAATCCAAAGAAGTGTGTCTTTGGAGTGAAATCAGGAAAACTTCTAGGGCATATCATTTCTAGAAGAGGCATTGAAGTAGATCTAGAGAAGGTAAGAGCTATCATAGAAATGCCTCCTCCAATTAGCATTGGTCAACTAAGAACACTATAGGGAAGATTACAGTCCATCAGGCATTTCATTGTACAACTAGTAGAAAAAATACACCCATTTCAACATTTAATCAAGAAAGGAGTACCATTTGTGTGGACATCTAAATGTCAGGAAGCTTTCCAACAAATCAAGGATTATTTTCTCACTCCACCTATCTTAATGCCACCTACAAATGGAAAATCATTGATACTATACATTTTAGCAACTTAGTCAGCATTAGGGGCTCTTCTCGCACAAAACGATGATCAAGGGCATGAAAGAGCAGTGTATTACATCAGTCGTACCTTGGTGGGATATGAACTAAATTATAGCAACATAGAACATGCCTATCTTGCAGTAGTCTTTGCTACTCAAAATATTCGGCATTATATGCTAAATTGCCAAACAATGTTGGTTGCAAAAATTGATCCCCTCAAATATCTCCTAAGTAAAGCAGCATTAACAGGCCAATTGGCTAAATGGGTTATGATACTTAGCGAGTATGACATCAAATATGTAGAGAGGAAGGCTATAAAAGGACAGGTGATTGTAGATCAGTTAGCGAATGCACCTATGAAGGCAGACCATCCTTTAGTGGTGGATTTTCTTGATGAATTTATCTTCACAGTTGACACTAGAACCGAATGAAAATTATACTTTGACAGGTCACATACAAATCCTGGTTCAGGAGGAGGTATCCTATTTGTTACACCTCAGGGTGATACTATTCCTAAATAATTCAGGATTGCTTTCCCTTGCACCAACAACATAGCAGAGTATGAAGCCTTAGTGACAGGATTAAGAATGACAGCCTAGTGGAAGATTAAGAGTCTACATGTTTTTGGTGATTCTCAGCTAGTAGTTCAAAAAGTAAATGATGATTATGAGACTAAGGATGAGAAAATTTCCCCCGACAAGTGCATGGCTGACAGTTTCAAGTAGTACTTTGATGGCATTACCTTTCAACAAATACCATGTATTCAAAATAGGGCTGTAGATGCTATGGAAACCATGGGTTCCTTATTAGATATTTTGAGCAACGTGCCTAAGTTTGAGCTTTTGATTGAATAGCTGTTGGTCCCCACCTATGATGTCCTCGATTCTGCGATGGTGTGTATAATTTTTTGTCCTACTTCCCCTTGGTACAAATACATATTCGACTATCTAAATGACCAAACCTTACCTCTAGACCTATCAAACAACCAATGCAAAACATTTATCCGTAAGTCAACTAAATACACCATCATCAAAGATAACCTATATAGATGTACCTTAGATAACACCCTAATGAGATGTCCCAATGCTAAAGAAGCACAAACAACCTTGTGACTGGTACATGAGGGTATATGTGGATCCCATTCGAGTACTCCTACTTTAGCCCATAAGATTATGAGATTAGGTTATTATTGGCCTACAATGGAAAAAGACTCATATATCTTTGTAAAGAAATGTAGTCTGTGTCAGATACATGGAGATTTGATAAGAGCACCAACACAAGAGCTTTATCTGATTACATCACCATGTAACTTTTCCCAATGGGGAATTGACCTCATAGGTAAGATACACCCTCCATCATCCAACAGCAATAAATTCATCATAACTGCCACCAAATATTTCACCAAATGGATTGAAGCTATTCCCATGACCTACATCACTGGCACACAAATATCCAAGTTTATCTTAAACTATATCATTTTTTTGGTATGGTGTACCCCAATCCATTATCACAGAAAATGGCCACCCATTCAAAAACCAAGAAGTACACCATCTATGTGAAGAGTTCCATATCCAGCATCGTTTTTCCACCCCATATTACCCACAAGGTAATGGCCAAGCCGAGGCATCTAATAAAACCATTGTTAGAATCCTAAAAATGACTATCAATGACGTTGGTCGTGACTGGCACCTACAACTTAATATTGCCTTATGGGCTTACCGCACAAGCATTCGTACTCCCACTAGCACCACTCCATACTCCCTAGTATTCTAATCTAAAGCTATCTTACCTATTGAGGTTGAAATTCCTTCCCCGAGGGTATCCTTGAAAGGTCACATTGACGATGAAGAATACCGTGTAGCCAGATTACAAAAGCTAGAATTATTGGATGAATGAAGACAAAAAGCACTAGACCATTTGCAAGCATATCAGAATCGTCTTCGTCGTAGCTATAATAGGAAAGTTCTAAATAGACACTTTGACATTGGTGACCTTGTTTTAATGGAGAATCCCAAGAATCACGTTGAACAAGAAAATCTAGGAAAGTTTGAACCTAACTGGTTAGGGCCTTATATTGTCACAGAAGCTTTTGGATCAGGAGCGTACCAACTCTCTACCCCTGAAGGAGAGCCACTTTTATCACCAATTAACAACCTTCATCTGAAGAGGTTCTATGCGTAGCTTCTGAGAGTCTTTGTCTTGATCGAGAAAACACCAAAAAAATGGTCACCTTGATGAAAACCTGGAAAACATGCATCTTTGTAACACCAAAAAAATAAAAAATATTTTTTTTTTTTTTTTGAAAAATCAACAAAATAGTAAAGAGAAATAATCTATCCAATAGTGAAAACCAATTCCATGGCGCTATGGATAAGTACCATGGTGAAAACCTGGAAAATAGGTGCCATGTGTAGTCAAACTCACTCTTTCATCTACCATCATTCCAATCAGACTTTTTCACCATCACTCATAATAAATGGTTGTCCTATCCATTGCTTGGAATGATTGACATCAAAGTCCATTCCATCACATTCCCCACTCCATCTCGCAAGTCTTATTCCCGAATGGGTTCAAATCCTTGTTCCATGCCATGAAGATGTTGTACATAGCATTACACCATCAGAAAATATCTTGAAAAAATCCAAAAACATTAGAAAACTTCAAAATAAAAATAAAAAATAAAAACATATCAGAAAATCCCAAAAACAGAGTCAATCAGTCATAGACATAGTCAAACTAAGTTGCCTCTATGACTGGACATAGGCAAGGACATCAGTCGATGTACCCCTAAGGCATTAGGTATGTCTGTCTAGGTTTGTCATGTAATCACACACATTAAAAATCATGACTCTTTGTACATTCAAAGTCATTGGTCGTGTCGAACTATGAGGTCTCTGCATGTACAACGTAGGCAAGGCTAATCAATTGATGAGCTCCTGAGACCACACTAGGTCAGTCTAATAGGGTTCATTCACATTCACTATCACACACATTGCATATCATCAGCTTAAGTACATATTTTCAGTCAGTTATGTTAGTTAAAGTTTGGTTGAACTATGAGGTCTCTACGTGTACAACATAGGCAAGCTAATCAATCAATGAGCCCCCGAGGCCGCATTAGGTCAGTAATTTAGGGTATATCATCTCAAGTCATACACTATCAATACACACCACACACTCATATCAGTCAAGAATCAAAACAAGTCATGCACCAACAAGGAAAAACATCTCAAAATTGTCATCAAGTCAATATCAAAGACATTGTCAAAGCAATCAACTTATGTCTTAGCAAGATATGTCTTTCTTATCAATGGACATCATCAAATTGTCATAGCCTTATCTAGCTTGTCACATCAACGTCATCAGGCTCCAATGTCTTATATGACATGTGTCTTTCTGAAACCAGGATTTGTCATGCCTTACACAGATAGTCGCCAAGTTGAAACCAGACTCAATGTCTTATTACGGTATGTGTCATCTCTCACATTACGCTATGTCAAACATCACACAATTAAACAATCCCATAGGATCAAGTTTTGGCGAATAATTTTATTTGGCTTTATGAATTTATATCTTATTTTGTCTTATCTTTTTATTGATTTGTGAATAAGTCTGGTTACTAGAGTTCTCAAGGATGTCCCTTGAAGGATTTAGAGAAGCAAGGATGTCTCAAGACTCTTTTTCTTTGGTTGTTGTCTGTCAACTGTCTTTCTTTAACTTTGGTTTTTGAGTCATGTTACTAGTTTTCTCAAGGATGTCCTATCATGGATTTAGAGGAGCAACGACCTCTCATGATCCATCTTTTATTTGTTGTTGTCTGTGGTTTGTCTCGACAAAATGACTGGAAATCTTTTCCTTAGTATGAGTTAATACACTCCTTGTCTACGACTATCTGTTTTTCATAGGTGGATGACTTTGTACACTATGGTCTATCTCATATCATGGTGTGTACTATCCATTTGTGTCATGTCCCACCCAATGATGATAAAAAATAAAGCTTAGCATATCTGGAAAAATATCGAAGATCATATGTTTTTCAATCAACCTCCTTCATTATTTCTTACTAACATTTCTCTTTTCTGACATAATGATAAAGTAATGTGACACAACAAAAAAATAAGATAATCTACATATGCATACATCCTATAAGCATTATTTAAACAATGTAGTATATCATATAGTTACATTGCATTGCAAACAAATAGGAGCATTAACATATTCATTGCATATTTACAAAAACATTACATACATATAACCATCACATGGCATCTCATCATAATAGAATATTGCATCCATCATCATATAGAATCATCATAACATCATAGAATTCATACACTCACTATGTGTAGAAACATCCATCCATAACACATGCACATACATCATCTAGGAAACATAATCATATAGAAGCAATGCATCACCATAAAATAGAAATGCATATCATATAGAAGCTACCAAAAATCATATATATATCGCTCAAAATAATGTGTGAGAGTACAATATCAGAATGTATCCATAAATAAAAATGAGCTTGCAGGCTCGCTCTCTCTAATCAACATACAATGTCTACAAATATAATAGTGTCAACGTGTCCCACTACCACTACTGTCACATGGTGAAGGTGGAGGAAACTGCCTTAGAGGTACTCTATGTGAGGTGGAAGGCCTTTCATATAGACCTATCCTCAATGGTCCTACCACACCCTCTATACTTTGTCCTGGTCTGACTCCTGCTCTGTGATCTGTGGCTGTGAACCTCTAAAAAGCTAGGATCTCGTCTCTCTGTTGGCACCACTGACTCATATAGATCCCTATAATAGGTAGCTCTCTCTACTGATCTAACTAGCTCACGTACCATACCATCAGATGAAGTGCCACTGCAAAGCCATCTAACCTCTATAAACTACTTCTCTATCTCCTGTCTCTGAGTTATAGCATGATCTCTCTCCATACAATCACTGTCCCTCTCTATCCAAATGACATCTAGCTCTGTTGTAACCAGTCTCAACCTCTTCTCCAAATCCTCCCTCTCACTATCCCTAGGAGCCTCCTCATCCCGTCTCTCCTCCACAATCCAATCTCAGAGCTCTCTCTCCTGCTCCTCCATAGGTACCTCCTCCTCAATATCATCCTCTCCATAGCCTACGAGAATACCAAGAGGATCAATATCCACATCACCTTCCTCATCCTCTGCAGGGTCCTCTCTGCCAATCTCTACCTCTGCGTGCTCCTCTACTACTGCCTCCTAGGAAGCATGCTAATCTCCAACCTATGCCTCTGCTCCACCTCTGAGGTCCAACATTGGTACATCCTCCGCCTCTGCCTTTCAAATAGGTCATAGTCCACCTACTCGACCACCTCTCTGAACTCTTCATCCTCACCTAACACCACCTCTGCCATCATCACCACCACCCCTACTAGCACCTCTACCACTACCTCTACCTCTATGCTGCCCTCTCAGCCCTATACCTCATCTCTCTATTGGTGTTGACTGATTTGGATCTGTATAAGGAATCAGACAATGCTCTACCCACCATGTGTCATACACAGCTATAGTCCCTAGATCTGCTACTCCGCCTCTCCATACCCATTGTAATGGTTGTAATGCCTGAATCTCTACCTTTGCACTAGCTACTAGTATCATCGGCCCCTACTGTGGACCCTCTCTGGAAGATCAAGCAAACTCTTCTCTACCTCCAGGCTCATCCTAAACCTCCCCAAGCTATCTCAAAACCTGATCTAGCAGGTGTCTCTCAATAATATGTACACTCGAAATAGTCCTACCAATCAAGTACTATGTCTATTGACAAAAAGTCAAATGATCATCCTCATCTGACCATCTCTCACAATCCATGTATGGCCTCCAATTAAACTGATCCAAAATATCCAATGCATGTCTCTAGTAACCTGTGTCTCCGACATGACTACGTAATGTTTCCCATATACCAGAAAACATAAGGAGATCTAGCCTCTCGCTCTACAGTAACAAGAGGATGAAATACTGCAATGCGCTCCCATGCCCAAACCATGAGAAGAGTGGTACCATAGCTCATAGACTATGCGTCTCTATACACTATATCGTGTAAATGGAAGTACAACATGCCTAATAAACACGGACCCCAGGCATACATGGTCTCTCTCTCTAACATCCCCACTAGCATCTCTCCCCACCCAACAGGAAAACCATGACCCCATCAATCTAGAAGAACTATACCCCCTATCAATGTACATAGTATGCAATCAATCCTCTCCTACCTATCCACCAATACCTACCATTTGATCTCATAATGCTCTATACCTAGACTCTTAATATTGTTATACACATAGTATCTAGCCAACTCACTAAACTCGCACTGGGTATCATACATAACCCACTCTCCTCTGATAGGAAGTCTCAAAATCCTATAGATGTCCTCTAAAGTGACTATTGCCACCCTAGTCGGAAAATGAAACGATGAAGTCTCAGAATGCCATCACTTGCACAAAGTGGTCAACATGCCTCTAGTTGCCCGAATCGTGGGCATAGTCAGTACATGTTGTAGACCTTGTCTCCATAATAATCGTGTCTCCCCACTGACTAATCAGGATCTCAACTCGAATGTATTTGGACATGTCTCTTGAGTATATATGAGATCTAAAACAACCTGCATTTCAACCAAGATGTCAAGATTTTCAAGTTTTTCTTAGAAATTTTTTTTAGAAATTTTTACCAGCCAAATGCGGCTCATTGTAGCACATGCGGTGCATTTTTACAAATGCATTGCATTACAAGCATTTGCGTCACACATCTCATATGCTTTTCACAAAATCCACACCATTTCTCACAACTGCAAATGCATTTCAAAAATTCAAATGCGGTGCAATATTTAACCTACCTACCAAAATGTGTATGCATTTCAAAAAATCATATGCGTTGCATTATCCTACATGCATTTATCCTAAATGTAGATGCGATTCACAACTACAAATGCAGTGCATTTTATCTCATTTGTGTTGAATTGCTCAAATGACTGCACCTAGCCTAGACGTCTTTTAACATATGTGTCGTTCTGTAGGAAAATGCATTGCATACGAATGCATATGCGTTGAATACGAAAGACCGCATGTGCAAATTAACTTTTTAGGTGCCTAAAACTACATGCAAACTAAAATTTCAAATGCTCATTTTAGGGTACATACGGGTGGTCTTGTGTTAGCTAGCCATCTGAATGTCCAGATCTGATATCCATGATGCGCAGCGTAGGGAATTGGCGACATTTTCATCCAATACTCAAAGCAAATTTCTCAATTCTTCAACTCTTTCGGGTGCAAATGAATTGGTTTTCAACCTAATTCCTATTTATACCTAGGGTTTGGGTGGCATTTCTTCTAATCTTGTCTATTGGCCACTTAACCTTCCAACTTCTATTGACCAGTACACATTCCTAACACTTCCAAATTCAATTCCGTCAACTCCATAGAATTTCGGACCATCAAATTGACTTATCAGGAATATTTCTTGATTTTTTTGAAATTTTTGAAAAAATTGTCAATTTTCCTGAGGGGGCATACCCTAACCTATTTCATACTGGGGCACGATCAGGGCATATTTTCTTTGACATAGCGTGATAAATAACATTGTATCAAAGAGGGGCAAAATGTAGACACTGAAAATTGGTCTAGGCCTGCGAGTACAACTTTTGACATAATTTTCTATTATCCATGGTCATGATTAAATAATTTTAATTATTTAATTACCTTTCTAACACATATTTCCTCTATTAATTAAATACTTGTTCAACAAAAACTACCAAAGCCTTTGCAGTTTTATATTTACCCTTGCGGCTGCACCTTATTTTTTAAATGCTCACTGGCCTCGAAGCTCTCCACGTGGCTTCCTTACGAGGCTTTTCGCTTTTCCTTCGCTTCACTTTTTGGAAATCTCCATCTGCGTGTCGCGTGGCTCACTTTGGCTGCTTTTCTGAGTTGGGCCCGCCTCATTCTTTATTTTTCTCAGAGCTCTCCATGTGGCTCTCTCTCGAGGCTTTCTGCTGAGCACCTTTTCAACTTTTTGTCAGCCTCTGTCTGAGTGACACGTGGCATTTATATTTCTACTCTAGTTACCTTGGAAATATCGATGGATCTTTTGTACCTCTTGCTGTCACGTGTTCTCTCCTACTATTGCATGGTTTTCCATTTTATGTCGTGGCCTCGCTGGAGTGTTGCTGACCAGTCGATGTTTGTTGTGGCAGCTCGAGTTGATCCGGGCCGTTGGTCACTATGCGTGGTTTTCTCTTCTTTTGATGTGTCTCCAAGCGATGGACTGGCCAATAAAGAGGGCCTTGTTTTCTTTTATTAGGTTGTTGATTAAGTTTTGCAAAACTCCCAAGCACTGGGAAGCAAGCCTTTTGTAATAGTTGCTTTCAATTCGAAGACTTCGGACTGTGCCAAATGAATTCGGCATTTCTATTTTTAAGTGTTTGTTAGAACTATTGATCTGTGCTGTTATCTTTATTTTTGTATGAATGCCTGTTCTTCAGTTTCTGTAACCTCTTATAGCTAGAATGAATACAGATCATGTTTCTCCAACTCTTCTGTGTTAAGACAAAGTTATACTTGATTACATTACACAAATTAGAGGGTATTTTTGCATGGTAAGTGCTTTTGAGAAAATTATCTTAATTAACAACAATTTAGTGGTTTGGGCCTTTGCATTATGCATTAAGCTCTGGTAAAGTTATCTAAAGACTTTGGCACATCGCCTGTAGTGTAAATTTTACATTCCTGCAATCTCCCTCACCTTTTACTTCACCCACTAAGCGAAGAGCCGGCTTCGGTAAAATCCTGGAGGTCACTTAGCTAGTGCACAATGTCCCCCATTAGCTAAGTTTCCCATAAGACTACTTCTACATGCAAAATACTGCATCAACAGTTCTTTTTCTAGCACGCCCAGTGGCACTGCGAACTAGCACATTTGCCTGATCTTTATAAGTGTGTATGACCCATCCGCCTGTAACCAGGTCACAGACCGCAAGAGTTCCTGGCCAACTTGTACCACCTTTAGTTTCTGTGCACTTGAGAGGTCACCGAGGTAGCCCTTCACCTCCTCCATCTCCTCCTTCTCCGACATCACCTAATCCACCCACACATATGGCTACTAGAAATTACGTAGCCTAGGACTCTGGTAGTCCATTAGTAGCACCTGTGCCTCCTGCAGTATGGGCCCCCATCCCTATTTTTGCTCTGAAAACTATCCCTAAATATTCTGGGGATGAATCAAAGACACCGACTGAGCATTTGCAAGATGTAGCAGACGTATTTCTGGTACATGGCATATCGAACGAAAATGTGGCCCTTAGATTGTTGGCCGCCTCCTTCCGAGGGAAGGCGCTAAACTAGTACAGAACTTTACAGGCTAGTACTATTGTTACTTGGGATTAGCTCGGGACCCCATTTTATGAGCATTTTTCAAATGTAGGTGTCAAATCTTTGCTGTACCATCAACTGGAAAATATAAAGTGAGCCCCTCATGAAGCTCTGCCTGACTTCAATGCGAGGTTCCATTCAACTTAGTAGAGAGTGCCTGTGGGTAGCTGACCACCTCCGGATCTAGCATTTATGTTCTAATTGAAGTCAATCAATGCCAATATCTCCATGATGTTACAAGCTTTGGGTGGAGACACTCTTCTTGATGCTTACGCTTTAGCTGTCATTGCAGAAAATAATCTGATTGCTATAAGGAAGTTGGCACCGAGACCCATCATGCCATTGTTCCCCGAGTGCAACGCTGCAGAGGCCGAGGTCCCTTCCACCAATGCTCCTACGTCTCCTCCCCAATCTATGTACGTCTATCCCAGAAGTGTTCCAAGCACATCCCTGATGGCAGCTCCCGTGGTAGCTCCTGTGCCTAATCCCATGGCTACCAAGATGAACGAGATGAGGGAACAGATGCGGGCTATGAATAATGAAATGACTACCTTGAAGCGGCAGCAATATAGCTATCAAAAGCCTGCATACAAAAATTATGAAGGCGGAAAGCCTCCGTACCAATCAAATCAATGGCAGGATAGGTCATGTGGGAATACCTCAACTCAGCCAAGTAACCAGGTGGTTCTGGTAACCCTGCCGATGCAAACTATTCATCCTAGTTTGAATAAGGAGCTAGTGGCGGGATAGAACAATTTAGCCAAAGATGCCAATTCATGGTGTTTCCCTTGCAACGATGCACATATTTTGTGAAACTGTCCATGGGGAAATTTGCAACAAAAAATCACAGATCAATGTAGCCAAGGCAGTGCATCTGTTTCTAGCAACATACCATATGCCTCCTAGAAAATGGACAATGCAGTCCTTGCCGCTCAAATGTAGGGGATGTCCATCCAGCAAGAGTCAGACATTGTCCCAGACCAGGCTCTCTTTTCTTGGATGGAAAAAGAAGAATCAGCATTTTCGAACGACATCCCTATTGATAAAGTACCCCAAGTGCAATCTGACTATAATACGCGTTCTAAGCGAAGGTTCACCGGAGAGTTTATAGCCTCGCCTACCAATGGTATATCACAACCGATGCCTAGCCCAGTAGTAGGCCTATTGCTAATCCCACCATAGTCAGAGATGACTATTCTTAGCTCTCTGAATCCGCTTCCTCCAAAGACAAAGGCTCCATCGATCACTTCTGCTGTTACTAAACTGCCGGATGTACCGACCGCAAAACCAATGGTGGTCGCAAGACCTAAAGAGCAAGCAATCATAACTCACCAGTCAAAAGTGCAATTCAACATGGTGGAACAACTGAAGAAGTCATCTACCAACGCTTCTCTGTGGGACATCCTGGCTATTCCGAAGCAAAAGATGCTGCTACAAAAGGAAAGGCCTGGTTGGAACAATGCCTCCATGCAGTTGTTGCAGGCGAATGTTTCGAATTGAGGGAATCCCATGATCAAATTTGGATACACAAGTTCAAATAATAGAGAAATAACAGTGTGGATAAAGCCATATAATTTTTCAAATCAACAAACAATAGACAATAATGTGAGGTCACATAGAATTAAAGATCTTCTATTGATTTCTACCAAAATTTATGCATGCATCATGGTCCTTTATAATATAATCTACATGATATATATTATGAAATTCTTTTCTTTTTTATATCTCTCCTTTTTCTCTCTTCTCACCCCTTCTTTTATTCATCACATGTTAAACTTATATAGCAGTATCTTGAAGAGGGTATACCTCTTTGTAAGTGTCTTTCGGGAATTTAGCAACATAGAATACTAACATTAAGCTCTAATGAGCCACAAATGAACTTGTGTAACATGATTTAGGTACTCTTGACTCAAGTATGTATTAGGATCATGCACATCATTCCTTGCCACAATCTCCATAGTAATCATCTTTTCTAAATTCTCACAAGCCTATTCAAATGTTAGATCTTCATTCTTAGCTGCTTCCAAGGCTCCTTGCAGTATTAGTCAGAATTGTTTTATCCATTCATTCTAATTTTTTAGTTCTCCATTATCACTGAACAATATAGGCACACCTTCTTTTGAATCATCGATAAACTCTTTGGCATCTTCTTGAAGTTCCTCATAAAAGTTTTTATGCTTGCTTATCAAGTCTTCAACGGCTGTAATGGCCCCAATATTAGAAGTGTTTCTATTTTGTATCTCTTAGAGATTTTCCTGAAGCCTTTCATTTATCCTTTTATGTTCTTGAATGGAAATGTGATTCTTAGAGTGAGCTACCTAGAACTTATCCATCCAGATCATCATATTAGTGTACCTCTTGTGGAGTATTGTAGAAAGTGTGTCAAACCTATCCTTGATCACTTGAGTGTGCATCTATTCATCATTCATCTATAATTTCTCACACTTTTCCTTTAATTGGGATCCTTCTCCTTGAGTCAAAACTTTAGTATATTCTTTTAATGTATCCTTGACTATTTCTCTTAGAAAATCATTTTCTCTAAGCATCCTTTCACTGTTCAAATTATACATATCCCACTCTTTAATCAACATTTGACTCTGTGACTTGTTTAATTTGGCTACATTTATGCCAATATCAGTTGTGACCACATGATCAGTTTCACCCACTTTTAATGTCATCATATGACCAAATTCCTTCTTTGTATCAATAATTGCAAGCTTCTTATGTGGGGGGTATAGAGCCGAGATCATAAGACAACTCTCATCAAGATTGTATCTTGACCCAGTGTATACCTCTATTACCCCTTCTAGACTAAGCTTGTGTTTGGCATCATTATTGTGCAAAAAGCTATCAAAACTAAACTAGAGCTTAAGTCCAAACTAAGAAAGATCATCACACCAGAATCCTCTAATAATTTTCTTCCCTTCTTTGGAGTCATGTTCTTCATTTCATTCTCCACATCCATTTTCAATGTGCTCAAAAATTGGATTTCATTGCTGGGTGTGACATTTACAATTGATTCCCTTATTGTTTTTCCCTTTTGTTTGTACAAGAAATATTTAAATTCAGAAGATTTAATAAACTAGTCATTCGAGATAAAAGATTTGTAAGACAATTGCCTAGCATTTTTGTCACATGGTTCCCCAACTTCTTGTTCTCTATTTGGATGTTGATACTCTTAAATCCTTATCTTGGGGATCTTATCAGGTTGGATTTGGGGTTCATTTTCTTCAGAAGATTCCTCACTACCAGAGGAAAACATTTCTAGTTCTTGTATCTCCTTCATCTTCTGTTTAATTTCTCTATTGTAATTATCAATCATTAATTCAGCCTCTGTTTCTTCCATGTTTCTGATAATATCATCATGAGGATATGGTACATGAACATATCCACTTAAATTATATTTTTCCCTGGAAAAATCAATAAACCCTTCAAGATCAAATCCTTTCCTCAGTACAACCTTCTTCATATTGAAATGTGACAATTTATCCAAAAATAGATCATATCCTTCTTTTGATACAATATTAAAATCCCCAAAACATAATGTACTAGGCATGAATGACTATTTTTCATATGCACTCAATTTCATGACATTGGGATAATCCAGTTTCGTGAAAATATCTAGATATGCAATTTTGTCTGGCACAGTCTTGGGTAAGTGGAGAGGCGTGTCCTCAAAACCATAAACCTTGATCATAGTGGAATCAACAAAGCAATACCAGTCACCCCAATTATGACTTATGGTCGATGATCCATTGAAATCCTTAGGCCTTAAGAATCTTTTGATCTCATTAGACAATGAATAATTACAAGGGTGACCATAAAAATTGTACAATGTCTTGACAAAGTGCTCTTCAAAATATTCATAATTAGAATTGATGAATCTACTGTCCCAAATGGAGGTCCATAATTGTATTGACAATGGCTAACCCTCTTTATCCAACTTTTTGATTCTTAATTCCTTTGGCCATATTCCTAACTCTTCTCTGTAGTACAATATCATGTGCCTGAGAGGGGAATAATGTTTAAATTGCATTATGGGAGAACCATTCTTGATGGTTGTTAGCTCTAATTCAATCCCTTTGGAAATGTGTGAAGCATAATCAAAAGGTCTTGGATTGTGACACTGTATGTCTACAGTGATCACCATTGGACTTATAGACATAAATTCAGAGACCTTTGTTCCTATTACTTGACCCACTAAGAATTAAGTATATTTTAAATAGGTCTTGAACAAATCAACATGGAAGGGAGGTTCATCACCATCCTCAAGTGGTACAAGGTTTTCATCTTTTCTAGGCCTGTTTAATGGTAACCTCCATCCTTTGTAGGTAGTCTCCATCCTCCAATATTCCTTTTCTAAATCCTCATGCACTATAGGCTGATCACATGTGTCATCTAGGCTAAGAAATTCACAGTGCAATTTTGGATACATGTATGAAAGGTTCTCCTTGCGGGTTGTAAATGGCTTTAAGGTTCAGGTTATAATAGTTGGCCAAAATTTTTATGAGGTCTATATTCAAAAAGACATTGGGAACAACTGACTTTCCCAAATTGAAATTCTAAGGGTTACAAACTGGTTCAAATCTACTTCTCCGACAATAATGAAACATGAACAATTTGTATCCCCTAATGGGGTTCCACACATGGCCTACATGTTTGCATTTATCTTCTAATATTTCTACATCAGCCCTCAATTGTGCAGACCTTATAGCTTTTGGCCTTGAACCAGGCAATTGATCAATGAGGTCTTGGTTTAGTTTTTGTTCATTTGTTTTCAATCCCTGTTTCGTTTTGGTTTTCTGCTTCTTATTTTTACAGTGGCTACTTTCACCTTGTTTTTTGTTTTTGCAAAAAATTCCATTTTATTTCTCTACAAGATGGAAAAATGAATTACAATATTTCAATTGTAGGGATATTTTGTATGCTTACTTGTATGTTTTTTGGGTGCACTAAATTTCTTGACTTCTACTTGATCTCCCATCCTTCTTCACTGTAACTTTTGAAAATTCTTTTGGTTCAATCTCTTTTCAATCAAAAATGTTCATATAAGGTTCGTTCATGTAGCCATTAATGTCTGCCACTGGAAATGAATGAAATAGGTTTTTTGACTTTCGAAATGTTGGAATGATATGACAATATTGCATCGGTGGAACCCCTCTAGTCTCAGGCTGATCTATGTGCTTTATTTGGCGTCATATTTGTTTATACATTCATAATTGATCACCAAGACTAACTGAATGTCCTTTTGATATGCAGTGTCCCTTTGGTTCTCTTATTCAGTTGGGAAGAAAACTTAATACTCTCTTGCCGATATTATACAACTTCCTTTTCTCTTGCTTTTCAATTCCTATTTTTTCAAAGATAATATTATGAATTCTACCTGATATAAGGGTGGTCTGGACCATTAGAAATACTTTTAAGCATCACCCGGTGTCTTTCCAACAAATAGTGTTCATTCCATATTATCATTGGGCTGACATATATCATCACGAAGAGAATAAGATGCCTTTCCAATATACTTGGTCTTCCCGATATTTTTCCTCCACTGCTTTGTTCATTAGGATAAGTTAGTGGGACTTTCCTCAAAAAAATTTCTAGTTTCCTTGATCGGAGTAACCCACATAGTTGGAGAGATCTGAGGAACACACTTTGATCATACATGTCTCTTCAATACAATTATTTTCCTATTTTATTAGTGAAATTATGTATTTTTTTCCTTGATAAGGTCTCCATCGGTGTGATGCATGAGATTGGTGTGATTTGAAATTTTCCCTTCAACTATCTTTCTTTTTCAAATAAGTTTTTCATCGATGAAATGTTATGCATTGTCTTCCCGATTATGCACACCTATTATCTTTGGGATCTTTGATCACTGTAACTTTATTCATCTCTTCTTGATATGTAGAAAATATTCAATAAAGGGCTATGAATTTTTGATTGGAAAGACATGCACATGATCTTCTCGATAGGGATCAATTGCTCGTAAATTTTTTGCTCAACTATGATTGGGGAGAAGCTTATATGCAAATGGCCATACTCATGGGATCATTAGTTACCATGGGTTATAAAATGGATTTGGTCACATGAATTTATGTAATTTATGAAATCAAATGTAACAAATAGGGAATAGGATTTTTAGTCCTAACAAATTCTATGGCTATAAGCCCATTAATAATAATTAAACAATGGTATTCTTTCAATATCCCACAACAAAGGTGTGTTATTTTTATTTTGATTATCCATTCTCATTATTCTACCATTATTTTTTAAATTTAAAATAGTAATGAATACTAATCAAGGGTGCAAGGGGTTGGTACTTCATAAAATTGGTCATATTGCTAGTCTTCCACCAAGGTTTCCACCTCATCAAAATAAAAGGCTTTCTAGGTTTAGCTTTGGAATGGAACCAAATAGTTATCCCATAATGCTTCTAACTCATCATATAGAAAGACTTATCATGCTTACAATGGGTAATACCTTTGTGGTAAGCCTAGTCACCTCACTTAGTAGTCATGATCGCAATATAGTTAGTATTTATAACCCCAAAAACATAATTCTTGCTCATACAACAAAATACCTAACTATTATTAAGAGTTTGAAATCAAGAAATATCATATTGAATAAAGGGGTGTATAAAGTTCAAAGTGTTTCTCTCACCTATCTAATAGGGATAGGATTGTAGATTAATGCCAAAGTTGGAAAAAGCATCAACAACCCTATTTTCTTCATGATAAATTTTAAGGATATGAAGTTTAGGAAAATATTGATAATAATTTTACTATCTCAGATGATATCAACTAGGTTCCATCCAAAGGAAGAATTATAAAATATGAGATCAATTATTAATTTGGATTCACCCTCAATTTTTCATGTATTGGATACCTAATGAGAGCTCTATACTAACTCCCTACAACATTTCTAATGTTTTTCTTCATTTTTGGTTTTGAACCCCAAATATACATAGTAAGCAACAATATTTAATTCTCTTCATGACATCTTATCACTCCCCCACCATTAGTTTTCTTAGGATCACCTTCAAAGACACCATCAAAATTTAACTTGACCCAAATGAAAGAAGAATATTTCTAAGAAGTATTAACATGTGTCAACTTTATAGTCCTATCAACTTTTTCCATGTCATTATTTATGCCCCAATTTTTAGAAATCACTATTTAGTAAGTTTAGGGAGTACTTCAAAATTCTTAATGTTGGATTTGGAAACATTTTTCACAAGACATTTTGAAAAAGAGAAAAAACCCTCTTCTATCTTTTTCCTATATTACAAAAAATATGGTTGTTTCTTTCCTTCCAAACACTCCAAATAAGGTGAGGGGGAACCTACTTCTAGAGCTCTTTGAGAATAGGTGTGATAAGGGGGAATTCCAAAACTTAATAAAGGTTGTAGTACTATAACTCATCATCCAAAAGGTGTTTAATTTAAGTATAATATTCTCCCATATAACTCTAAATAATCACAATGGAAGAAAATATGACACATTTTATTCCTCTTTGATAAACAACATACACCTATTAGGTAGTTAGAATCCTATCTTTTTCAAGTTATTTTGAGGAAGGATTTTTTTGTGTGTGGTAGCCCACAAAAAAATAATTTTAGGAATAAGATTATGGTTCCAAGCCTTCTTTCAAAAGGAATCCTTAATAGGGGGCTCCCATAGCATATTTTAGGTAAACTTGAAATAGAAAATAACTTTATTGTTATGAGTTCATATAAATTCATCTCCAATAGGGAAAATAGGGATTATATGCTCTAAAAATATCCTTTTTATAGCTCTCACAATATTGAGAAAAATATTTTGATTAGGACAACAATATTGAATGGTTTTCAATTAACTCATCAACCCTTTTCTATAGGCATAATCCTTCACAAAAGTGCCAAATAAATTGCTAGAGACATGGGCATGTGCAGGATCATGATGGGCCAAAAAGTGGCAATAGGAAAAAGTAGCATTTTTCACTCTCCAAAAAACACGAAAATCCCGAGTTGACTTTATTTTGGGTTGGGTGTCAGTACATTGCTCCATTGCAATTCCCAAGCCTAAGTTTTACAAATCCTATATCCACTTTTTAAAAGTAAAAAAAATCAGATATCCGATATTTGAAAACATTCAAAAATGTATTATGGTGGTAAAATTTTGGTTTCAAAAATCTGATATCCGATTTGAAACAGATATTTGATTTGTAGCACACATAGACCCAAGAGTAATTAGGAGGTGTAGGGTGGACAAGAGATAGAGAGAGAGAGAGAGGGAAAGGGAGAGAGAGAGAGAGGGAGAGAAGAAGAAAGGGGAAGGGAGATGGGAAGAGGGGAAGAAGGAGAGAGAGAGAGAGAGAGGGAAAGGGAGAGAGAGAGAGAGAGAGAGAGAAAGAGAGAGAGAGAGAGAGAGAGAGAGAGAGAGAGAGAGAGAGAGAGAGAGAGAGAGAGAGAGAGAGAGAGAGAGAGAGAGAGAGAGAGAGAGAGAGAGAGAGAGAGAGAGAGAGAGAGAGAGAAAGAGAAATAGGAGGGGGAAGTGAGAAGGGAAGAGGATAAGAAGAGGAGATAGAGGGAGAGAGAATTTGGAGGGGGAAGGGAGAGAAAAAGTGGGGAGAGAGAGAGAGAATTAGGATGGGGTCCAAGGGAGAGGGGAAGAAAGAGAGAGAGAGGAGGGAGAGAGGAGGGAGAGAGAGTTAGGAGGGGGAGGAAGAGGGGAAGAAGGGGGGAGAGAGAGAGAGAATTAGGAGGGGGAAGGGAGAGGGGAAGAGGGGAATAAGGGGAGAGAGATGGAGACAGGGAGAGGGGAAGAGTGGAAGAAGGGGAGAGAGATGGTGAGAGAGAGAAATAGAGAGAGAGAGAGGGAAAGATAGAGGGAAAGGGAGAGATAGAGAGAGATAATTAGGAGGGGTAGGTAGAGGGGAAGAGGGGAAGGAGAGAGAGAGAGAGAGAGAGAGAGAGAGAGAGAGAGAGAGAGAGAGAGAGAGAGAGAGAGAGAGAGAGAGAGAGAGAGAGAGAGAGAGAGAGAGAGAGAGAGAGAGAGAGAGAGAGAGAGCTTGGGAGTGGGGAAGGAGAGGGGAAGAAGGAGAGAGGGAGAGAGAATTAGGAGGGGAAGGGAGGGGGGAAGACAAGAAGAGATGAGAGAGAGAGAGAGAGAGAGAATTAGGAAGGAGAAGGGAGAGGGGAAGAGTGGAAGAAGGGGATAGAGATGAAGAGAGGGAGAGATAGAGAGAGGGAAAGATAGAGGGAAAGGGAGAGATAGAGAGAGATAATTAGGAGGGGGGAGGTAGAGGGAGAGAGAGAGAGAGAGAGAGAGAGGGGAAGGGAGAGGGAAGAGGGAAGAGGAGGAAGAAGAGGATAAAGAGAGAGAGAGAGAGAGAGAGAGAGAGAGAGAGAGAGAGAGAGAGAGACAATTAGGAAGGAGAAGGAGAGTGGAAGAAGTGGATAGAGATGAAGAGAGGGAGAGATAGAGAGAGAGATAGAGAGAGGGAAAGATAGAGGGAAAGGGAGAGATAGAGAGAGATAATTAGGAGGGGGAAGGTAGAGGAAGATAGAGACAGAGAGAAGGGAAGGAGGGGAGAGAGAATTAGGAGGGGGAAGGGAGAGGGGAGGAGGGGAAGAGAGAGAGAGAGAGGGGGGGGTGAAGAAGGGTTTGAGAGAGGGAGAGAGAATTAGGGGAAGGGAGAGGGGAAGATGGGAAGAGGGGAAGAGGAGGAGAGAAAGAGAGAGGGAGAGAGGGAGGGAGAGAGAGAGAGGGAAAGATAGAATATTTAAATATTTAATATGTTAGTAATATTAATTAGTTATATAATATTTTTTATATTAACTTAATACATATATATAAATATTTATACATTAACTAGAATATATAAATAATATATAAATATTATACGTAATAGTATAATATATTATATATTATACATAATTCCATAAGAGATTATCATAAATTATAAATTATATATTGAATTATAAACTATATTGTATATTCTCAACTAGATATATTAAAATAAAATATAAATTATTTATTGTAATTTTTTAAATCATATATTAAAAACTATATTAGATGTTTTAAAATTATATATAAAATAAATCGGATATCTAATTTGAAAATTTCAATTTTTTAAATCATATGTTAAAAACTATATTAGATTTTTTTAAATTATATATAAAAAA
>CM021103.1:360187376-360368420 GCA_007115665.2 Sequoiadendron giganteum
GATATTTATCTCTCATTATGATACTCAACTCCTTGTACTTCAAAAATCCCCATCCCAAGTTGGAAAGTAAGGCCTTATTATTCACTTGGAATTCTATGATACACAATCCCTCATGAGATTTGGGAACACAAACTTTCTCCTAATTAATAAGGATTGATATCTTCCTCTCTTCAACTCTCGAACAAATAAATTTCTTCTAAATTTATTAAGTAAATATATAGGAATACCTTGAAGGGACACCTTGAGTAAATAGAGTTTACCATATTGGCTAAATATATTTAATTTCCACCCAACAAGATTCCTATAAATTCTTTCAAGGACAAAGTTATAGAAAGTTTGAATTATTTTCTTCAAAATTAGGGGGAGCACAGATAATTAATTTAAATTTGAGAGAAATTTCATCTCAATATAGTCTTTATTTTCTATTATAAGTTTTCCTTAGTATTAAAAATAAATCTATTTCTTTTCATAATTGATTCTTTGACTGAAGATAGTGGCATAATCCTCAAAGAACTGTTTGTTGGGCATAGGTTATCATTGATTTCAAACTATTGTCAACAAGTCATTACTATTGTCAATGGCTATCAAAAGGGTGTCAAGGCTATTATATGTGAAGGTTGTTAAAGTTGAAGAAAGACTGTAGGAGTACAAGTATTGCAAAAAATCTAAAGGTTATGGTACTACATTGGTTGATAGTTTATAGGTTATCTAATCAATCATATCTTGTATCATGTTTGGCATGGTGTGACTGCTCTTAGTTAGTTCATGTATTTATCATACCATGTTGAGTATGTAGTAAAAAAATTTTGTGGTGGTCCAAAAGGATATATTTTGGACAAAGAGATTACTTAATATGGGTGGAATTTCTTTCAAAATTATAATTCCACAGTTTAGAAGGAGAGTATGCCTACAATAGTTCTATTGTATTCCCAAGTTTTTGGTGGTGCAACTTAGTTTTTGAGGATTTTAAAGTATCAAAATTCTCATTAAGCTATTTGAGTTTGGGGCAAGTGCAATAATGACTAAAAGTGTATGATAAATTTTTTAAGCATGTATGTGGAGTGAGGATAGGACCTATTTAAGGTTCTCTTAATGGCTCAAGATGTCAAGTGTTGTTGGAACCAAGATTGGACCCCTATATTGCACGTTTTATATAATTTGAATTTAGGTCCATCCTATGTTGTCTAGGTTGGTGTGGATCCTTGGTCGACATAGAAGAGTGTTAATCTATTGTCATGTATATATTTCAAATGTTCAGATGCATTATACAGTGACTTGAAGAAACAAAGTGCATCCATTAATGATCACAGTGAAAGTAATTAATGGGATGTACATTTGCATTGCAGTAGAGGCGTGAAGAAAAGAGAGTGGTGTCATATCTCAAATTTACCATTATTTCTATTCTAGTAGTTTGGTGCTTACTTCATGTTGTATTACTCCAATAGGGATTGGTGTCTCTTTTTTGGTGGGGATCAGTGTCTCCTCTAGGTTGGTACATACTAAATCATTTGGGGATTGGTATCTTTGGTAGGTTGGTGCCTACTTCATATTGTAAAGATTCATTATTAAATTTTTTCTTGTGAGAGCTTCTCGTCGTGGTTTTTCCTTTTCCAGGTTTCCACATAAAAATTTGGTGTTGTGTATGATCTTGTGTTGTGCTATGATTGTTTTACTTTTGGTTTAGTGCACTTCATGTTAAAAATCTATTATGTAGTTGGAAAGGTTTCCAAAATTATTTTTAATTATTTAATCTAATTATTCACCCTCACCTTAGTAGATTATGTATCCTTCAATTGGTATCAGAGATAAGTTCCTTTGAAATAATTTAATAGGTTAAGGTAGATTCAAGATGGCATTGGATAGTTCTTCTAGAAACAAAGTACCAATTTTTTATGAATTTAATTTTTCTTTTTGGAGAGTTAGGATGGAGTCATATTTGATGGCTTTAGGTATGGACTTATGAAATTCTATTATAGAGGGGTATGGAATTCCTAATAACCCTCCTAGGAATCAGATTGAAAAGAGGGCTTATGAAATCATTGCTAAGACTAGAAATGCTCTTTTATGTGGTTTTAATAACACTAATATTTCAAAAATAATATATTGTAAAACAACAAAGGATATATGAGATAGATTGGAAACTATCTATGGAGGAGATGAAAAATTGTAGACTTACAAAGCTTAGTTTGAATATCTAAGGATGAAAGAAGATGAGAACATTTCTATATTTTTGCTCTAGGTTGAAGAAATTGTAAATCATATTCAAGGTCTTGGTGAAACTTTGGAGGAGAAGATTATTGTAAAGAAGGTACTCAAATCCCTTACCTAGAAGGTTTGATCCTAAAAAAATTCTGTATAAGGAGCTAAAGATATGAATACCTTAAAGTTGATTGAGTTTCATGGAATATTTGTTGCAAGCATGAAGGTGTTGTCATTGATGTCAACTGGTTAACTAGTTGTCAATTGGTTTATATTGTCATTGGTGTCATTAATAGTTGGTTATTGGCTACATATTTCAAGGATATTGAGAAAATTATAATAAAGAAGGTTTGTAGGTATTATGTGTATGCTATGATATATGATTTGAAATGTGCTTCTATGCTTGTTTGGTTTAGTCATATTGTTCATGGTTGCTAGTAGTTACTATATCCATAATTTGGGCTTCTAGATCATTATATAGTGTGAGATAACTTCACCAGTATGTGACTATGTATTTTGATGTGTTTGGTTGAGGTCTAGGAGAAATGTAGTTGCTCCAAATTTCTTTGTACCTTGGTTTTCGGAGCTGCAATTATGAGAATAAGTTGATGAGGTCGTGTTCAAGTGAAATTTTCTATTAAAAAAGAATGGATCGATTTAAGGATGCATGTGCTTAATTTTTTATGTGTTTTACACTAGTGTTATTTGAACTTGTGTTAAACACTACTTAGGAAGTTCATTGAAGCATGTTGGGACTTATTTAGGTCTTTATTAAGTATGTGTTCAAGTTTCCCTCATTCTAATTCCACCATAGAATGTTCTAGAATCAACCTAATTTGAATTTGTAAATGAAAATTGCATATGGCTGACCTTGGAAGAGTTTCAAGGTTGAAGATGGTATAAATATAAGTTGGTATGTTTATGAAGGATGAGATAGATGAAAGAAAGAGGCAAGACAAATGTGATATAGATGCAAAATAGTTTATGTGATGTGATCTTGAGAAGATAAGTGCAAAATTCAAGTGTCGAGTTATTGGAGGTAGTGAGCTAAAGTTGTACTCTATCATTTAAGCATGTATGCAAGTGTGGGTGTGAATTGTGGTGGAAATATCTATTGCATTGAGATTTTTTTTATCTATGACACTTATGTTCTATCTTCTTTGTAATTATGTGGTATTGAGCTCTCTAAATAGTAAGTCCTATTTTGGACAAGTCCTATCTTGGTAGTGACCCTTTTCAACAGTGATCCTTTGTATTGAGTTTTGGAATTACTTATATTATGAGTTAATCCTCACCATGTTTTTTTCCTAATTTGGTTTTCCACATAAAGTTGGTGTTATTGTGTGTATGGTTTTACTTCTTTTAGTTTCTTCTTCCGCACTTAATGGTTTTACTTCTGTTAGGCATAGTGTATGGAGTCTTATAAGAATTCTCAAAATCATACACTAAGTTACTAATGGTTCGAGTATTTCTGATGAGATCAAGATGCATGAAGTAAAAAAGAAGGAAAATTTTATTTTGAATAGTAGTCTTTAAGATTCTGAATTAATTAAATTTATAAATCTAAAGACTGCTAAAGATATTTGGGATGCTTTGGAAAAGATTCATGAAGGAGATGAAAAGGTTAAAGAAGCAAATTTGTAGAATATGGAGGAACAATTTGAGATCCTTCGAATGACTGAAGATGAGAAAATCGATCCTACATACAAAGTGTGGATAAGATGGAGTTGGAATATGAGGACTTGGTGCACAAGTGGATGAATACAAAATAATAATGAAGAATATCATAACTATCCTTGATTCATAGAGTGAAAAGGTATCTACTAGTGAGGAATTTGTATATTATAAGACATACTAAAGATTATTTGTTGGGTACTCTAACCTCATTTAAAATGAGAAAGAATAGCTTGAGAAATGGATCAAACATAGAAACTTCTTTCAGGACTACAAAAGTTGAAGATCTAGATGAAGAAAACTTTGATGAAGTGGAAGCTAAATTTGTAAGAAGAATGAAAAAGGGATCCGATAAGTATCAAGGTAAGTTACCATTCAAATATTTTAGTTGTGGAAGAATTGTTGATTATGCTTCAATATTTCCTAAATGAGCCAAGAGGAATAAACATAGAGAAGGCATAGAAAACAAAGGAAAGATGATCAAGAGAGCATAATATGTAAATTAAGATACTAGTATTTCTGATGATGAGTGTGATTATGGAGATTTTGATGATAATGAATGCTTGTTCTTGGTTATAAAAGATGAATCTACTTCTACTAACACTAAAATATATGTAAAGGAAAGCACTCTAGAGAAATTTGAAGGTACTATGTGGTGGAAATGAGACTGCTGGGAATTGAATTACATCAAATGGTTGTCATTGATCTCAACACAATACCAAATGTATGAGACATTTACCAGAAGCTATTCCCTATCAAATATGTTCTTTATCAGTGAATTGGTGCATTGGTTTTTGGTTTTAGATTCTATCGCAAGACAAGTTATGACTCTGATATCTTAACTACATCATTATGATTCACTTAGATAGCTACATTTGAGATCTTGAGAATTTTTGTGTTGGGAGCAGTAAGTTATCAATGACCGAGTATAACTTTGTACACTATAGTTGTTTGATGCTTTGAAGCTTTTATGTTTGGGTCCCTGTTTTGGCCAACCTAACACATGTTATGTATTAAGAAGATTGAATCTACCTTTGGGATGTTTTTTATAGATATTAGCCAACTTAATATGATGTACTACATGGATAAGAAACATGTTAATCTTATATGATGCTGATAATATTTTTCTTTGTTAGTTTTTATTTCATCCAATTAGGCTGACCTAATTGATAAATGAAATATACCTATATATATATGAGACTCTCTTGAGAAGATAAAGAAGTATGTGAGCTATGTGAGCATATGAGTATGGTGTGAGCCTAAATGATTTATCAGTTGAAGACTAGAACAAAACTATTGAGTGACTATTGGGAGAAGCAGTACTACTTATATTGAGATTTATTTGGAACTGAATTCTACACAAGGAAGGTGTATTCCATTAGGTTCACACTTTTGGCAGTTAGCCATAACTTTTATAATCTAGTAGTAATCCATCTTTTGTATCTTTGAGTTGTAGCCCTATGGATAGTGAGTCCTTCTATTGGCAGTGAGCTTGAGGTAGTGAAAATTTTGTAATCAATTTTGATATTCTCTATATTGTGAGTTAAAATTCACCACATTTTTTCCCTCATTTGGTTTTCCATGTGAATTTGGTGTTACTTTTTTATGTGATGATTTTTAGTTTCTACACTTGCACTTAATTTTCAATCATTTAAGAAGTGTTAAATTTTTTTTCTAATAAATGATTTAAGGGTTTGATTTGGGGACAAATGATTCACCCCCCCTCTCATTTGTCCAATTCAACAATTGGTATTAGAGCTTGGTCCTTTGGAATGAGTTTAATAGCTCAAAGGAGATCTTGGTAGGCTAAACCAAATGGTGAAGGGATCTGACTTGGAAGAAGAATTAAGAATAGAGACTACAGAGTTTCAAAATGAAGATTTGAAAGAAAATATCAAGCAAGTAGATGAATGCATTTAGAAACTAAGGAATCAGATCTAGAAGTTCAAGTTAAAACATAAAAAAATTAACTAGGAACTAAAGGAAGCAAGGGATACTATTGAGAATATAAGAATGAAACTTGAAGAAATAAAAAGGGTGGAAGAGAATATGAAATTGGTAGTTGAACAAGGCAAGATACAGGAAGGATGCCTGAAAGAGATTATCAATCAAAAGACGTAAAAATGTGATAAGCTTGAACACGAAGTAGTAACCCAAAGAGTTGATCTGGAAAAAGTGAAAGCTCATGAAGAAATGTTCAAGATGAGTTCTATAATACTTGATTAATTGATTTCATCTCAGAAACCTACAAAGGATAAAGGTGGTCTAGGACTTGAAGAAGGACAAAGCTCAAAGACTAAACTAGTTTTTAACAAAGTGGACAATCAAAGGAAATTTCAAGGAAATAATTATCAAAAAAAGAACCAAAGGAACAATACCATAAGGATTCCCATCTGACAACCTAATACTCAAAGGTACCCATCTTTTAATGGTTTTTTTTTCATGTAGTAAATTCAGACATAGAGCAACAAAATGTAGAGGTAGGATGAACCATAATAGAATGAGTTAGAATATTGGATTATTTGCTAGGCAATGTTATGTTTACAACAAGTTTGGACATAGAGCTACCAAATGTAGAAGTCAAATGATGATGAATAGTTTTAATACTAGTAGAAGGATTCAATATTTTCAAGGTTGTTGTTACACTTGCAATATCTTTGGACACAAGGCTAATCAATGCAAGTCAAGGATAAATGCGAATTCATTTGATTAAGGATATGTTATGTGCTACACTTGCAAAAAAATGGGACATGTCTCAAAATTTTGTAGAAGAGAAGTTGGGGAGAAATCTAATCTGGAACAAAAGATCAAGCCTATGAACAAGGTAGATCCTGAAGAATTAAAGAGAAAGATGGAAAAAAACTAGATGAAAAAGGAAGAACCTGAGAACAAGGATGAATCAAATAACTCTATATCTACATTTAGTGCAAATACCTCTTCCAATAACTAAACCCAGTAGTGGTTTTAGGGGGAGAAGTAATAGAAAAATATAACAAGCCCTCGATATATGAGGTTTCATGTGATGACATAAGGATATATGATGTGAGTCTTTGTTTTGAAGGCATTGGAGAAAAGATTTGCAAAAAAAAAGAAAATCACAAAAATTGTGGAGCTCCTCTTGGTTTATAGTGTATCTAAAAAGTTGAAAAACAATAAATGCAAAATTAGGGAAAATTAGATGAATCCAAGAAAAGCACCATGACTTGGAGGAAAAGGATGATTGTGGAAATGAGTCTGTTGTACCAAGTTTTGGTACAAAGGCCTCATCATCTAAAGATTGATTTGGTAGCTTCGATTGAGGGGAAGGTATTGATAGAGTAAAGTACTGATGATGATGTCATAAGCAATAAATTACTTTTTACGATGAAACCCTAAAAGTGACAAGTTAAATAAGGAAGTTGAGTGGTCATTCTTTTTCACATTACGAATTGAATGAGCTAAGGAGTAAAGTGTAGCTAAAAGATAAGGATTAGGTTTGTTGGCAAGTGAATGCATGGAGAATAAAGCTAAAAAAAATGGAGTCAAAGGAAATGGTGGTATTTGATCTATGTAGCGATGAATTGCAAAAATTAAGTAAGTTACAGATCGATGAATTTAACCATGAAAAGGTTTAAAATTTTGAAAGTTCTCTTTTAGTTGAGAAAATACAAAAGGTCAAGAGTCTAGGGCACAATGGTTTGACATTTGGAGAAAATTTCCATACTTTTTGGATGTAGACACTGTTTGGTTTTTCCTAAGAAAAATTCAAGGTGATCAGATGATGTTTGACAAACCCTATGGAATTACAAAGGAAGGAATTGCAGCAATTACATAGTTATGTAAAGTTGGACCCATTTCAGTGAAGAAGTCACTGAACAAAAAAGAGGTTGAAGCCCTAATTGGAGTGACAGGAGACCAAAGGGCACTTCAAATTCATACTATAGTCAGCCCTGTGATAAGGTATGTGGCATATGGCATTTCATATAAGATCTATTTCAGAAATAAGGAAGGCTCTACTTCTGTAATTGTTGTTTACATTACACATCAAATGGTTGAAAATAATGTGTATTTTGACTTGTGTGAGTTATTGATGAATCAATCAATGGAGAACATTACTATGACAAAGAATAACAATTTCCCTTTTAGTTTTGGATATCTAGTTATATGTTTGATGATGTATTTTATGAAGTCATTATATTGAAAGAGAATGTTTTGTGGAAGTTAGTTGTACCAATTGGGAATCAGGTCTATCGATACTTGGAACTTCTAGCAGAGAAGGAAAATATTTGTAAAGAATACTTTATAAATAAAATAAATGCATGGAGCTCTAGTATGGTTTCCAGTCCAGTTGGAATGTTAAAGGAAGAATCTTCCTCCAAGAAGAGGAAAGCAAGAAGAATCATTTCAAGTTCTCTGGAAATAAAGAAGTTGTAGACAAAGGAGAAGAAAGAAGAAAAGGAAGTAAATAATACAAAGGCATTTTAACTAGTATCAACATATGATGATGAAGAAGATTTTACTAAGGAGAAGGTGTTGAAGATCCTTGAGCAATCTAATGGACTGAAGAAGATTGGATATGTTTGGTTGTCCCAACCAGCATATGAACAAGATGAGATCACAAATGCCTTGGTTTTTTATGTAATTCAAAATGATATTTATTTGAGCGAATTGAGAAATGTTTTATCATAAGTATTGATTGAGAATATTGAAGATAGACTAAAGGTACTGTCACCTAGGGAAACAAAATAAAAAGATGAGATTCAATTGGCTATGGAAGAAATATGTGGAAATGCATAGAATAAATTGATTGAGAGCATAAATGAATTGAAGACATGCATCAAAAGTGTAAATAGTGTGTATAGGTATTATCTTTGGTGGCCTAATGCTATTGGAAACTACAAAACAAAAATTGATGCTATTGAGCTTGAGTTGGATTCTATTATAAAAACATATAATATCCTTAATGATAGGGATGGAGTGTAGAAGAAAAGGATAAATTCCTTATAGTATGAACTTGAAGACATTCTAGTATAGAGGTATAGTATTGTGAAGGCATTTTAGAAAGTCAAAGAGATAATTGAATTGAGATTTGAACAACTTTTCGGTCTCCTAGTGGAAGCTAAGAAAAATGAACAAAATATCACTATCCAAAACACTCTTCTAAAAATAATTGATTCGATAGTGATGAACTAAAAAAATTGTGAACATAAAATTGGTAGTGGATTCCTAGAAGAAATTTCTTCCAAAATTGAAAGAAAAATACAAAGATTATTTTAGGAGAAGAAGGATTGAGGTAAATAACCATTTTTGAGATCTTTTTTTGAAGATTGTTTCTATGTAGAAAATTTTGGAGTAAGGGGGAGATAAATCTTCCTTATTTTCCATTGATGTTAAAGGGGGGGAGAGAGATCATGTGAAAAGAATGGAAATAATTACAACTCATCAAAAGGGGAGAACTACAAAGGATGTTGTTGTTGGATTTTCACATCTTGTGTTGCCATCAATGACAAAGGGGTAGATTTTTGGAAATGAGACTGTTGGAAATTGGATTGCATTAAATGGTTGTCATTGATGTCAACACAGTACCAAATGTATGAGATGTTTATCGAAATCTATTCCCTATCAAATATGTTTTTTATCAGTGAATCAGTGTGCTGGTTTTTGGGTCCAAATTCTAGTGCAAGACAAGCTATGACTCTAATATCTTAACTACGTCATTATGATTCACTCAAATAGCTAAATTTGAGATCTTGAGAAATTTTGTGCTGGGAGCAGTAATTTATCAATGATAGAGTTTAACTCTCTACACTACACGTGTTTAACAGTTTGAAGCTTTTATGTTTGGGTCCCATTTTTGGCCGACCTAACACATGTCATGTATTAAGAATATTGAATCTACCTTGGGGATGTTTTGTGTAGATCTTAGTGGACTTAATATGATTTACTACATGGATAAGAAATGTGTTAATCTTATATGTATTGGTCTAACTTCCAACATCTCCCTTCAGGTTCATGACATGGTTTAACTGCCTCCCATGGATCTTAATTGACGCTTGCATCAGGCATTGGCAGGTCGATATTTTGGTGCAATGGCAAGGCCAACAATTGGTATCAGATCCGGTCATGGGTTTGAACCCCTTGAGTGACATTGAGGGGGGGATTGTTGGACTAACTGGTAGCATCTCCCTTTGGGTTTGTGACATGGTTTAACTGCCTCTTTGTGGATCTTAATTGACACTTGTATCGAGCATTGACAAGTCAATCTTTCGGTGCAACGAAAAGGCCAACAATATGATGCCAACAAGAGTTTTCTTTGTTTATTTTTCTTTCATCCAATTAGGTCGACCTAATTGATGAATGAAATATACCTATATATCTAAGACTCCCTGCAGAAGATAGAGAAGTGTGTGAATGATGTGAGTGTATGAGCATGGTGTGAGCCTAAATAATTTATCAGTTGAAGACCATAATAGAACTATTGAGAAACTTATGGGAGAAGCAATACTACTTATAATAAGCTTTATTTGGAACTAAATTCTACACAAGGAAGGTGTATTCCATTAGTTAACCCTTTTGGAAGTGAGCCATAACTTTTATATTCTTGCAATAAGCCATCTTTTGTATCTCTGGGTTGTAGCCCTATGGACAAAGAGTCTAGATAGTGAGTCCTTCTTTTGGTAATGAGCCTCAAGTAGTGAGACTTTTGTAATTAGTTTTGATATTATCTATATTGTCATTTAATCCTCATCATGGTTTTCCCTCATTAGGTTTTCCACGTAAATTTGGTGTGACTATGTTTATGTGATGATTTTCAGTTTTTGCACTTACACTTAATGTTTAATCATTTAAGAAGTGTTAAATTTTTGTTCCAATAAATGATTTAAGGGTTTAATTTGGGGACAATTGATTCATCCCCCCTCTTAGTTGTCCAGTTCAACATTGTGATATTTTCTCTTTATGCTAAACAAGAAAAGAATTACTAGGTTGTTGATAGTGGTTTTTCACATCACATGACTGGTGACAAAAGTAGCTTTTTTAAACTTGAAAAATATGATGGAGGCTTAGTTAAGTTTAGAGATGATACTAATGCTAATATTTGTGGGATAGGTTTAGTTAGTTTTGATGGCAAGCATAATAATGATGATGTCTACTATGTTAAGGGTTCAAGGCATAATATTTTGAGTGTTGGACAAATGTGTAGTAAAGGATATAATCTTGTGTTCAACGATGAGAAATGTGAAATAAGGAAACGATTTGGAACCGTGATTGTTATTGGAAAGAAGTCTAAAGGAAATATTTATGAACTTAAGGATTTTGATGGAAATTATTTTATCTCAAATTAATGATAGTTGGTTATGGCATCGGAGGATGTGTCACATGAATTTTGTGTTGCAACTATGGATGTGTTTGGTGGTGTTGTCAATAATTTTTTCATTGATGTCAAAATAGTTCAGGTTGAATGTAGATGGTACTTGTATAGTTGAGATATTGTAGAAATTATTAGAGCACATGGAGCTATATTTATGAAGTTGTAGTTGTGTTTTTTCCAAGTGATTTTGAGAAAATTTGAAGAAATAATGAAGGTAGTGTTGAGTGTGTGTTCTGATTATTCTCCAGTATTATGCTCTACATTTCACCTATTAATCCTATTCCTACATGGATCTGTATTTGTGTTCATGATCTTCAATGGATAATATATCCTAAGTTTTAGCTTCTGGATCGATGTAGAATGAAATATATGTTCACCAATATGTGAACTGGTTTGAAAGAACTATGTGTTTATGGATTGGGAGAAATTTGTTAGCTTGATAGTTTTGTGGTGTCATGTTTCAGATCTTACAGATCTGGGAGATGATTCATACCGATGTTTTCTATTTTTTGACAAATTTCCTTGTGATTGCATGCTTTAGAAGAATTTCTCCAGAGCTCTATATGTTGTTGGTTGGTCCAGTTGGATTGTTGAAGAATATTCTGTGTATGAAGATTGGTAAAATGTGTAGTGAAGTGTGTTGAGTGATCCACATGTGATCATCTTGATGGAGATGTGTGTACTTCAAAGTTCATTGGTGTTTTGATTAGGTTTGGTTGACTTGGTGTTTACATGTTACATAAATATTTGCATCGAATTGAGGAAGCGTGTGATTGATCCAAGATGTTGTTTGGGTCCTAATTAAATGTGTAATTGGTCATCTCTCATTCTTATCCACTACAAGAATGTGGATTAGCTAACCTAATTTGAATTTATAAATTGAAGAATGTTTAGTCGATCTTGGAGAATGCTTCTAGGGTTGAAGATGGTATAAAATCAAATCAAGATATTATGAATTTTGGGATGAGGCAAGTGAAGTTTGTGAACAAGTGTGAAAATTAGAGTGTGTAAGAGTGAATCAAGGCAACAATACTTTAATGTGTTAGGTTCCTTAAATCAGTGAGCTAATGGTGTCTACAATCTTTTGATCAAGCCATGAATGTGTGGAACCTTTGTGGTGGATCTTTAATTATCTTTATTTTTTTATAGGTAGTGAGCCTCCTTTTGGACAGTGAGTCCTATTATTGGTTGTGAGCCCTTTGGCAGTGAGCCTTTGTAATTTGTATTGCATTATTACTATATTGTGAGGTAATCCTCATCGTGGTTTTTTCCTCATTAGGTTTTCCACGTAAATCTAGTGTCTCTGGTGTTTTCTTTCTATTATTTGTATTTCATATTTATACTCAATAACAAACTAGGTTAAAGTGGAATTTATTAAGGTTATAAGTAAAGACATTTGATTCAATTGATTCAACCCCCCTATCAGTTGTCTTGTTCATTTAAACAATTGGTATCAGAGCTCTAGTTCCTCGACGAAAATCTTATCTGCTTGAGGTAGATCAGATGGAGCACAAGTTGGAAATACCTATTTTTGATGGAGTTGATTATAGTGACTAGAAAGAATAGTTGAGAGGCTATCTGGTTTCTCTTGGTTTCAAGACCTAGAAATTTGTGGAGACAAAGTATGTTGCACCATCCATTGGACCTTCCTATGTAGATGAGATTGTGGCTTATGAAGAGAATGAAAGGGAAAGGTATGCTATATTCAGTGCTCTATCTAAAATTGAAAGGAAAATTTTTATTTCTTTAGGCACTGCTTAGGAAGTATGGGAAAAATTGAAAGACATTTATGAATGAAATGATAGAGTAAAGTTATCAAGGAAGCTAACAACTAAGCAAAAAATTGAGAACTTGATAATGGAAGAGGGTGAAGATATTGCAAGCTATTATTAGAGAGTTCAACTTGTAGCAAATGAGATCAAGAATCAAGGTGGTACCATGTTAGATGAAGATATAATTGAGAAGATCTTGATGGCCCTACTAGAGAATTATAGTGACAAAGTCTCTACTATTGAAGAATCATATGATCCAAAGACATTTACTAAGGAGCACCTATTTGGTATCTTAACTGCATTCGAGATGAGAAAATTTGCAAGAGATAAGGAGAAGACTGAAACAAACTTTAAAGCAATGAAGATAGGATATGACTTAGATGATTATAATTTAGAAGAATTGGAAGAAAACTTCACAAGGAAATTGAAGAAAGGTACTAGTAAATATAAAGGTGTGTTACCCTTTAAGTGTTTCAGTTGTGGAAATATTGGTCATTATTCCTCAATATATCCTAATAGATCTACACACAAAAATAACAAGGATAATAATAATAATAATCACAAAGATAAGAAGGATAGGAAATTAAAGAAATTGTATTATGTTAAAGAAGATGCAGGAATTTCTAATAATGAATCTAACTTAGAGCAAGATAAAGATGCATGTTTATTTCTAGCCCTAGAAAGTAAATTTGTATCTGCTAACCATGAAAAATATGCAAAGGAATCCAGTCTAGAGAGAAAGAAGAATGAGATGGAAGGTACTCTGGTGACTACTTTTCATGCTAGACAGGATGAAGACTTTTGGGCAATTGACAGTGGGTGTTCAAATTATATGACTAGAGATAAGAGTAATTTCACTAAACTTGAAAAATATGATGGAGGAATAGTTATGTTTGGAGATGAATTTGGTGCTAAGATTGTTGGTAAAGGAACAATTAGTTTTGATTGAAAACATAGTACTAACGATGTCTATTATGTTGGGGGTTTAAGATATAATATCTTAAGTGTTGGAAAATTGTTTAGAAAAGGATTCAAGCTTGTGTTTCAGGATAACACCTGCAAGATCAGAAAAGGATCTGGAACTATGGTAGCAGCAAGAAGAAGAACTCATGGAAACATCTATCAACTTAAGAGTGGTTATGGTAAATGTTTTATTTCTCAAACTAATAAATTTAGCTATGGCACTGAAGGATGGGACATGTGAATTTCAACAATCTGATTAGGATCAGTTCTAAGGAAGTTGTTAGAGATCTTCCTAGAATCACAAAGACATCAAATTAAATTTGTAGTTGGGAAAATAAATAAGAATTAGTTTTAAAGGAAAAGAAAAATCATCTAATCAAATGTTGGAATTTATTTATACAAACCTTTGTGGCCCTACAAGAACAAGAAGCCTTAATGGTGACATGTATTTTATGCTCTTGATTGATGATTACTCTAGGATGACGTGGGTTACGTTTCTTAGAGATAAAGCTCAAGATCTTTATAGATTTAAAGTATTCAAGGAAAGAGTAGAGAATGAGGTAAACCTAAGAATCAAATTTTTAAGGTCTTATAGAGGTGGAGAATTCACTTCTGGTGAGTTTAATGCATTTTGTGAAGAAAATGGCATAAAGAGACATTATTCTTCTCCTAGAACCCCTCAGCAGAATGGAGTTGTGGAAAGGAAGAACCAGACTATTCAAGAGGCTTCCAAAACTATGATTAAAGAAGCAAATGTTCATGATATGTACTAGAGAGAAGCAATCCACACTATTGTTTACATTCTTAATAGAGTTCAAATCATAGATAATAGCACTAAGACTCCTTTTGAGTTATGGACCGGTAAGAATCCTACTATTAAATACTTTAAAGTATTTGGAAGTAGATGTTACATTAAAAGAGATAATGAAAATCTTGGAAATTTTGATGCTATATGTGATGAAGGAATCTTTCTTGGATATTCAAATAACATCAAGGCATATCTAGATGCTTAAATAAAAGACTGAGGAAAATAGTTGAAAGTGCTAATGTAAAAGTTGATGAAGCTATGTATAGACCAGTAGAAATAAGTGAAGTTGAACTTGATGATCCTATATGTGGGAAAGTGAAAGAAGAAGAAGAAAAGGAATAGAAAGAAAAAAGTGATGAAGAGGAGATTCCAGAACCTGCACCTAAGACTCCTAAATATGTACAGAGAAATCATCCAAAGGAACAAATAGTTGGAGACATAAGTGAAGGTATAAAGACAAGAAGCAAAGTGGTTGAGGTAAAATTGTGTTTACTTTCTAAGATAAAACCTAAGGCTGCGAGTTAATCATGTAATGATGAGAGTTGGGTTAGAGAAATGAAAGAGTAACTATAGTAGATAGAGAAGAATGAGACATGGGAACTAGTCCCTAGACCTATAAACAAGAATGTGATTGGTTCAAAATGGGTATTCAAAAATAAACTAAATGAAGATGGTGAAGTGGTAAGGCATAAATCAAGACTTGTATGCAAAGGCTATTCACAGGTTGAAGGAATAGATTTTGAAGAGACATTTGCACCAATTGCAAGAATGGAGGCCATTCAAATGTTCTTGGAATTTTTAGCTCATAAAGACTTCAATGTGTACCAGATGGAATATCAAGTCTACATTTTTGAATGGAGAATTGGAATAAGAAGTATATATGGACAAACCAAAAGGTTTCCAGCTATCAAACAAACTAAACATGGTCTACAAGTTGAAGAAGACACTATATGGACTTAAACAAGCTCCCAAAGCCTGGTATGCAAGGTTGGATAGATACTTAACACAACAAGGATTTAGTAAAGGGTCTGCAGACAACAATATTTACTTCAAAGTTGAGAATTTATTTTTTAATAGTTGTGGTATATGTTGATGACATTATCTTTGGTGGAAATGAAGGTATGTGTAAGAAATTTGCAGAAGAGATGCAAAAAAAGTTTGAAATGTCTATGATGGGTGAGTTGAATTTATTCCTTGGACTTCAAGTAAATCAAACTAATAAGAAGATATTCATTTCACAATATAAGTATGTTAAGGAATTGTTGAAGAATTTTGGAATGGATGACTCCAAATTATTCTATACCCCTATGGTAACCAGATATAAGTTGAGAAAGGATGATGAATTTGCTAAAGTTGATCAGAGCATGTACAGATCTATGATTGGTGGACTGTTGTATCTTACTGCTACTAGACTAGATATCATGCATGCAATATGTTTAGTTGCAAGATTTCAAAAATAACATAAGGAAGCACATGTTATAGTTGTGAAGAGGATATTTAGATATCTTAAGAGAACTCCAGGTTATGGGCTATGGTATTTGAAGGATAATGATTTCACATTGAATGCCTACACTGATGTAGATGGGGTTGGTTGTGTAGATGACCAGAAGAGTACAAGTGGTGGTGCATTCTTCCTTGGAGGAAGACTAGTTTCATGGCTGAGTAAGAAACAAGATTCAGTTTCTTTTTCCACTGTAGAAGCTGAATATATTACAGCAACATCCTATTGTACACAAGTACTTTGGATGAAGAAAACCTTGAAGGACATAGGTGTGATGTGTGATGACCCTATCTTTATCTTTTGTGATAATAAAAGTTCTATAAAAATTTTGAATAATTAAATGATGCATTCTAATACACAACAAATATCTATCAGGTATCACTTCTTGAGGGAGAAGGTGTTGCAAAATGAAGTTAGACTTGAATATGTCCCTACTAAGGAAAAAATTGCTGACATATTCGCTAAGGTCCTTCTGAAGGATACTTTTGAGTATCTCAGGGGGAAGTTAGAGATTACTACCCCTCCTTACTTGAACTAAATCACGTGGAGGTACATTAATCCAGTGGATTCATAGATTCTTTTGATCTAGACTAATGATTGAGGTCTACTCCTCAGGGGGAGTAGATAAGTGCATTGTTGTGGTATGTGATGTGGGTACACTCCTAAGGGGGAGTAATCAAAGCTTTATATGGAAAGAGTTTTCAAGCAAAATTTCCTTTGCCATTGATGTCAAAGGGGGAGAGAAAGTCATGTGAAAAGCCAAAAAGGAGAAGAGAGGAGAAGAAGCATGATATTGTATATGTTGTCTTTGATGGTTTTTCACATCATGTGTTGCCATCAATGACAAAGGGGGAGATTGTTGCAAGTATGGATGTGTTTGGTGGTGTTGTTATTAATGTTTTCATTGATGTCAATACAGTTTAGGTTGATTGTAGATGGTAATTGTATAGTTGAGATATTAAATAAATGCTTAGAGTACATGTAGCTATATTTATGAAGTTGTAGTTATGTTTTTTTGAAGTTATTTTGAGAAAAATTGAAGAAATAATGAAGGAAGTGTTAAGTGTTTTTTTTGAATGTGCTTCGATATTGTGCTCTGTATTCCATCTGTGTTGATCCTATGTTTGTATGGATATGTAGTTGTGTTGATGAGCTTCAATGGATAATATATTCTAAGTTTTATCTTTTGGATTGATGGAGAGTGAAAGATATGTTCACCGGTATGTGAACTCGTTTGATAGAACTATTTATATTTTTGGATTGGGAGAAATGTGTTGGATCCAAAATCTTTTGGTGTCATGTTTTAGATCTTCCAGATTTGGGAGATGATTCATACTAATTTTTTCTATCTTCTAAAAAACATCCTTGTGATTGAGCGCTCTGGAAGACTTGCTCCAGAGCTCCTGTATGTTGTTGGTCGGTTCGATTGGACTGTTGAAGAATATTCTATGTATGAAGATTGTTGTAGTTGCTAAGGATGTACCTAAAGGTTTCTTAGAGATGGTAAAATGTATGGTGAAGTGTGTTGAGTGATCCATGTGTGATCATCTTTCTGGAGATGTGTGTACTTCAAAGTTCATTAGTGTTTTCATTAGGTTTGGCTGACCTAGTGTTTACACGTTACATAAATATTTTGCATCGAATTGAGGAAGCATTTGATTGGTCCAAGATGTTGTTTGGGTTCCAATTAAATTTGTAATTGGTCCTCTCTCATTTTTATCCATTGCAGGAATGTGGAGAAGATGACTTAATTTGAATTTGTAAATTGAAGAATGTTTAGCCAACCTTGGAGAATGCTTCTAGGGTTGAAGATGGTATAAAAGAAAATCAAGATGTTGCAAATTTTTGGATCAGACAAGTGAAGTGTGTGAACCAATGCAAAAAGTAGAGTGTGTAAGATTGAATCAAGGCAATAGTACTTTAATGTGTTAGATTCCTAAAAGCAGTTGTTATGCCTTGCATGACCACCCCATCTTTTGCCTTGGTCAAAATGGGCCCCCCTTTAATGTTTTGTCCTTGTTTGATTTTCAAACAAAGTTTGGAGTCTTGATTATCCAGCACTTTGTTTTTCTTTGGTTTCTTCTGTCAGAACCAGAACTGGAACCGAATCGAGTTTGAAAAATTCTCTCAAAACTCAGTTCAATCCCATCCTAATAGTCTTCTTTTTTCCTTTTGTTTTTTCTTTGTTGGAACTGGAGTGAAGTGGAAGTTAAGTCCAAATTTATTCGAAGTTTCAAAATCAAATCCCATCCCGCTTTCGTCTCTGCTTTTTGCTCTGTTGTTTTAACTAAGGTTTTTGTGTTAAGTTTTCTTGTTTCGGTCTTTTTGTTTTATTTTGTCATTTTGTTTCTCTTTTATCTTTGTTGGTGGAACCAGAACTAGAATGGGAACAGGAACTGAGTTGGGAAATTATCCAACTTTCTAAATCTATTTTCATTCTGATTTCGCTCCCGCTGTTTCTTGGTCGTTGACTGTACTGAGGTCGCATGATAGTAATGTTCTAGTTCCCTCTGCAGTTCTAACTCTGCTCTACCACATTTATGGTATTAATTATAGGTGCCATGCATGCGTGAAACTCTGAGTTTTACCTTAATTAGGGATTAACTGGTGGTTATCACCATTATTGTTAAAATATCAAAGAGAGAACCAGAGTTGTAGTGGAGCATTTGTGTGAGTGATTCCATTGAAGGAGAGATAGTTGCATGTGGATTGCTTCACGAAACTAACCTATTTATTTGTGTTTGAGGTAGGGTTTTCTATTCTCCTCTTTCCTTGTATTTCACATTTTTCATTTTTGTTCATTTCAGATTGTTTGGCTTCATGCGAATTCATGTTTCTCAATGAGTTCATGTGTTTTGTTTTTCTTTCTCTTTTTGTTTGCTTTTATGGTTTTTGTTTTCCTTTTTTTGGTTTTGTTTCCCATTTATTTGTTTCTTCACTGTCGTTTTCACATTTTAATCGTGATTGTATCATGATGCCCTAGTTTTTTTTTAAATGCATAGGTTAGTTACTGTTTTACAGTGAGTAGCATTTGGTAAATTGTTGTTTTTACTTAGGAATCCTATTGCACATTGATTTGGCTAATTTAAATGGGGTTAAATTTGTGCCCTAGTTATTTGAAATCAGGGGTTTTTAGTTTAGGGTTTTGATGTGTTTGTGTTTTTGGCACATTCTTGTTTTAAATATGGTGCCCTAAATAGTACAGTTTCCTCTTGGTCATATGGGGATGGTCTTATTAGGTTATTTTTAAGCCCCTTCATTTTTGTATGACCTAGTCCTTAAATCAAGAAGTTATTTATCAAACTATTAAAAACACTTATGACGTCATGGTTATTTTAGGCGGAAGCAGGATCGAAATCGATTTAGACTTTGAACCATGTTTTTTTTAGTAAGTATCGATTCCATTTCCATCCCGTTTCTAACTCCGCTTATAGTTAGAAGTAGGCCTGCAAAATAATGATAACCTAGCTGAAACTGGAACCAGAACTGACTGTGAAATTAGAAAATCTTCAAAAAACCAAAATAGTTTATGTTTCGATCCCGATTTTGGTTACCATTAAAATTTTGACTCCGGTCCCAATTGCTATTATTGTAATCTCAAAAATAGTTTTGGCTCCAGTCCCGCTTGTTATTACTATAATCTCAATAATGGTTTGGGCTCTAATCCCGGTAGTGTTTTTAAAAGATACTATTTATAATGTTTTCTGCTTGGTTCCGCCTTCAGTATATATATGAAGGGTAATATTTAAAGAATATTTTGTGATATTTATTCAAGGATCTAGTTTGAGGTTTTGTTGCATGAAGCTAAAAAAATTTAGGAGTATTAAGGGAAGCTTCCCAAAGGAATCAGCCTATAGAAACTTCAAAGGTAGGAACTAAGCCTAAGAAGATTAAGTTGAAGCAGCTACCTTATACCTTGAGGTATAACTATATGGGTCCTACTATCACAACAAGAAAAGTGGAATTTGATTGGTCTGACATAATTGACACCAATCTAGGCCCATTCAATTTTGAGGATTTATATTCATTAACATTCATTGAGGATGTAATAGGAAGAACTATAAGAATAGTTGAGTCCGTCTTGGCTCACATCACCTTATTTCCTCTATCCATCCAATGCCCGGAGTTGATTATGACAGCAGTAGGAGCTTAAAATCTAGCCACTAGGCAATGTATGGATTCACAGGATAATGTAATTATAGATCTAACTCCTCAAATGTTTCAACACATGTTTAGTGTCCCTGATCCAAATAAATTGGTACAGTTGAATGAGGTAGATGCTTTAGGTATATATAGCAAATACAAGGAGGCTAACAAGGCTCACTTGAACAAGAAGTGGTTGAGAACAGAGAAGAAGTCTCTAAGCAAGCTTCATGATCAACCAAAAAGGACAAAATTTTACAAATAAGTATCAGACCTGATAATGATGTTGTCTAGAGCCTTTGGGAAGCGGGATACATTTAATTTCAAGGAGTGGATGCTTCCCTTCATTTAGACAATCTTTAATGGAAACCAACAGTTTGATTGGTTGATGATTGTCTCAGATACCATTCATAATCAGTTAACTAGAATTAGGGAAACCAAGAGCTTTTTCATGAATTCTTATGTTGTCTATGTAGTACCTAGAGGATGCATCTTTCCAGGTTTGAACAGAGTGGGAATATTGGGAGAAGCTGATGGACAAAAGAGAGTATGGAATCATTATGATCATCTATCCCTATAGGTTTCTGAAACATAATTTAGGAGAGTTAATGATGCATTCTTATATGTAATCATTAACCAGTTTAATGGGGATGCAAGATAGAGATTGAGCCAGGAAGCCATGTCCTTTATCACAGAATGGGGATGTCGGTATATCCAATACCCTAGGTTCTTTTATTTTGGGTTGGCTGGATTTGAAGGTCATCCCCACCTACTTCCAAGGTGTTACAACAATAGGATGGTTCTGATGGAGTTTTTCTATCAAGCTCTGAGGGTTAATGCCTAATTTGGGTTAAAGCACAAGACAGGTTGTCATAAGTTCCCCATGCAATTGGGTGAATACAACTACCCACACCTTGTGGGAGCTAAGGTGGTTCGTAGTGAATTGATGCATTTGAATCTAGGTTTGTACACGGCTCGGAAGCACTTTGATCCAAAGAAGAAAATGAATGCTTTGCTTCATTTGGTCTTTGAAAAACATTTCAATCTGTTAGAGGACTTCTGGAGTGATCTTCAGGATGAGTATGACCTCAGGAAAAGGAATTATGAGAGGTTGCATGTTTTGCTCATGGTAGAATTCAGGATCAAAGATTACATTCTTGATACATTAGTAGATGATGGAGTTGTGTTGGATCCATCATATGAAGCATTAAACATTGGTACTAAAATTTTGGATCTAGTAGACTGGGATGGTGAGGAGGCCATCAACATCAAGCAAATAAGGAGACCAATCTTGGATAAAAGTATCCATTGGGCTGTTCTAAGAACCAAAACTCCTCAAGGACCAGCTCCTAAGAAGGGGAAGGGATATAAAAGAATCAAGAGAAAATTTCCTTCCAAAGAGCCTTTGGAGTTCTTCCCTCCTAACATTGAAGAGATCAAGCTTGAAGCCTCTACTCAAGATTTACTTGGAGTACAATAAGAGGATGCCCAAACAGGATCTATGGTTTCAACACCAGTAATAGGTGAGTCATCTGCTCAAGTCCCTCTTACAGAGCAACCAAGCGGAGAGATTCCTGAAGGAAATCTTCATGGAATAGTTGAAGCATTAAAGGGAAAAGGGGTAGAGTAGGAGATCCATGATGTTGAAATAGACTCTGATAAGACCTTATTAGAGAAAGATGCACAAGAAAAGATGCCTCTAGAGGAGGAAATTGAACATATTTTAATAGAGGAAGATCAATGGGCATTGTTTGAGGAAGCAAAGAAGGCTTCAGATGCTCAAGCACATGCGGAGGCAATGGAGAAGAAAAATTCAATAAATGCTAAGGCACAAGTTGATGCCTTACTTCAATACCAACAAAAAGAAGCCAAACGAAGAGTTGATGAAATAGAAAAATAGCAAAGGAAAAAGGAGTAGGAGCTCAAGATCAAAGAAGAGAATGATAAGCTGGAGTTATTACGGAAAATTCATGATCTAGAGGAGGAAAAGGCAAAGAAATGAAGGGAAAGAGAAGTCCTTGTGGCCAAATTGAATCTTGTTGAAGAGGCCTATAAAAAGAAAGAGGAAGCAAACGTGTGCAAAAACAAAAAGATACCAAGGATTTGACCAAGCAGCTACAAAAGGAAAAGGAAGATGCAGATAAACTTAAGGCATTGAAGGTAGAGAGAAACTAAGAACTTGAGGAGAAAAGATTAAAAGAAGAAAAATTGAAGAAGGAAGAAGAAGACAAGAGGATACAGAAACAAAAGGATAGGGAGGAAGCTGAAAAGCTTGCACAGACAAATGTGGAGCAAGAACAACAAAAGGTACAAGGGGTTGATTCGCAACCTAAAGTAAATGTGCCACATCCCTCTACTACTGTTGCTTCTTCTTCAATTATAATGACCACTACTCCAAGTGCTCCCACTTGGTTGAAATTGGATCTTCAAAATAAATCGATGACACCCTCATAGCCTCTCAATTAGGATGATATGATGAAGGAGATTGAAAAAGAAAGGCCCAAAAAGAAGGACAAAATCCCGCATTCCACTAGACTTACTAAACCAGGGGAGATTGTTGCTGAATGTGCAATACCAATGGTGGAAAAGGATGTAGAGTACATGCAGCTAATTGATTATCAGTTGGGCACGGTTAACTTAGGGAGACCGACAAGAGATCAACAAATGAACATGATAGATGTGTTAGCATCATCCACTAAATCAAGAATGATGAATGATAAGTAGAAAAAAAATGAGCTTAAGGCTCAATTAGATCAATTGCATACTTTCTTGAAGAGTGTTTCTGCTCCGAGATCACAACAAATTTCCACCATTGAGACATCGGTTCTGCTTAGCAAGAAAGAGGTGGATGATTTTGGTACAGGTAAGGAGTAAGGAAGAGATGTTGGATAGATGGACTGATAGATTAAATCAGGAAATAGGTGAGGTGCCAGACAATAGTTTTCAGGTTCACATGATGATAGAGGAGTTAATAGAAGAGAAGAATCAGTCTGTCAAATTATTGGGAGAACAGGAGGAGGAGTACAAAGGATATAGCTAGAAGTTGAAAGATGTTAATAAATTTCTGAAGTCCACTCTTCTAGAACAATCAATACTTGAAGAAGACAACAAAGATTTCTTGGAAAAGACCTCTAGCATACTCCGGTTTAGATCGGACTTTTTATACAAGCATAAAAATGAAGTTCAAGATTTTGTCAAGGATCTGAATGAACAGTTTGAGGAGTTAGAAGTAGTTATTGTTGTTATATTAAATGTTGATATACTAGTAAAGGAGGGCCTACCTTTGAGCCAAATAAAAGAGAAATGGGATGATAGGTTTAAAGAGGTCATGCAAAAGGGAGATGATGGAGAGGATTTGCGGTTAGATCGGTTAATGGATATTAAAGAAGAGGTTAGGGCAGCTAAAAGGGAGTTGACAAAGCTAAAGGACATGAGAGGATTTGTTGTTGCGGAATTAGAAAGGATCAAGTTTGAAGACAGTTGGGTTGATGGGCTGGATTTGGATATACTTCAATGAGTCTTCTCTAGTTATGATGAGTACATTATAGAGAAAAATTTGCATGCACAATTGATAATCTCCTGCATGCATGGTTTTCGTTTTTCCTCTGCATGCATAACTGGCAGTTTTGTAGGCGCATGGCTTTCTTTTCTCTTCTATCTTCTTCTCTACAGTTTAACTAAATGATAAAGATGGGAACTAGAGATCAAATTGATCTGAGTTTCTAAGAAGACTTTAATTCCTAAAAAGGTGGATCAACTAAATATAGAAAGGACTTCGGATTTTTGTACATCTATAAATACCTTTGGGGTATCATATTGTAAGGGTCGACTGATGAGAATAAGATTAGCCACCTGATAGTAGGAGATATATTTTTTCGTAGTTTTTACAGAGATACTTTGTTATTTTATTTACAGTTGAATATAATTACAAGGTTTTTTTTTACGCAATATGGTGTTGGAATTAAATTTATTGGATAAAGTTGATGAATTATAGTCTATCTGTATGCCAGTGATTGTGCTAAAGCATAAGTGTTTCTTTTGTGATGAAAATCCTTAGAAGAAACCAGATTTAAGGATTATTTCATTAGATTATCTATGAACTGAATTTATTGAAAGTCTATTGATCTATGATCTTGGCAATGAATGAGAGTGTGTTCTTTTGAAGACTTTAAAATATTTATGATGTGTGATTATGATGTCAAATTAAGAACCTTAGATGTATGCAATAGTATGGAGTATTCTGTAAATTGCATCATGCTATGGTTTTCTTGATCTATTGGAAAATCATTCGTTGTTGAAGATATATGTCTAGATACTAGATAAGTTTTATTCATGTTTTACTGATGTACGCCCTGATCTATCTTTTTCTTTTATTTAAAATCCCCCTTTTTATTAAGAATAGTTCGATTAATAATTCATTTCTTGCATTCCTTATTACCAACAAAGGCCCCTTGAATGTTATAGTTGGATGGACTGATTGAGTGACACCAAACAGTTGAGAACCAACTACTCGGACCTTGGGAGTTAGGCCACTATATGTTATCTTTCCTTTTCAAGATAAATAGAGTAGATATATTTTGTTTAAACGTTGTTTATGTCATTTTCACCATCAACAGATCTGGCGCTAGGAGGAGGGCCTAAGGAACAAGCTGGCTCGCATTAGGTCATTTTCACTAGAGAAATACGAGAGGATTCTCAAATCCTCTACTAATCTTGAACAATTAGAAGAAATCCAAACCCCGGTTAGATCTAGACCCCATGCTAGTAGAATATTGATACCTACATTTTCACCATCGCTTACTCCACCTAGATTTCAACCAAATCCACCTACACCACCACCAGTTCAACCTACATCACCACCACTAGCTCGGGCAGTATCGCCTCCAACTGTTAGGCCTGTGTCACCACCAATTCAGCCTATATCACAATCACTTGCTCAACCAATCCTACCCATAGCTTATTTTGTGAATAACCCCTCCATTAGGGACTATTCTAGGAGGAATCTGTGATTTACCGAAGAACCCAAAAAAATTTTGTCCCAAGTACATGCATGGCGAATCAAGAAGTGTTGAGGAGCATATACAAGCATTCAAAGATGCTTGTACACATGGTCAAGTTTCTCATCAGGACGTGGTATGTAGATTATTTCCTTATTGTTTGGGGGACATGGCATGTAACTGGTACTTAAATCTACCTCAGGGATCTATTCTGGGTTGGATAGATTTAAAAAATGCATTCATTAATCAATTTCAGGTTTATGTAGACCTTGCCATCTTGTATCACTAATTTTCCACCATAAGAAATGAACATCATGAGCCACTGCCTCTATTCAACACTAGATTCCAAAGGATGTTTTGTAGGCTGCAAGATCCTTACTTAGAAGCCGAGAATATTGCCATTCAGGCATATTTAAGAGCTATTGATCCCTTGATCGGCTTATTCTTACATAAAACTTATCATTCCAATGAGATTGACTCCCTATCTAAGGTTTATCATCTAGCTATCAAATTGCAATAGCAGATAAGTCTTCAATTAGGAGGTTTAGAAGCAACTCTCCCTCCCATGCATTATCAGATGCCTAACCCACCATTGTACAATATTGTCCCAAGGATGTCTTACTCCCAATACGGACCTGTGTCTGAGTTACAAGCTCCACCTACCATGCCCTTTCTCAGAAATGGCATGCAATATTCTTCTCAACAACCACAAGTGGGAGGATCAACCCATGTTCATTCCCCATCCATAGTGCAGAATGTGCAAAATGAACAAATAGTTCAACTGACCAGTGAGCTAGAAACTCTCAAGAAGACTCTATCTCAAATGTTTAATGATATGGCATAGCTTAGGAAAAACCCTCCCCACAACCAAAATCAGAATTATCAGAACCAAGGAGGTTACAACTATAGACACTGAAAAATGTCCTAAAGTCTACAAGCAACATTTTTCCTTAGTCATCATCCTCTAATAATTAAATAATTTTAATTATTTAATTATTCTTGATCAATTAAAATAAATTAATTGCGTCACTAATACCCTTATCTTCAATAATTAGATAAATCATTATTTATTTAATTATTTATATTTCATCACATGTCCATAGTCAAATAATTATTATTATTTGACCTTTTATTCTTCTATAATTGAATAATTGACGAAATTATTTATTTATGTGTCTTTCTTCTCCTTTAAATAATTGATCCAAATCAATTATCCATATTCAATTTCTATTTCTTCCTTTAATTAAATTTATGAATTTAATTAAATCTCCTTTTTCATTTCCTCCAAATAAATAATTTAAAATAAATTATTTATTTGCCACTTGTCATCCTCTTCCATTTTTGAATAAATTATTTATCCCTCTATTTTGGTCAAAGATACCCTATCATTATTTCATGTCATAGTCTGCATGTCCTGCATGTCTATCATAGCCGTTGGCGTCATATCTTTTCCATGCATGACATATTTTGGTTGCATCAATTCTCAACCGTAGATCTTGGCATCTTTCTAGAAACTCGATCTTGGCCATCCATTTTGTAACTTCCCTCTCATGAATCCCCATCCATTGATCTTAGAATCTTTCTGGAAGATCAATCTCGTCCGTCCATTTGAATGGTTGTCTATAAAAGCAACCCTTCCCCTCCATTTTCAATTTAACAGCTAATTATCTCCAACTTTCTTGCTTACTATTTGTAGGTATTTGCACAACTTCAACAAAACATCTGAGGGCAATATTGGCATAAGAAAAAATAGGAGAGACAAGAGAAATAATCAACTTCAAATGGGAGTGTTTTATTTCATTTGCTTTCATTTTGATTGCTCTTTTTATTTGTATTCTCTTGTTTAGATTGAGATTATAGTTCAGAAGTGTTGGTTGTCACTTTATCTATTCTATTTTATTTTTCCCAATCTTACATTGGTGAACCCGACTTGAATTGAATAATATTGCAAAAAAAAAATCGTTTGTTTTCTTGTTTGTTTGGTTGTTTTGCAGGTTACAGCCAAGAATTCATACAAAATCCCATCATCTTCTTTTGAGCACAGAAAAATGGTCACATAAATTCTTTAAAAATGATCATCTAGGTTTTGTAGCCCTCGTTTCAGCTTTCCAAAACTTCAAACAGTTTAAAATTTCGTTAAGATTTGAAAAAGTTATGGCTATTTTAGTATTTGCTATTTTTTTAGTTTAGCTATTAAAACCCGCATCTTCTTTTGTCTATAATGTTTTTTTCATGCAGAATCTTGGAAAAATAATTTTTGGGTTTTGAAGGTTTGAGTTTTAGCTTTCCATGGATATAAATCAATTGAAATTTTGTTAAGTTTTGAGAAAGTTATGGTTATTTTAATTCACTGCTATCATTTCTTTCAAGTTACTAATCTTTTGTTTTTAGCATGTGGCACAGCTTGGAGGGAGTCTAAAAAAATTGTTTCTTTAGAAACAAAAATCGAACTTTTCATTTATTTAGGCATAATTAATTTTTTTTTATTTTCAACAAGTACAACAAATTGCATGCACAATCATTGGTTAAAATGAACATGCATTTCATTTCATGGGATTAAAATGAACACAAATTGCATGCACACTCATGGGTTAAAATGAGCATGCATTTCATGTCATTGGCTTAAAATGAACTTTGTTTGTTTCACATCAAGTTAAATTTTTAAAATGAACAAAGCGTCTTGTGTGTCCTCCTCACAATATCATTTGATAATTAAAATTTACAAGTGTCTTCAAATTTGTGTTACCCTTTGATGCAATAATCAAAGTATCCTCTCCCCTTGCGCATTTATGCGATCCTGGGTGTAAGAGAAATGGCTATTGTCTCTAGAACTTGGGTCTTCCTTGGTGGGAAAAAGTACTCACCCCAAGGTGACTCAGACCGGCAACAGAGCTTTTTGGCCAAGCTACACCCGACCAGTATATAAATGTGAATCCTAAAAGAAAGCCTAATATTACGAGTGCAGATGTGTCATACGGACCAAGTAGTACTCCCCAAAACTCTGTTGAGCGTAACCTCTTCAAGCTAGAATGCCTCCTAAACGGAGCTTAATCTTGTGCCCCATATATGGCCACTCGAACGGGGGTCCCGAACTAAAAACCTTTGTATAGTTGCCAAAATCCTTCTATTTGCTAGCGCAACAATGGTCGTTGTGAAGACATCCACATTTTAACAGTTATTAGTAGAGATGATCAACCTGTCATGGGAGTTTCATGGGGGTTGGAAGCTTGGTTGGCCTGAGAAGTGAGTGCAATGTAAAGAGGAGCCTATGTGGCCAAGCTTTTGGATTCACATGCTAAGAATAAGTGTGGTTGGGGAAACCCACGTGGAATCTAGCGAATATTGTCCTTGCTTAACCTAGGGTTGTGCTTGTCTTCATTGTGCATGTTTTCAAATTTTCAAAGACAAGATATTGTGTTTGCCAAGTGTTTTTTTAAGACATTGAGACAAATAAACACCTTTCACAAATCTGGAAACACACACATTCAACTTGAAACAATTCCAAATTTTGCAATCTAAAACCCAAGAGCAAACTTGTCCAATTTGATATCAAGCAACCTTTATCGAAAACCAAAAAAAAAAAATTGCTCAAATATTCCATTAGCGACATCTTTAGTTTGCATTCACCCATAGGTTCATCCTTTCATATCATATCTTTGGTAATAAGTTCATTATCATTCCACCATTCCTTAATATTGGTCTTAGGTACATTGGCACTTTGCATCCTTATATCCTTGAAAATCTCCAAAATAAAAATAAAAAAATAGCATAGTTTCATATCCATTTTGCATTAGAACCTTGCATTGCCATCCAAAGGTCACAAGTTTTTCTATGGTCTTCACTAAGTTTTCCTTATCCATCATAATCCAAATTCATGACCATGTCTTCACTTTACCTTGATCTTCTTCGTAGTCAAGCTGAATACCAATCAATCCTCAATCGTCAATACCAACCACTTACATACCCTTCATACCAAAAATCCATAAGCTTTAGTCCTTCATCCATCTACCCTCACTATCAAGAGTCACTTGACACAATCCATGCCATTGACCCACAACAAATGTCCATTAGTCATCCCTATCCTAGCTTTGACAAGGGAAACCAACCTTCCACTAGTCCATTCCAATCCTCCACATCCTATCATAATCCATCATCCACTAGTCCATTCCAATCCTCCACATCTTATCCTAGTCCATCATTCACTAACCCATTTCCATCCACTCCATCCCAAACTACATTTGGACATGAAAATACATTTGGTCAGGGTATCCAAAACCACATCACATTGTCTACACCTTGGGATACATGTCAAAGAGAAATTCCGAAGCATGACATCACAACTTCACTTTCATATCAAGATCGAAGCAGTCCATCTCATGATCCCATCCTTAAGTCCATCCAAGAAGTCCTTCTAGATAATCATGGCATCCAAAATACACCTATCCTTGTTCAAGAGTCTATTCACAACCATGTTCTAAGATACACCTATTTTTGACCAAGATACTACCATTGAACAAGAAATCCAAAATGATCCTCTCATTGACCTTTATACCATCCATGATCAAAAATTTGAAGATGATCCCATCCAAACAAAAAACACCTCCATTTCCCAAAATGAGACACTTTCCTCCTTTGGACACATAGATAATCAAATCGATGATATGGATAACATCAAAGAAGAGCATAAATCAACTACTATTGATCAAGTCAAAGGAGAACACAAAGAAGCTACTATGGATCAAGTCAAAGAAGAAGATACAAAATATACAACAAATCAAATTGATATCCCAAATGATCGAGAAGAGACAAGCATGATGAATGATAAAGCCAAAACATCCTTTCAATTAGGAGTGTCCACTTTTGTCAAAGTAGGATTTCTTGCAGATGAGGAGATTCTAAGTAATAGTTTCCACATACAAAATGATGGGTTAGCATCTTGTTTTCAAAATAAAAAATACCTCATCGCAAACAGAATCTGTCAGAATATGCAGTATCAAGGAAGAGGACTAGGCCTACATGAGCAAGGCATTCGAGAACCAATACAGTTTTATGAAAATCCTAGACATCAAGGTCTTGGTTATTCTTCAGTCAGAGAATCAAATGGTGTTATTGATACCTGCACGATATTGGGGGCAAATTTATCCAATACAAACATCAAAATGGGGGCCATGAGTAGTCCTTGTCATAAGATTGTTGCCAACATTCCTTCCATCCATACCATAAACTGTCATTCCAACATGAATAAATCTACCCATTGGAACCAACAAAAAGAAAATTATTACAAATCTAAAGTTAAAAATCAAACATCAAAGGCCATTGAATCAAACAAAATTACAAGTGGACAAATAAAGTTAAAATGGATCCCAAAGAAAATTGGATCAAGCAAAGAAAATATTCCAAATTTAAAATTCTTTCAAAATATGGAGCCACAAGAAAAGAGGACTCCCACATATAGTAAATGTCCACCTCCTTTAAAATGATCATCAAGAAAGGCATATAAAAATGTTGGTTCCAAACACTATCCCAATCAAAATTCCAAACTCCATCATCCACCATCCCAAGTTTGGAAAATAAAAACTACTACATCCAAACGTCCAAATTATCCTTCTATGGCTACCATCATCCATCATTCCAAAAATTATACCTCACGAATTTGTCGCATCTTGGCAAAAACTCTTTATCATAAGGACTCTCATGGTACTCTATCACGATGTGCGTGTTTCGATAAGGCCAAACCTAATATCAAAGAGGATCATAATGACATCGATCAGTTGTATGCAAGTGTTATGATCCTAACAAGACAACTACTCCATAAAGGTCACTATTGGCATATCATGACACTAGTATCTACATCAACACCATCAAAAGATTCAGAACAATCAATAGTCATCCAAAATATCAAATTGATATAAAAAGTCAAAAATATGTCACCTTGATGAAAACTTGGCAAGCAGGCATCTTGTGTGACATCATCAAAAGGAAAGAAAAAAAAATAGTAAAGAGAAAAATTTCATCCAATAGTGAAAACCATTTTTATGGTACTTTGGATAAGTACCTAGCAAACAGGTGTCATGTGTAAGAGAAATTATCTATGTGGATTATTACACTTGGGGGCAAGTTGTCTCATCTCCCATGCATTTCTCATAGAATTTCCATCTATCTATCCAATCCATATCATTTCCATCCATTTTCCCGCCTACCTTGATCTTGATAAGAAATGGGGTACAAACATAAATCATGCTTTGGAAAATTTTTGGACATGTCTATCCTTTAGTCATACACTACCCATGAAATATCATGTCATTTCCTTCATAGAATTTATCCAAACCCATATCTTGGAGAAAAAAAATTGTTCCTATGCAAAATAGTCCTTGGAGATCATATCCTAATTCTTCCATCCAATAATCCTCACGTCTCTTATCATTTTCCAAAAGCAATCCATTATCTTTTCATACCTATTGTTGGACTTGGTTTCCCTTGTTATTGGTTTAAGGATTCTAATCCACTTATCCAAGTTCCCTCCATAATCCCATCTAGTTCTAAGGTTAGTCATTCCAAATGCAATGCGTCTAATCCATACAATCTTGCTATGTAACCTAGTACATCATCCAAAACATTTCTTAGCTTTGTTCCTAGCCCTATTGCGAACCTTGATCCTTTAGTCACATAATCATGATCCTCATGTTGTTTCAGGATGTGTCCTTCCCCTATCAAACAACATTGTCATCATCATCATCACCTATCAATTGGTTTTCAGCTTGACTAGGGGTAAGATCATGTTTGTCCTTGGATTTGTGTGCATGCCTTCCTGGTTGATTATGGGTATCTTTCACATGCATTTTCCATGATCGCTATAGTTATCATCCATAATAAAGCTTCATCATTCTTCCATGGCCTAAAGACCATCAACATTTAGCATCCTTTGCTTCCATATCCACCTGCAGCATTCGCCGCTTCTCCTCGCGCCTAGTAAATTGGTCCTATACTTAACTGGGGACAATTCCTTGACTTGCATCTTCATGGGAAATAATACATGGTATTAGACTTGAAAAAATCATAAAATGTCCTGAAAAAAAAAATCATAAAAATCATCAAATGTCCTGAAAAAGTCATAAAAATCATCAAATGTCCTAAAAAAATCATAAAACTCGTATAATGTCCTGAAAAAAAAATATATATATATATCAAAACCTTTCAAAATCCAAAAAAAACCAAAATATTTCAAAATCCAAAAAAAATCAAAACATTTCAAAATCCAAAAAAATCAAAAAGCTTCAAAAATCCCAAAAATAGAGTCTGAGTCTGAATCAGTTTTGTTAGAGTGGTCGAACTACGTTGCCTCTGCGTGTTTGCTACGTAGGAAAGACTCATCTTAAATGAGCCCCCGAGGCATTAGGTCAGTCCCTTTAGGTTGTCCAAATAAAATCATGACCTAGTATTTTGTCAAATAAGACAAATTCAAGTCGTGTCGAACTACGAGGTCTCTGTGCATTGCTACGTAGGCAAGGCCATCTATCGATGAGGCCCCGAGGCCCCCTAGGTCAAGTCCTTTAGGGTTCATCTTTCATCAATCAATTATCCTATCATCAACTCAATCAAGTCACTAGTCTTATATCGGAATGGGGCATCATGTCGTTTGTCTCATTTGGTCTTATCTCTTGTCTTTTATCAGGATACATCCTTCTTGGGATTGGACTTTCTCAACCTTGTCATTCACCTTAAGCAGGATGTGTCTTTCTTGCAGTCAGGGTGTCATGTCAACAATTGTCACTTGGTCAACTTTATCAGATGTGTCCTCTCCCTAAATAGGATGTGTCCTTCCTATGGTTGGGTATTGTCACATCGCTTGGTCATATTCATCAATATTTGTCAAACAATCAAATAATCTTGTCAACTTTTTCAATCAATTTTACCTTAATCAGGATGTGTCCTTCCTAAAATCGAGCATTATCATTATCAATCAACTTTGTCACACCACTCAATCTTATTAGCTTGGTCAATCAATCTTTTCTTCATCAGGATGTGTCCTTCCTGAGGCTCAACATCATCAATCAAATCATTTTACCAATCCTTATTAACCTATCAATCAACTCGGTCATCTTGGTCAACCTAATCAGCTAACCAAACAATCATCATTATCACTGGAAAACACTCTCTTGGCAAACACTTTGTTGGTCTAGATTTTATTATCTTTTTGATTGGTTTTGGGTCATGTTACTAGTCTCCTCAAGGATGTCCTATCAATGGATTTAGAGGGACGATGATGGATCATGGCCTCTTTTCTTTTTTTTGCTACATGTGGTTTTTCTTGGCAAAAAGACTGGGACAATTGGGTCCCTAGTATGAGCTGGGGCATTCCTTGTCTTTTTTGATTGTTTGTCTCTCCCAAATTGTCACCTTGCACCCCTTGGTTTATGTCATACCATGGTGTTTGTGGTCCATTTGTGACATTTTTGATGCCCAATGATGATAAATATAACAATGTAAGCGTGAAAGTTGGTTCCCTTATCATTTCATGTCTATCTTCTTTCCCCTTTTCATGCTAACATCCCATCTCCCTTATTTTTTCCATGCTAACATCCATCTCCTTCATGCTAACATTTCTTCCATCTTTCATCCTCTAGTCTTCTCTTCCATTTCGAGAGCACATTCATATTTTTTGAACCCGCATGTCCTCTCGAGGGGGCATACCGCGACCCTCTTGGTCACCCTTCCCCTTTCTCTTTACACTGGGGCATATTTTAGAATTAAATTTCTTTGACACAATGCAATGAACTGCATTATTTCAAAGAGGGGTAAAATGTAGACACTGGAAAATGTCCTAAAGTGGACAAGCAACATTTTTCCTTAGTCATAATCCTCTAATAATTATATAATTATAATTATTTAATTATTCTTGATCATATTCCTTTATTAATTAAATATTTTTTAATTATTTAATTAATTCACTTTCTAATATTTATTCTATCCTGATCAATTAAAATAAATTAATTGCGTCACTAATACCCCTATCTTCAATAATTAGATAAATCATTATTTATTTAATTATTTATATTTCATCACATGTCCATAGTCAAATAATTATTATTATTTGACCTTTTATTCCTCTATAATTAAATAATTGACGAAATTATTTATTTATGTGTCTTTCTTCTCCTTTAAATAATTGATCCAAATCAATTATCCATATTCAATTTCTATTTCTTCCTTTAATTAAATTTATGAATTTAATTAAATCTCCTTTTTTATTTCCTCCAAATAAATAATTTAAAATAAATTATTTATTTGCCACTTGTCATCCTCTTCCATTTTCAAATAAATAATTTAAAATAAATTATTTATCCCTCTATTTTGGTCAAAGATCCCCTGTCATTATTTCATGTCATAGTCTGTATGTCCTGCATGTCTATCATAGCCGTCAGGCATCATAGCCATCGGCGTCATATCTTTTCCATGCATGGCATATTCTAGTTGCATCAATTCTCAACTGTAGATCTTGGCATCTTTCTAGAAACTTGATCTTGGCCATCCATTTCGTAACTTGCCTCTCATGAATCCTCATCCGTTGATCTTAGAATCTTTCTGGAAGATCAATCTCGTCCATCCTTTTGAATGGTTGTCTATAAAAGCAACACTTCCCCTCCATTTTCAATTTAACAGCTAATTATCTCCATCTTTCTTGCTTACTATTTGCAGGTATTTGCACAACTTCAACAAAAAATCTAAGGGCAATATTGGCATAAGAAGAAATAGGAGAGACAAGAGAAATAATCAACTTCAAAGGGGAGTGTTTTATTTCATTTGCTTTCATTTTGATTGCTCTTTTTGTTTGTATTCTCTTGTTTAGATTGAGATTATAGTTCAGAAGTGTTGGTTGTCACTTTATCTATTCTATTTTATTTTCCCCATCTTACAACAACAACCAGGGAAATTACTTCAATCAGAATGGGAACCAGAACACCAACAAAAATTTCCAGAATCAGAACTCCTCTAATCAAAATTACCAAATTCAAAATAGAGGATATAATCAAAAGTCCAACAACAACAACAATAGGTAGTGGAATACTGGACCTAACAATCAATCAGGTGAGGAGAGATCACATACTACTAATGTAGTTGACCTTAATTTCATGACTAATTGGTGTAGGCTACATTATACTGTAGCACATTCTTGAGGTTAATTACCTAGAAATGGAGAAAATTGTAAAGAGTGCACAAGCTGATGCCCATCCTCTAGTAGGAAATTCCAATCAGGATAATGGTCTAGTAAGTACTGCTATGACTTATGAGACTATTGAAGAGAAGTACTAATTTCCCATGCAGGGAGATAATGAGCCAAAGGTGGTCATTTTATGAGAAATCAGAATAAGGGCCCATTTACCACATCTACACCTCCAAACAACATGGTCCCACCTAACCAAAATATAGATAATGAGCCACCGCCACCAAAGGGACCTTCTAACCCTCATAATAGAGGTAATCTTCCTCCTTTTCCTAAATATCAAGTGAGGAATGATTCTGAATTTGATTTTATTGCAGAACTACAAAGGTAGAAGACATCATTGTCATTCTTTGACATCATGAAGTGGTGCCCAACTCAATGTGAAGTGGTATTGAAGGCCCTGAAGGAGGAAGACCACTTAAAAGGAAAAGGTAAAGTGACTCCCATGAAAGAGACAAATGCAGCTATCTATAAAGGTAAGACCAGCACCCCACCTTTTCTTTTAAATTTGAGGATTTTTGGAAAGAATTTGCATAATTATTTATTGGACTCTGGAGCATCGGGAAATATTATGCCCTTTTCAATATGTAAGAAGTTAGGATTAAGTCTTATCCTGACCAATAAGAAAGTGATTCAGTTAGACAAAACTGAGGGCAATGTTGTAGGAGAACTAAAGAACATGCATGTACAGGTTGGATCAGATCCAAGGATCCAGACCTCCATAGATATCCAAGTGGCTGACATCCTAGAGACATATGGTATGTTCCTAAGTTGAGAGCTGATGAAAAGTATTGGGGGATATTTTTCCTTGGATTTCTCTCACATGTGGTTACCTTGGAAAGGGGTTGCAACACAAATAAGGATTGAGAGTGGACCAAGACTCAAGCATATGATTATAGAGTATGATGCTTCAAATGAAGTATCATACTTTGAGACTGAAATAGGAGTTTACAAACAAGAGGAAGTCCTTACTTTCTCTATACTTAATCCTGGGGATACATTTCCCCTAGAATACAGTGACCCAATGATCCGCATCAACCAGTAGGTTCTAATAAGGAAATTGCAACAAGATAAAGGAGAAGAAATTGGTTTGAGTAGTTTTCTACTTCCTAATTGGTGTAGAATTCATTATCACAATCATTCAGAGTTAACATGTCAATCGTGCCTAGATATTTTAAGTCATGTAGACCAGCCTCAACAAATATGTTAAGAGAAACCACAAATCCCTATCAATGAGTTTTCTTTTCAAGTTAAGGATGCTACCATTCTCACCAGGACTAGCCTTTCTCAAGAGGAAGGTTCCTCACCAGTAGAGAAGACCCAGGTTCTGAGCTCTAAAATTCAAGAAGAGGTTGAGGTGTCTCAATTCCTATTCAATACACCTGCCTTAGATACTTTGCCAATGCCCAAGGCATTGATAAAAGATGATTTGGATTGCAATTTAACCCAAGAAGTTATTTAGGAAGTGATTTCTGAGCAAGTTGAAAACATAGAAAAATATTCAAGTGAGCTTTCTCCCAAGTCAAATTCTGATGACCAGCAAAAGTTCGAGCCACCACACATCCCAGGTAAGTCATCTCCTATTGTCCCTTAAAAAGAAAGAACTCCCAGCCAAAGACCAATTGTGGAATTAAATTTGATGGTTCCAAATCCAAAGCAGGAAGTGGAGCAGGGATTGAACTAACCAACCCCAAAGGGAAAACTTAATTTATGTCTTACAGATTGCAGTTTGGCTGCACAAACAACGTGGCTAAGTATGAAGAACTTGCTCGAGGACTTATGTTTTCTCATAAAAAGAAGGTTACTGCTCTCACAATTATGGGGGATTCTAAAGTAATCATAAAACAGGTACATAGCTAGTATACTTGTCATAACAAAAGATTGCTTGCATACAAAAATAGAGTCTGGAACTTAATTGAAGACTTCAATGCTTTTGGGATTACTCTGATCTCTAAAGAAGCTAATCAAATTGCAGATGTGCTTCTTGTTGCTGCTAGCACATTGGAACCCATGCAAGATTCAAATCTGAAGAGATTTTAAGTTGAACTAATTTCAGTCCCAACTGTCCCTGATAATATCCAAAATTTTCAGGTATTTAATGATGATCAACATATATTGGCCTTTTTGGCAAGTTTTGATGTTTTTGAAGGACAAATAATAGATGAATCTGAAAGAGATCAGGGAGATTGGGATCTTGAGAAGGAGGGTGAAGAAGAGATATTGGATTTGAAAAGTAATAGCATTCCAAAAGGGATGGTAGCCTTAGAGAGAATATTTGATTCTGACCCATGCGCTCATCAAAGGGTGCCCACAGAGAGTGAAGGAGGTAAATATGAATCTGTCAATCTGGCTCACTCAGGCCCTAAAAGGAATGTTCTCATAGGAAAGACTTGTCCTCAAGAAATTAAGGACAAGATAGTTAAAGTTTTAGAGAAAAACATTGCATCCATTGCTTGGAGTTATGATGATTTAAAAACCTTTGACACTTCGATGATCACACATACCATACCTCTCAAGCCAGAAGTCAAGCCCTTTCATCAGAAACAATGCCTGGTCAATGCTTTAATTGAGCCCCTGATCCAGAAAGAGGTGCAAAAGCTCCTATTTGCAAGAATAATCTCTCCTATTAGACATTCTACCTGGGTGGAAAATTTAGTTCCTGTACGCAAAAAGAATGGTGAGATCAAATTATGTGTTGATTTTAGGAATCTAAACAAAGCCTCTAAGAAAGATAATTATCCATTGCTCTCTCTGGATGAAGTGCTACAAAAGGTTAATGGGTCTCAGATGATGTCATTTTTAGATGGCTATTCTAGGTACAATCAGGTTCTTGTCAGTCATGAGGATAGAATGAAAACAACTTTTACCACCAAATGGGGCACATTTGCCTACCGAAGGATGCCATTTGGTCTTTTCAATGCAGGAGAAACCTTTCAAAGGGAAATGGATGTAGCCTTCAAATAATTGATAGGAAAGTGTATAATTATTTATGTAGATGATTTAACCATCTTCTCTAGGAATAGAGAAGACCATGCTTCTGATTTGGAAAAAGTTCTCAAGAAATGTTTAAGCTATGGTGTCTCTCTCAATCCAAAGAAGTGTGTTTTTGGAGTATCTAAAGGGAAAATTTTAGGTAAAATCATATCAGAGGAATGTATATCCGTAGACCCTGACTGAGTGGAGGCTATCTTGAAACTAACAAGGCCAGGTAGCAAGAAAGAAATGAGATCCTTCTTTGGGAGGATCAATTTTGTTAGAAAGTTTATAATAGGGTTTGTGGAGATCGCCAAACCTATAAATGAAATGATGAAGAAAGAGGCAAAGATTGAGTGGAGTGATGAGGCTAAATTTGATTTCTCATAGATCAAACAATCAATATCCGAGGCACCTATTTGGACAAGCCCAGATTATTTAAAACCTTTTTTTATCTATTCTTTTGCATCTGACCATTCATGTGCAGCTGTGTTAACACAACGAAGAGGAGAGGGAGAAGAAAGACCTATTTCCTTCATGAGCTCTCCATTTAAGGATGTAGAAGTAAGATACCCACCACTGGAGAAACAAGCCTTTGCATTGGTACAAGTGGTAAAGAAGTTCAGACATTACATTCTTCGAAGTCAAGTAATGGCTATAGTTCAAGATCTAGCTATGAAGTCTCTTCTAATTCAAAGGGAATTAGGAGAGCGAAGAGGAAAGTGGATAGAAATTCTATAAGAATTTGACTTTGAGATTCATCCGATGAAGCTTGTTCGAGGGAAAGGTTTATTAAAAGCAATGGCAGATGTGGACAAAAACATCACTTATTAGCAGTATACTTCCATTCATTTATGAAGGATCCCTGGCACATAGACTTGATTTTCTTCCTCCTCAATAATAGATGTCCAGAAAGAATGAATGATACTCAGAGGAGAGCATTGAGGATGAAGAGTGCTCACTATATGCTTAAAGGGGGATCCATTTATAGAAATAATTTTCAAGGGATTTACTTGCGTTGTTTAGATCAACAAGAGGCCAAGCATGCTATTTCTAAGTTTCATGGAAGACATGGAATAGGACATGGATCTACGGATGCTTTGGACCATCAAATTCTTAGATCAAGTTATTATTGGCCTTATGTATTTTGGGATGCACACCAACATGTCAGAACCTGTCATGTATGCCAAACTTCTGCACCCAAGGAAATAAATTCAGTAATGCCTTTGCAACTAGTGTATGAGGTAAGGCCATTTTCTCAATGGGCCTTGGATTTTGTAGGTGTTATTAATCCCAATTCTTCTGCAGGACATAAATTCGTCTTGACTGCAACTAACTACTATACACGCTAGATTGAGGCCCAACCCTACAAAAATAGCACCACAAAGGTGGTCATCAAATTTTTGACTAAGAACACAACCAATTTTGGAGTTCCATTTGCTCTAGTATGTGATAATGGCCCTGCTTTTTTTTTCTACTGAATTCATTCAATGGGCTTATGAACATAAAATTATTTAGAAGTATTCATCTAATTACTACCCTTAGGGAAATGGAGTGGCTAAGTCCACTAATAAAAACTTGTTGGAAGTGATAAGAAAATTTCTAGAAAACAATCCTAGAGACTGGCACACCTAGTTGAGATTTGGCTTGTGGGAAGATCGAACCCGAATCAAAGTAGCTCTAGGAAATTCACCTTTTAGGTTAGTCTATGGCCAAGACCTAGTCTTCTCGATCCATTTACAAATACTTGTTCTTAAATTCATGTAGGAATTTTATACCAAGGATGATAGGATTGAGGTTAGATTACTTAATTTTCTTAACATGGAAGAGCAAAGAGATGTTGCTTTACAATAATTCTCTAAGAATCAGGTTGTTGGCAAATGCTGGTTTGACAAAAGAGGCAAGATAAAGGCCTTTAGGATATCAGATCTTGTATTACTATTGGATAAAGCCAGAGAAAAGAAAGGAGATCACCAAAATTTTGATAGACTCTAGTTAGGTCCATATCAAGTGGCTGAGATATTAGGCGAGAATTCTTTTCGTTTAAGTACCTTAATAGGAGAGCCTGTTCCATTACTAATTAATGGTCAGTTTCTTAAACACTATTTTGGCTCATAAAAAGTTTGATGTTTTAAAGGAAATGTATTATACTGTATCATATGTAATTAAGTTTTTGTTTTATTTTTGTTTTTGTTTATTTTGTGTTTTATTTGTTCTTTTTCTTGGTTTTTGTTTGTTTTGTTTTGTATTGTTTCATTGGGGATCTTCATTTTGTCCATCTCAAGACAAGGGGTTGTTATTCAAAGTATGCTACTAGTACTAGGAGAGAAATTTGTTTAGGTATTTTCATCATCATCATTGAAAAAGGATTTCATTCAGAAACTTATATTTTATGACCATTCTAATCTAGGTTTGCAAATTTATTAAGAATAGAAGACACATTGTGAATATCTCATGAGTTATGATAAAAAATCTGTCACCAAATTAGAAAAAAAACAACATCTGCCTAAGTAGATGCTTATCTATTTTAGAATGGTTCTACCTTTGATTCAAATGAAAAATCTGATTCCAAGACTATCATGAAATCCATTGTAGTTATCAACCCACATTTCAGATCTATTGTATCTAAGTATTGAGGAAGGTGCATAAAATATTTCCACAAGTGAAGCTAGAGTAAAAAAAATGATGATAATGAAAAGAAAGAAAGAAAAGGAAATTTCAATATCAAATGGGTAATCAAGTATCTCTATCGGGGCTATGGATGCTTGGCTAGCAGTAGAGAAATTCTTTGAGAGAACTAGAGGTATCTTTGTTAGGGCTATGGACGCCTATCTGGCAGCGAAGCAATACCCAAGATTTTAATGCACAATAGTTAAAGGACTCAACCTATGTAGCTTGAATTTTAGGTATAGTTGTTCAAGCAGAGAAAGTATCTATAAAAGAATGATGCACAATATACGCACACACTTAGATTCAAAAATAACTCATGAGCACATACATCTGAGATTCTAGCTCAACCTTATTCTAGATAAATCTGATCCTATTCAAGTTAGCATGCTTCATAAGCCAAGTAGTTTAAGGGTGACTGAATTTTTTCTTGGGTGTCTTGAGAATGGGTAAACCATTTTCCCAGCTCAGTCCCCATTTGTTATGCCTTGCATAACCACCCCATATTTTTCCTTGGTCAAAATGGGTCCCCGTTTAATTTTTTGTCCTTGTTTGATTTTCAAACAAAGTTTGGAGTCTTGTTATTCCAACACTTTGTTTTTCTTTGGTTTCTTTTGTCAGAACCGGAACTGGAACCGAATCGAGTTTGAAAAATTCTCTCAAAACTCGTTCTGATCCCATCCTGACAGTATCCTTTTTTACTTTTGTTTTGTCTTTGTCGGAACCAAAGCGGAGTGGAAGTTAAGTCTAAATTTATTTGAAGTTTCAAAATAAAATCCCATCCCGCTTCCGTCTCTGCTTTTTGGTCTGTTGTTTTAACTAAGGTTTTTGTGTTAAGTTTTCTTGTTTTGGTATTTTTGTTTTATTTTGTCATTTTGTTTCTCTTTTATCTTTGTCAGTGGAACTGAAATTGAAACAGGAACCGAGTTGGGAAATTACCCAACTTTCCATATCTGTTTTCATTCTGATTCCACTCCCACCGTTTCTTGGTTGTTGACTGTACTGAGGTCGCATGGTAGTAATGTGCTAGTTCCCTCTGCAGTTCCAAATTTTCTCTACCAAATTTATGGCATTAATTACAGGTGCCATGCACAAGTGAAACTCTAATTTTTTACCTTACTTTGAGCGAGTGTTTCAATCGAAGGAGAGACAGTTGCACATGGATTGCTTCATGAAACTAACCTATTTATTTGTGTTTGAGGTAGGGTTTTCTATTCTCCTCTTTTGTTGTATTTCACATTTTCCATTTCTATTCGTTTCAGATTGTTTGGCTTCGTGCGAATTCATGTTTCTCAGTGAGTTCGTGTGTTTTTTTTTCTTTCTCTTTTTGTTTGCTTTTCTTGTTTTCGTTTTCATTTTCCTTTTTCTAGTTTTGTTTCTTATTTTTTTGTTTTTCTTCATGGTCATTTTCACGTTTTAATCGTGACTATATCGTGATGCCTTAGTTTTTTTTTAAATGCATAGGTTAGTTACTATTTTACAGTGAGTAGGGTTTGGTAGATTTTTATTTTTACTTAGGAATCCTATTGCGTATCAATCTGGCTAATTTAAATGGGGTTAAATTTATGCCCTGGTTATTTGAAATTGGGGGTTTTTAGTTTAGGGTTTTGATGTGTTCATGTTTTTGACGCATTCCTGTTTTAAATATGATGCCCTAAATAGTATAGTTGCCTCTTGGTCATATGGGATGGTCTTATTAAGTTATTTTTAAGCCCTTTCATTTTTATATGACCTAGTCCTTAAATCATGAAATTATTTATCAAACTATTAAAATCACTTATGATGTCATGGTTATTTTAGACGGAAGCGGGATCAGAATCGATTTAGACTTTGAACCATTTTATTTTTTTAGTAAGTATCAATTCCATTTCCATCCCATTTCTGACTCCACTTATAGTTAGAAGCAAGCCTACAAAATAATGATAACCTAACCGGAACCGGAATTGAATGTGAAATTAGAAAATCTTCATAAAACCAAAATAGTTTCCTTTCCAATCCCAATTCCGACTCCAGTCCCGCTTGTTATTACTGTAATCTCAATAACAATTTTGGCTCCGGTCTCGCTTGATATTACTGTAATCTCAATAATGGTTTTGGCTCTGATCCCGACAATGTTTTTAAAAGAGACTGTTTATAATTTTTTCTGCTTGGTTCCACCTCCGGTATAATATGAAGGGTAAGATTTTAAAGCATATTTTGTGATATTTATTCAAGGATCTAATTTGAGGTTTTGTTGTAGGAAGCTAAAAAAATTCAGGAGTATTAGGGGCATCTTCCTAAAGGAATCGACCTATAGAAACTTCAAAGGAAACAACTAAGCCTAAGAAGATTAAGTCGGAGCAGCTACCTTATACCTTGAGGTATAACCATAGGGGTCTTACTATCACTACAAGAAAAGTGGAATCTGATTGGTCTGACATAACTGACACCAATCTAGGCCCATTCAATTTTGAGGATTTATATTTAGAAACATTCATTGAGGATGTAACAAGAAGAACTGTAAGAATAGTTGAGTCCGGATTGGCTCACATCACCTTATTTCCTCTATCCATCCAATGCCCAAAGTTGATTATGACAGCAACAGGAGCTTAGAATTTGGCCACTAGGTAATGTATGGATTCATAGGATAATGTAATTATAGATCTAACTCCTCAAATTTTTTAGCACATGTTTAGTGTCCCTAATCCAAAGAAACTGGTACAGTTGAATGAGGCGGATGCTTTAGGTATATATAGTAAATACAAGGAGGCTAACAAGGCTCACTTGAACAAGAAGTGGTTGAGAACAAAGAAGAAGTCTCTGACCAAGCTTCATGATCAACTAAAAAGGATAGAATCTTACAAATAAGTATCGGACTTGATAATGATGTTGTCTAGAGCCTTTGGGAAGAGGGATGCTTTTCATTTCAAGGAGTGGATGTTTCCCTTCATTTAGACAATCTTTAATAGCCACCAACCATTTGATTGGACGATGATTGTCTCAGATACCATTCATGATCAGTTAACTAGTATTAGGGAAACCAAGAGCTTTTTCATGACTTCTTATATTGTCTATGCAGTAGCTAGAGGAGGCATCTTTCTAGGTTTGAATAAAGTGGGAATATTGGGAGAAGCTAATGGAAAAAAGAGAGTATGGAATCATTATGATTAGCTATCCCTATAGGTTTCTAAAACACAATTTATGAGAGTTAATGATGCATTCTTATATGCAATCATTAACTAGCTTAATGGGGATGCAAGATATAGATTGAGCCAGGAAGCCATGGCCTTTATCACAGAATGGGGATGTTGGTATATCCTATTAGAAACCAAGATCGCCTGCATGCAATCACCTGTCACATGCAAAAGACATGCAAAACCAAAGAAGATGTTTTGTAAACCTCAAAGCAAAAATGCATTATTGAGAATCAATCATTACAAAGAGATCAATCCTTATGAAGGAGATCAAGAAACCCTAAAAGGGAAACCCTAAATGAAACCCTAGTGTGCACACTTAATAATTAATCAATTATTAATGTGCCTAAGTTTAGCTTAAGCAGCTAAAGGAATAAGTGACTTAATTAATTAACCAGTATGATATAATTAATTAAGTATAATAACTTATTACTCTAACACCCTCCTTTAAGATGAACTTAGGAAGAAGCTAAAACACTAGAAGAAGATGCATGAAAGCAAAGATGGGTCCCAACAACTAGGCCTGATCAGGTACCCATTTACAAATGCAAGAATGAGGTAGAGAAGGAAAACTCAGTGGGACAAAACCCCCCTACAATGAGATGACATGCTGCAAAGAAGCACTGGAAGAGCACTGTAGAGTAACACTGGAACCACAATTTGGCAAGCAAGGAAATGTACTTTTGTCTACAAGAAACCATATCAAAATCATAATGATGCAATAGTAGACCCGATGCCACAGAACACTCAAAAAATCCAAACGGGAACAACCCTAGAATATATGAAGCAGCAGTCGATTATTGAATGATGTATTACTGAAAACGAAGTGCAAAAATGCAAGTTTCACCCTCCCAACTACCAAAATATCCAAGTAATCTCCAAACACCCATCGGTCCAAATCTGGATTTATGATAAACTTGGGATAGATACAGAAAAAAGTGCATGGACAGCAACATAGAGCTCCTCAATACCTTTCCAACGCCGCAAAGATAGCAAAAATTGGAGATTGTGGCAAAACATTATGAGCTCGGAAGCATAAAATAAACATCTGAATTCAAACATAAATAAATGAAGTAAAATAGAAAAATACTATAAAATAAACTACACCACAGGAAAGTGCTTGGAACCAACTTTCTGGTGATATCTTGTTTGCCCGATTTCGATACCGTATGCCCAAGTTATGCCAAAAACAAAACAGCTGCTCTTTTAGCACAAACTAGGGTTAGGAGGGAGCAAAAGAGGTGCCATATGGTCACTCACATCAGCGGTCAAGAAGATAAATTTGACGGCCATCTGGCCATCACCGCGAAAAATCGGCCCCCTACAAAAAAAAATTGACAGAGCCCTTGGTCGCTGATATGACCAGGGGCTAGGTGTTGGAGTTGGTCGGGGGTCGGGTGCGGAGCTCTCGGTCCTCCATAGAACCCTAGTGGATGGTGTTGGAGCCCTCAGGGGCTGGCTGGTAGTGGCGGTGCAGAGTGGGGGAGCCACCGGCAGTGGTGGTGAACTAGTGGCCGCCCAGTGGCAGAAACCTTTTGCAATGGAGGCAATGGCGTGAAACACGAAAAACTCATTTTTTTTTTTTTAAAATCAATTTTCGTGCCTCCAAACCCACGTTGGGGAGGCCGTACCACCTCCTTGGAAAATTTTTTTTGCCTTAGAAACCAACTTCTCAAAAATTGACCAAATGATAGGCATTCCTAAGGTTTTGGGCTGCTGCGAATGCGATGGTGACCTCCATTTAAGGCCAAAGTGTCTCAAAAAATCGGCTACCCCTAGATCTTGCAAAAAAGATGCCTATGGAAACCCTTGCACTTGAGACTCACTGAGAGGCCATATCTTTAAATAAAAAACAAGCATCTATAGGTCTAGAGCTCTGATACCATGTTAGAAACCAAGATCATTTGCATGCAATCACCCATCACATGCAAAAGACATGCAGAACCAAAGAAGATGTTCTATAAACCTCAAAGTAAAAATGCATTATTGAGAATCAATCATTACAAAAAGATCAATCTTTATGAAGGAGATCAAGAAACCCTAAATTAAACCCTAGTGTGCACACTTAATAATTAATCAATTATTAATGTGCCTAAGTTTAGCTTAAGCAACTAAAGGAATAAATGACTTAATTAATTAAACAGTATGATATAATTAATTAAGTATAATAGCTTATTACTCTAACATATCCAATACCCTAGGTTCACTTATTTTAGGCTGGCTAGATTTGAAGGCCATCCCCACCTACTTCCAAGGTGTTGCAACAATAGGATGGTTCTGATGGAGTTTGTCTATCAAGCTCAAAGGGTCAATGCCCGATTTGGGTTAAAGCACAAGATAGGTTGTCATAAGTTCCCCATGCAATTGGGTGAATACAGCTACCCACACCTTGTGGGAGCTAAGGTGGTTTGCAGTGAATTGATGCATTTGAAGCTAGGTTTGTACATGGCTTGAAAGAACTTTGATCCAAAGAAGAAAATGAATGCTTTGCTGCCCTCGGTCTTTGACAAACATTTCAATCTGTTAGAGGACTTCTAGAGTGATCTTCAGGATGAGTATGACCTCAGGAAAATGAATTATGAGAGGTTGCCTATTTCGCTCATGGTAGAATTCAGGATCAAAGATGACTTTCCTGATACATTAGTAGATGATGGATTTGTGTTGGATCCATCATATGAAGCTTTGAACATTGGTACTAAAAGTTTCGATCCGGTAGACTGGGATGGTGAGGAGACCATTGACATCAACCAAATAGGGAGACCATTCTTGGATAGAAGTATCCACTAGGCTTATCTAAGAACCAAAACTCTTCAGGGACTAGCTCCTAAGAAGGGGAAGGGATATAAAAGAATCAAGAGGAAATTTCCTTCCAAAGAGCCTTTGGAGTTCTTCCCTCCTGACATTGAAGAGATCGAGCTTGAAGCCTATACTCAAGATTTACCTAGAGTACAAGAAGAGGATGCCCAAATAGGATCTGTGGTTTCAACACCAGCAGTAGGTGAGTCAGTTTCTCAAGTCCCTCTTATAGAGCATCCAAGTGGAGAGATGCCTAAAGGAACTCTTCATGGAATAGTTGAAGCATTAAAGGGAAAAGGAGAAGAGCGGGAGATCCATGATGTTGAAATAGACTTTGATGAGACCTTATCAGAGAAAGATGTATAAGAAAAGATGCCTCTAGAGGAGGAAATTGAATGTATTTTAATAGAGGAAGATCAATGGGCATTATTTGAGGAAGCAAAGAAGGCTTCGGATGCTCAAGCATATCCAGAGGCAATGGAGAAGCAAGAGGCAATAAATTCTAAGGAACAATCTGATGCCTTACTTCAACAACAATAAATAGAAGCCAAACGAAGAGCTGATGAAATAGAAAAACAACAAAGGCAAAAGGAGCAAGAGCTCAAGATCAAAGAAGAGAATGATAATCTAGAGTTAGTATAGAAAATTCATGATCTAGAGGAGGAAAAGGCAAAGAAATAAAGGGAAAGAGAAGTCCTTGTGGGAAAATTGAAGCTTGTTGAAGAGAGCTATAAAAAGAAAGAGGAAGTAGAACCTGTGCAAAAACATAAAGATGTTGAGGAGCTGACCAAGCAATTGCAAAAGGAAAAGGAGGATGCAGATAAACTTAAGAAACTGGAGGAAGAGAGAAAACGGGAACTTGAGGAGAAAAGATTAGAAGAAGAAAAATTGAAGAAGGAAGAAGAAGACAAGAGGATACGGGAACAAAAGGATATGGGGGAAGTTGAAAATCTTGCACAGACAAATGTCGAGCAAGAACAACAAGAGGTACAAGTGGCTGATTCTCAACCTAAAGTAAATGTGCCATAGCCCTCTACTACTGATGCTTCTTCTTCAATTATAATGACCACTACTCCAAGTGCTCCCACTTGGTTGAAATTGGATCTTCAAAAGAAATCGGTGACACCCTCACAACCTCTCAATTGGGATGATATGATGAAGGAGATTGAAAAAGAAAGGCGCAAAAAGAAGGCCAAAATCCTACATTCCACTAGACTTACTAAAGCAGGGAAGATTGTTGCTGAATGTGCAATACCAATGGTGGACAAGGATGTAGGGGACATGCAACTAACTAATTATCAATTCGGCATGGTTAACTTGGGGAGACCCATAAGAGATCAACAAATGAACTTGATAGATTTGGTAGCATCATCAACTAAATCAAGAATGATGAAGGATAAGCAGAAAAAAATGAGCTTAAGGATCAATTAGATCAATTGTATACTTTCTTGAAGAGTGTTTCTGCTTCGAGATCACAACAAATTGCCACCATTGAGACACTAGTTATGCTTAGCAAGAAAGAGGTGGATGATTTGGTATAGGTAAAGAGTAAGGCAGAGATGTTGGATAGATGGACTGATAGATTAAATCAGGAAATAGGTGAGGTGTTGGAAAATAGTTTTGAGGTTCACAAGATGATAGAGGAGTTAATAGAAGAGATAAATCAGTATGTCAAAGTATTGGGAGAATAGGAGGAGGAGTATAGAGGATATAGCCAGAAGCTGAAAGAGGTTAATAAATTGTCGAAGTCCACTCTTCTAGAACAATCAATACTTGAAGAAGACAACAAAGATTTCTTGGAAAAGACCTCTAGCATACTCCAGTTTAGATCGCACTTTTTATACAAGCATAAAAATGAAGTTCAAGATTCTATCAAGGATTTGAATGAACAGTTTGAGGAGTTAGAAGCAATTATTGTTGTTATAGTAAATGTTGATATATTGGTAAAGGAGGGCCTACCTTTGAGCCAAATAAAAGAGAAATAGGATGATAGGTTTAAAGAGGTCATGCAAAAGGGAGATAATGGAGAGGATTTGTTGTTAGATCGGCTAATGGATATTAAAGAAGAGTTTAGGGAAGCTAAAAGGGAGTTGACAAAAATAAAGGACATGAGAGGATTTGTTGTTGCGGAATTAGAAAGGATGAAATTTGAAGATGGTTGGGTTGATGGGCCGGAAATTGATATACTTCAACAAGTCTTCTCCAGTTATGACAAGTACATTATAGAGCAAACTTTGCATGCATAATTGATAATCTCCTACATGCATGGTTTTTGTTTTTCCTCTGCATGCATAACTGACAGTTTTGTAGGTGCATGGCTTTCTTTTCTCTTCTATCTTCTTCTCTCCAGTTTAACTGAATGATCAAGATGGGAACTAGAGATCAAATTGATCTGAATTTCCAAGAATACTTTAATTCCTAAAAAGGTGGATCGACTTAAGATAGAAAGGACTTCAGATGTTTGTACATCTATAAATACCTTTGGGGTATCATATTGTAAGGGTCGGATGATGAGAATAAGATTAGCCACCTGTTAGTAGGAGATAGAATTTTTAGTAGTTTTTACTGAGATACTTTGTTATTTTGTTTACAGTTGAATATAATTACAAGTTTTTTTTTTACACAATATGGTGTTGGAATTGAATTTATTGGATAAATTTGATGAATTATAGTCTATTTGTATGCCAGTTTGTGCAGGAGCACCCCATAGTTCACCTTAGGAAATTTTTCTAGAAGGTCATGTTTGGCCAATTTGACTAGGACAACTTATCTTCATAATATTGTTCCTTTATGTTTGTGCCTTAGTAGAATTTTTTGATCATACTTTGAGTTGTTAAGGTCATGTTGACCATTGCATAGGTTTGAGGTGCTTAAGACCTTCTTAGACTATTTAGTTGTTAGTTCCCTAAGTTTTGAAATAAGGCTAAAGGAAGCCACAAGCGGCCAAGGAAGGGTTAAGGCCGAGCTTAACTACTTTTGTGACCCTATATAAGGGTGACCTCAGCATGGAATTGTGGTTGGGAGCTTTTGCATTGATTTGAGAGTTTGAATTCAAAGGAAAAACAGTGGGTTCTTAATGTGAATTTCTGGTTTTGGTTCAAAAGAGAGCTTACATGGATTGAATCTGATTTTGTAGGTGGTGTAGGGTGTTATGTGAGTGTTAATTAAGCATTTTATGGTAGTAGCTTTGATTCCTAATTCAGTTTGTAGTTCTCTTTGTAGGTAGTTGTTTCTTTCATAGTTGCTGATCTGATAGTTTGTTAGTTGAAAATGGAGGTTTAGATCACATTCCCTCTATACATAATGTGCGACCTCTTGGGAATTATGACTAGACTCCATGATTGTGGATATGGTAGGTGTAGGAGTCATTAATAGTTCAAGAAACACCATGGAAGTCTTCTCCGAGGTGAGCCAGACAATGTCTGGCTAGGGAAGACATGGAGTGCATGGCACTTGATTTGCAAGGGTGTTTATTCCCTGTCAAGTCATAGTGTGGAGAGGGCAACCAGATTCCTTGAAAAGACTTAGCATGAAGGAGGAAGCTTCATCAATCAATTTGGTGAGAGAAACTCATGACAGTCTACTGTGTGGTCAGGGAAAGGGCTCAAAACAAAATTTTGCTAAATTGAAGGTCCAACCTATGTACAGACAGTTGAGGGTTAAGACCATTAAAATATTCAAGTGGTAGGAAAGAGGACTAGGAACCCCAAAGAAAGATTCAATGTTCTTTGGAAGACTTTGGAGTAATAGCTTAATTTCTCAGAGAAGGAGGGCTGATTGGGGCTCCTAGGCTAGTAGCCTTTTTAACCCTAAATGAGGGTTTGGTGGAAGCGATGGGAAAATGAAGGTAGATGGACCCTCAAGAACCATCAAGTGATGGTGTGAACTTGTTGAAACATCTCCACACCCCTGCAAAGATGAAATCTAGTATTGGGGGTAGGTTAGCCTTTAGGGTGGATTAAGGGCTAAGGGAAGAAATGCAAAGAAAGCACCAAGGTTGTCTTGGTTGGAAGGATATGTATTGGTAGTTGGGTTGGCAAGGAGAACCAAGGGAGCCTAGTCAAGAGATAGGTCCTATAGGTTAAGGTGGTGAAGTGAGACACCATAGGGGTCTTCCAAGTAAGACCTAGAGTAGGAATCATGGAGTGATTCCTTCAACCCTCCCTATCAGATTGGTATCAGAGCAAGTTAAATATTTGGGATAGAATCTTGTATGTCAGACCTTGAATCCAATGGTTCCACAAGCATGGTGACAAACATTGAGTTGGAAAAGAAGGTCGAAGATCAGGAGGAATACAATAGGAGATTGAGGGAAAGACTAGCTCAACTCGAGCAAGCATTGAGTAATGTGCAGACCAAGGCCAATGGGGTCAGTGATAGATTGGAAGGAAGGGTACCAAAGAGTGAAGAGGTTGCAGAGGAAGACAAGACCCCTGAACCTGACTCTTTTTTTCAAGAAGAACCATTCTTGAAGGAATTGAAAGCTTTGAGTGGAAAAGCACTTGAAGGCATACCACGGTTTAGTGGCAAATTGGAATTTGATCTAGTCATGGATTGGATAGAAGGCATGGAAAACCATTTTGAGTGTGATGGAGTCACTAAAGCATAGAAGGTGAAGGTGGCCAAATCAAGATTGAGAGGATCTACCTTGACATGGTGGAAATTCATTCAGATGGAGAGGGAAAAGGAAGGCAAGAAGCCTATTTCAGCTTGGAAGGGTATGGTTGCAAAAGTGAGAAAAGCATACATACCAGATGATTATGAGATTTAGTTACATAAGAAGAGACAAAGCTTGAGGCAAAGAGACCAAGATGTGAACACTTACACAAAAGAGTTTCAAAAACTTTGTATGAGGTCTAATGTTTCAGAAGATGAAAGTCTCAAGGTGGCTAGGTATCTTAACGGCTTGAAGTGGAATGTTCAAGAGGAGATGACTCTTTTAAGTCCCAAGATAGTAAACCAATGCTACCAATTAGCCATTAAGATTGAGGAAAGAAGCAAGAGGAAACAAGATCAGGCTTCTAAGAGTAGAGGCAAAGGCAGAGATCAAAGAGGACATAGAGGTGGCTACCAAGGTAGAGGGACTGAATAAAGAAACTAGGGAGAGTCCAAACTCACAGAGCATAAAAGTGAAACACCTTCTAGAGGAGGTTATGGAAGAGGTAGAGGATATCAAGGAGGATCAAATAGAGGAAGAGGAGCAGGAAAAAGCAACTCATACTTTGCTATTATGAAATGTTATAATTGTGGTCAAATCGGACATCCAGCTTATAGGTGCCTAGAGAAAGCATCTTCATCAAGTAGTGGGAAGAGAGTGGCATATGCTCAAGAGGACACCATGAGTACCAAATCACCTGAGGTTAATCACATTGAATCAAAAATGGGGGAGAACCTGATGTTTAGAAGAGTTTTGATCAGACAACCGGTCAAGGAAGAGCCAAAGCAAAGGAGAGCCTTATTCAAGGTAAGGTGCAAAATCCTTGGAAAGGTGTGTAAGGTTATAGTGGACTCAGGGTCTACTGATAACATAATCTCAGAAGAGGCAATAAGGAAGTTGAAATTGGATAAGGTACCCCACACTAACCCTTACAAAGTAACATGGTTGAACAAAGGGCAGAGTGTTCTTGTCAATGAACAAACAACGGTGGAGTTATCCATTGGAGGTTACAAAGATAAGTTGTTATGTGATGTGTTACCCATGGATGCATGCCATATTCTATTAGGTAGACCATGGCAGTATGACAGAGGTGCCATACATGATGGGAAAGAGAACACCATTTCTTTCAAGAAGGATGGAAAGACATTTAAATTACAGTCACTGTCAGAGGAGGAAGAAGGACAGTCAAAGACCCCTAGTGTCTTGTTAAGCAATGGTAAAGAGTTCCTTAACAACCTACATCAAGGAGGTGAAGGATATGCGGTTATGTTACAACCCAAGGATGAAGACAAGACTAAGAAATCAGTCATACTCAGAGCAGTCCAGAAGTTGTTAAAATAGTTCAAGGACATAGTTAGTGATGGCACACCTACAAACTTACCTCCAAAGAGATCCATTAGCCATCAGATTGACTTCATACCAAGAGCTTCATTGCCAAACAAAGCAGCTTATAAGCTTACTCCGGTTCAGAATCTAGAGGTAGCTAGAGAAGTGCAAGAGTTGTTAGATCAAGGATTGATTAGAAAGAGCATCAACCCATGTGCAGTACTAGTGGTCTTAGCAACCAAAAAAGGAGGCAAGTGGAGGTTATGCACTGATTCAAGAGCTATAAATAGAATCACAATCAGATATAGGTTCCCTATTCCTAGGATTGAGGACTTGATGGATTGTCTTGGAGGAGCTCAGTACTTCACCAAGTTGGATCTCAAGAGTGGATACCATCAGATCAGAATCAAGGATGGAGATGAGTGGAAGACAACATTTAAGACAACTGATGGGTTGTATGAGTGGAGAGTTATGTCATTGGGCCTCTCTAATGCCCCTAGCACATTCATGAGGCTCATGAATGAAGTGCTCAAAGAATTTACAGGGATATTTGTGGTGGTATATCTTGATGATATAATCATCTTTATCAAGACAGCAGAAGAACATCTAAAGCATGTGGAGTTGGTTCTTAAAAGATTGCAAGAAGAGAAGTTAGCCATCAACCTAGAGAAATGTGAGTTCTTCAAATAGGAGCTTGTGTATTTGGGGTTTGTAGTGTCACAAGGATCATTGAAGATGGATCCAAGCAAGGTGGAAGCTATCCTAAATTGGCCTACACCAACCATAGGGATAGAGGTAAGAAGTTTCCATGGATTGGCTCAATTTTATAGGAAATTCATCAAGAACTTTAGTGGCATATATGCACCAGTCCTTGATACAATCAAAGGTGGCTTAAAGACTAAGTTTAAGTGGACTCAAGAAGCTGAGAAAGGTTTTGAGAAACTGAAACAAGAAGTGGCAACTCAACCTATTCTTTTATTACCTAGCTTTTATAAGTTGTTTACTGTGGAATGTGATGCTAGTGGAGTTGCAGTAGGAGGAGTGCTAAGTCAAGAAGGCAGACCTATAGCTTTCTTTAGTGAAAATCTCAACAAAGCTAAGAAGAAGTATTCTACCTATGACCTAGAACTTTATGCTTTAGTATAGTCACTTAGGAAGTGGAGGCATTATCTTCTGCCCAAAGAGTTTGTAGTCTTTACTGACAATCAGTCACTAAGCTATATCAACACTCAAGATAAGTTGAGAAATAGACATTTGAAAGGATGGAATACATCCAAGCTTTTACATTCACCATCAAGCACAAGAAGGGATAGTTGAACAAGGTAGCAGATGCACTAAGCAGGAGATTGTTGATAGTGCAAGAGATACAAATAAAGAGCATTGGAATAAAGAGTTTCAAGGATCTCTATGGGGAAAATGAAGACTTCTCGGAGGCCTATAAGGTATGTTCTGACTTTGAGAATCACTTTCATAGTCAATACTCAAAGTATACATTGAAAAGTGGATTTTTATTCAAGGGGAATCAGTTATGTGTTCCAAAAGGATCAATGAGAAAGAATCTCATCCAAGAGAAGCATAATGGTAGTCTTAGTGGACATTTTGGTATCAACAAGACATTGGAACTAGTGCAAAGGCTCTACTATTGGCCTAAGTTGTCAAGGGATGTCAAGAGGTATGAGGAGCAGTGTGTAGTGTGTATGAAAGCCAAGGGAGGAGCTAGTAATGTAGGGTTATATCAACCCCTACCCATTCCTAACTGACCATGGGAGTGTATTAGCATGGACTTTGTGGTAGGACTCCCTAAGACTAAGACAGGGTTTGATAGTGTCTATGTGGTGGTAGATAGATTCAGTAAGATGAGTCACTTTATCCCTTGCAAAACCATCCATGATGCCAGCTATATTGCTCACCTTTTCTTCAAAGAAATTGTAAGGATCCATGGTTTTCCTTTGAGCATTGTTTCAGACAGGGATGTGAAGTTCATGAGCCATTTTTGGAAGACTCTATGGAGCATATTAGGTACCAACTTGTCTATTGAATCAGCTTACCATCCTCAGATTGATGGGAAAACAAAGGTGGTTAATAGGGTGTTAGGTAAACTTCTAAGATGCCTAACCAAGGAGTATGGATAGACATGGGACTTGGTTATATCTCAAGCTAAATATGCCTACAATGACAGTGTGAACCGGACCACAGGGAAGAGTCCTTTTGAAAGAGTGTATGGAATGCACCCTAGAGGTGTGTGTGAGCTTAGGGATCTAGGAGCTATGGAGCATAGGATTGGAAATGTAGAGGATTTCTCTTAGACCATGAAGGAGACTCAGGAGCAGGTGAAGAAGACAGTCACCGAGGCTACTCAAAAGTTGAAAGATAAGGAAGATATCTCTAGGAAGGATCTACAATTTGTAGTAGGAGACTATGTCATGGTCCACCTCAACAAATCCATATTGTAGAAGGGAAAATCAACCAAATTTCAGATGAAAAGAGTGGGACCATGTAAGGTGTTAGCCAAATATGGGAAGGATTCCTACGTTACCTGCAGATTTAGGCATCTCTCCAATGTTCTATGTGGCTGATTTGATCAGATACAAGGGAATAGTCACTGACATGGATTAGAATAGCAGGGATATCTTCAAGGATGTGAGTAATATATCCTTACCTACTCAAGACAAGCTACAAGTAGAGAAGATCTTGGAGTCAAGGGTGAAGAATTCTACCCGGTATAAGGAATGCATGGAACACCTCATAAAATGGAAGGACAAACCTGAATCTGAGGCTACATGGGTGGATGAAGCTCAGTTCAAGAAGCAGGGTATTGACCCATCTCTGATCTCTCCCCACATTCCTTAACATCTATGCAGAGGGGGAGAATGTTGTAAGAGCACCCCATAGTTCACCTTAGGAAAGTTGTCTAGAAGGTCATGTTTGGCCAATTTGACTAGGACAACAGATGGGGAGTCCTATCCCTCAAGAGCACTCTTGCTCTTCCCAAAACCTATTCTTTGGTCTTCTTAGGGTATTCCAATCTACCATACTTAGGGATCTCTCCTAAACCCCTAATTCCTTATAGTACTCTCCACCAATTTCAAATTCTTCACCATTGCTCACAATTCACCACTAAGCTTCCCTGGGCTCAATTTTGCCACAAAGCTCCAAAACCTTGCTTGGGTCTTAGAATAGGTATTCCAACTATTCCTAGGGTGACCTTTCTCCATTCTGATCCTTCTTGCAGGTTTCTTTCTTCATTTACCCATCAAATTCAAGAAACTTAGCTTTTAGGCCTTGTAGCCTTTTTGCCCCTTTCAGGCCTCCAAGAACCTGTTTTCTTGGATTTTCTAAAAAATGGTCTTAACAACCCCCAAATATTTTGGATATTATTTCTAGTAGTACCCTAGGCTTCAATATTTACTAGGTTTAAGGTCTCCCAAATGGTTTTTCATATGACTGTCCTCATACCCCCTAATTTCAAGGGTTTCTAGGGTTTTGGCTCCCTTTTTCCAACTTTGAGGGCTTCATTGACCTCCCAAACTCTCCTCCTTTCACAAACATGTCTGGAATACATTTTTCCACACTAAAAAGCTCTTTATTGCCAAAATCCAATCCTTTTATCAGCTTTCTTTACTGCTGTCCTCTCCAAGCCACTAGCCAAAATGCACTTGCACTCACCTAGTGCTTGATGAATTCATCATCTCCCCTGCAAACCAAGACTCCAAACACACTATTTAAATTATACATACAATCCCATACTTGATTCCAAGTGGCCATGGTAGCCTTTCCATGGGAATTCAAGTGGGGATCATTCTTTTACAAAACTGGCCTAAACCGGCAATGTAACCAAGAACACCAAAACTTACAAAATTATAACCAGTTGAATTATATGTCTAATATAATGATTCACACAGAAATTAATTGACAAAAATAAAAGCCTCAAAGCATTAGACCAGTCCTTTCAATCCATTCTTGATTGGATGAAGGCTCAAACACAAAAATTCACTCAAAAGTTGTTGAATTCCAATCACACAATATGCTCTCCAAGTCTTAATTCATGAAAATGAACTTCCAACCTAGGTATTAGGGTTTGGATGACCTTATATACCTTTATCCCACATGGTAGGACCCTTAGGTTGGGCTTAGAAAATCATTAATGCCTTTTTTTTATTTTTAGGCCAAATTCCTAAGACAACCTTGTCTGGTTTTGCCTAATTTTATCATTCAGACTTTTCCAAACCTCCAGGTTCTAAACCAACCTAATTTTAACACTAAACAACATGAATTCTACCTTGGGAATTTACATCATAGTCCTTATTACCTTGGTGGTTGGCTGGAACCACCTACAAGCCAAAATTGCCAAGATCTTCCAAAAGACCTTTTAAGGTGCTCCTGCACCATTCTCCCCCTGCAACAAAGAAGTTAAGGAACCTGTGGTGGCAAAAGCTCCTCACTAATTCCATGCTTCTTAAAGTCACCTTCTGCTATCCAAGTAGCCTCTAACTCTGGTTGATGTTTCCACTTCACTAGGTGCTCCTTGTATGTCTTGTGCCTAGCCTTCTTCTCCCTTGAGTCTAAAATCCTATCCATTTGTGGTCTAATATGATTAGGTACCTTGAGTGCTTCCACATCCTTTTTTATCTCAGCATTGTACAATTCTTCATCCATTTATGGTCCTTTATACTTCACCAAGTCTTTCACATTGAAGATGGGAGAAATAGACATCTCCTTGGGTAACTCCACCTTGTAAGCATTTGATCCACACTTAGCCAATACTTTACATGGCCCTATCCTCTTCATATTCAACTTACTTGGTATGCCTTTATATAACCTTTGCTTCTTCAAGTATACCATCACCAAATCACCTATCTCAAATTGTAATTCTCTTCTCCCTTCATCTCTTTTTGCCTTCAACTTTTGATTAGCCTCTATCAATGTCTTCCTTACCTGCTCATGGACCTCTCTCATTGACTGAGAAAAATAATCAGCATGACCACTAATTCCTTCATAACCTTTCAGATCTCTAAGCTCAAGTACACCCCTTGGACGTAAACCATAAACTATTTCAAATGGACTCTTACCTGTAGTCCTATTTGTGCTATCATTGTAAGCAAATTCTACTTGTGGAATCACTTTCTCCCATCCTTTTCCATACTCCTTAGTTAAGCATCTCAACAAGTTTCCAAGTACCCTATTGATCACCTCTATCTATCCATCCATTTGGGGATGATATGCTGAGCTATGAGACAAGTTGGTTCCTGCCTCTTCCAAAGAGTGTTCCAAAAATGCCCCATAAACTTCACATCTTTGTCTGCAACTATGCTCTTTGGAAACCCATGTATCCTCACTACTTCCTTGAAGAATAGGTGTGCAATCTGACTTGCATCATGTGTTGTCTTGCATAGAATAAAATGGCTCATCTTGCTAAATTTGTCCACTACCACAAACACACTATCAAAACCAGTTGGTGTCCTAGGTAGCCCTATTATGAAGTCCATGCTTATGCATTCCCATGGTCTACTTGGGATGGGTAATGGATGATAAAGACCTACATTGCTTGATGTTCCCTTTTCCTTTTGACATAATCCACATTGTTCAACATATCTTCTTACATCTCTTTGCATTTTAGGCCACTAATAGAACCCCTCCACTAAGTCTTGTGTCTTGTTCAAACCAAAGCGACCACTCAAACTGCCATTATGCTTTTCTTGGATCATATTCTCCCTCATAGAACCTCTAGGAACACACAATTGCTTCCCCCTAAACAATAAGCCATTTTGCAAGGTGTAATCAGCATATTCACTATGAAAATGGTTCTCAAAATTAGTACATACCTTGTATATTTCTGAGAAATCAGAATCTCCTTCATATAGATCTTTGAATCCTTCAACCCCTATGCTTTGTAGTTGTATCTCTTGGACAGTAAGCAACCTCCTACTAAGAGCATCATAAACCTTGTTGTTAACCCCCTTCTTATGCTTGATGGTAAATGTGTATGACTGCAAAAACTCCATCCACTTGATATGCCTCAAGCTGAACTTCTCTTGGGTGTTGATGTAACTTAAGGCCTGATTATCAGTGTATAGCACAAATTCTTTTGGCAATAGATAGTGCCTCCACTTCTTAAGAGCCTGCACCAAAGCATATAGCTTTAGGTCATAGGATGAGTACCTAGACTTTGCTTCATTCAACCTTTCACTAAAGAATGCCACTAGCCTACCTTCTTGGCTTAGAATAGCCCCAACTGCTATGTTACTTGCATCACATTCTACTATGAATGGTTTTTCAAAGCTTGGTAGAACTAGGATAGGTTGGGTAGATATCTCCCTCTTGAACCTTTCAAATCCTTCATTGGCTTATTTAGTCCACACAAACTTAGTTTTCAGTCCTCCTTTGATGGTGTCAAGAACCGGTGTACAAATTTCACTAAACCTTCTCACAAACTTCCTATAAAATTGTGCCAATCCATGGAAACTCCTAACTTTTGTCCCTATCTTGGGAGTAGGCCAACTGAGAATGGCTTCAACCTTGCTTTTTTCCATCTTCAAGTTCCCTCGGGATACTAAAAATCCTAGATAGATTAGCTCTTGCTTCATGAACTCACTCTTCTCAAGATTGATGGTGAGCTTCTCCTCTTGAAGTTTCTTCAACACAAGTTCTAGGTTCTTCATATGTTCTTCTTTTGTTTTGCTAAAGATGCGGATATCATCTAGGTAGACAACCACAAAGAATCCTATAAAGTCCTTCAAGACCTCATTCATCACCCTCATTAAAGTTCTAGGTGCATTTGTAAGCCCAAATGACATTACTAACCACTCATATAACCCCTCTGTAGTTTTAAAAGCTAACTTCATTCATCTCCCTCTTTCATTCTAATCTGATAATAGCCACTTTTCAAATCAATTTTGGAATAGCATTTAGCACTCCCTAAACACTCCATTAAATCTTCTATCCTAGGAATAGGAAACCTATATCTAATATTTATCCTATTTATTGCCCTAGAATCAGTACACATTCTCCACTTATCTCCCTTTTTAGGTGCCAACACAACTAGAATAACACATGGACTTATGCTCTTTCTGATCAGCCCTTGATCCAAAAGTTCTTGAAAAGTTCTTGAACTTGTCTTGCTATCTCTTTATTCTACTCCAGTGTCATCTTGTATGCAGCCTTGTTAGGTAGTGTTGCTCCTGGTATAAAGTCTATCTGATGACCGATTGCTCTCTTAGGTGGTAGTGTAGTTGGTGTACCTTCACAAATGATGTCCTTGAACTGATCCAATAGTCACTTCACTTTTGCTGTCATAGGTAGCTGATTAGGTAAATCCTCTTCCTTTGGCTTCAACATGATTGCATAGACAACTCCTTCTTCCTCCTTGATGTCTTTTAGGAATTCTTTTCCACTCATCAAAAGGACACTGGTTTCTGCGTTTTCCACTATGTTTTCTTCAAACAAAGACTGAATTTTATAAGTCACTCCATCCTTCTTGAATGAGTACTTGTTCTCCTTGCCATGGTGTACTGCCTCCCTGTCATATTGCCATGGTCTTCCAAGTAGAAAATGGCATGCATCCATTGGTAACACATCACATAGTATCTTGTCTTGATACTTTCCTATAGCAAACTCAACCCAAACTTGTTCATTGACTAGTATATTCTGCCCTTTGATCAACCAAGTAACCTTGTAAGGACACACATGGGGTATCTTGACGAGTTTTAACTTTTTTACTGCCTCCTTTGAGATGACATTATCAATAGACCTTGAATTTATGATGACCTTGCAAAACTTTCCTAGTATCTTGCACTTGACTCTAAAAAGAGCTCTCCTTTATTTGTGTTCATCCTTGGTAGGTGCTTTGAAAATTCTTCTTAACATGAGATTCTCACCTTTCTCTGAATCTAGACTCACCTCTAAATGTTGGGATCAGTCCTCTTCTTGAACATAGTTGATCTTCCTCTCACCTTGTGAAGATGTTGGCTTGTCAAGACACCTATAAGCTGGATGACCCAACTGTCCACAATTGTACCATTTCATGGAAGCAAAATGAGAGCTTCTCCCAAAGCCTCCTGATCTGCCTCTTCCTCCATTATTAGTGCCTCTACCTCTATAATCCCCTCTACTATTTGACTCATGGGATTATTCTCTAACCTTGGAATCACCTTTCCCTCTATTCTCATGGCTTCTTCCACCAAAACCTCCTCTTTGTCCACCTCTAGAGTCTCTACCTCTTCCTTTACCTCTAGTATTGGAATCTTGTTTCTTTTTCAGTTTCTCTTCCACCTTAATAGCCATTTGATAGCAGCTATGGAGGGTAGTAAGTGTGAAAAGACTCAACTCCTCTTGGATGCTCCATCTAAGACCATTTAGATACCTAGCAACCTTGATGCTTTCAACTTATTTCACTCTAGATCTAAGGCTTAGTTTTTGGAACTCCTCTGTATATGTAGCTACATCTAGGTCTCTTTGTCTAAGATTTTGTCTCTTCTTGTGCAATTGGATGTCATAGTCCTCAAGTAGATAGTTCTCTTTTAATTTAGCCACCATAGTTTTCCTACTTCCTATGGGTTTCTTGCCTTCCATCTCTCTTTCTTCTTGGAAGAACTTCCACCAAGTTAATGCTTGTCCTCTTAACCTTGATTTGGCTATCTTCACCTTTTGTGACTCAGTAACTCCATCACATTCAGAGTGATTCTCCATTCCCTCTATCCATTCCATAACTAGCTCTGCATTCATTCTTCCAATGAGAACAAGGACACCTTCAACTACCTTGCCACTCAATGCCTTCAATGCTTTGAGGAAGGGTTCCTCTGCTATTGGAGGATCAGGTTCTAGTTCTATGTCCTCCTCCACTTGGTATTTACCCTTGTCTCTGTCCCCTGCTAACTGCACCTTCATCTTGCTTGCCGATTCAACAACTTCTTCCAATTTTTTCTTCATCTCTTCCATAACCTCTTCAAGATGCTCATTCTTCTCTTGCTACTCTATCAAGTCTCTAGCTAGCTCTACATTGGTCACCATGGTATTCTCTCCTATGGATTCACTTCTCTTTGACATTCACTAGTTTCAATTCACAAGCCTTTATTGGCTCTGATACCAATTTGATGGGGAGTCCTATCCCTCAAGAGCACTCTTGCTCTTCCCAAGACCTATTTTTTGGTCTTCATAGGGTATTGCAATCTACCCTACTCAGGGATCTCTCCTAAACCCCTAATTCCTTATAGTACTCTCCACCAATTTCAAATTCTTCACCATTGCTCACAATACACCACTAAGCTTCCCTGGGCTCATTTTTTCCACAAAGCTCCCAAACCTTGCTTGGGTCTTGGAATAGGTCTTCCAACTATTCCTAGGGTGATCTTGCTCCACTCTAATCCTTTTTGTAGGTTTCTTTCTTCATTTACCCATCGAATTCAAGAAACTTAGCTTTTAGGCCTTGTAGCCTTTTTGCCCCTTTTAGGCCTCCAAGAACCCATTTTCTTGGCTTTTCTCAAAAACGGTCTTAACAACCCCCAAATATTTTTGGATATTCTTTCTATTATTACCCTAGGTTTCAATATTTACCAGGTGTAAGGTCTCCAAAATGGTCATTCATATGACTTTCCTCATACTCCCTAATTTCAAGGGTTTCTAGGGTTTTGGCTCCCTTTTTCCAACTTTGAGGGCTTCTGTAAGACCCCTCCATTTTGCTCTTTTGATTGAACAGTGTTCTGTTTGGTTAGGCCTTATTTTCTATTAAGTGCTTTGACTTGAACTCAGTTGCTATTTTTTCGTTATCTGTAATTTTTTGTGAATGTTTTATTTTAGTGTGATGGTGTATTTTTCTGATGGTATCATTATACCATGCTTTAGATTAGCATAATGGATAATTGAATTAATGATGTTTATGCTTTTGATCATATTAATGATGTTAGATTCATTAGTTAGTAATATTGTATTGGTGAAGGGGACAGATTGCATCACTCGCTCGCGAGCACCTTGCGATTCTGAGATTACCTCTTCACGGTGTGTATTTTATGTTGTTTATACTATATGCTGTTGTTACTTGATTTACAGGTTGACAGGTACAAGACATCGACTCCACCTGGTTTCACAGGTTGGAGCGTGTTCAATACCCAACGGTATTCAATTGGGAGATAGTAGCTAGGTTTTCTGTGTCAGGTCGTCACCCTAGTCCTAGTATGTCGCCAGGTGTTGTCAGGTTGTGTTGCTTTGATTATTATTCCCTCTCTTCGTTTATTTAAAATTGCAAGTTAAAAGGTAATTAAATGGATTTTTATATATAAAGGTTGTTGATTAAATTAATCTAGTTTCAATGCGGAAAATGTTATTTAAAGTTATTAAATTAATTTAATTTAATTAATAAAATAATTTAATCTTGGATTAGATTTATTTTATTGAATTAATTAATTTGGAATTAAGCAAATTCATTTTGGAAATTATTTGATATTTGTTGAAATTGAAAAATGATTTAAAAGTTAATTTGAAAGTTTGAATTCAAAAAATGGAGGAAATTGAGATATTTTGCATTTTTTTGTTTTCTGAAATTTATGAGGGTGGTTATTGAAATTTTAATGTTTTATCCTTATGGTTGAATTTATTTTCTCAATTTTTGGATTATGAAGTTTTTGGAAAAAAATGGAAAATGGAGGGAGGAAGGATTGTTGGATTTTGTGGGTTTTGGATTGAAGTTGTGAAAATGGCTGATTTGAAGAGGGGATCGAAGCAAGGATCCATGCATCGTCTGGATCTTCTCAAACTTTTGAAAAATAGGTTCATGTCATTGTATTGATTTTGATTTTGAAAAATTGATAGATTTGGATATGTTGTTTACAAAAATCTTTGTTTGGAAATGCATTGCTTCAAGAAAAATTTTGGTGTTCTTGACTGGAAATTGTTATTTCAATTTTATTTCCTCAATTAGATTTGTAAATATATTTTGGGAATATATGTATATGCATATATGTTTAAATAATTATATGTATTTTAGAGTAATTTTATTTGGGGTTCAAGTTGTTGAAACTCACCTTTTAAATTAGGCGAAATTGATTTTCGGATTGGCTAAAAATCCGTAGGTTTGAGTTTTTTTTTTAAATATAAATAAAAAGTTTTTTTGGGGGAGGCGTTGGGGGCTCACCCCCACCACACCCCCCATGGGAGATGTGTTGGGAGGAGCCGTGACTAGTGCGACCCCCGGCTCCTCCCGACCACCACACAGTGGTCGGCTATGTGGTTACACAGCCAATACCACACAGTGGTCGGCTCTGTTTACATAGCCACCCACTTTGTGGGGCTCGGCTGTGTCACCATCGCCGCCCCACCCTACCTCCACCACCTACACTTAACATGCCACTACCGCCGCCTACAAACCACGGCCGGTGCCCTTTCCTCCACCATTTCCTTATGCATGCGGACCGAGAAAGGATTGGGTCTTTTAAAAAATATATATATATATAATTATATATATATATATATTTATTATTTTTATAATTATTAATTAATATTAAAATATGAATATATTTTGTATTATATTAATATATTATTAAATAATAATATATATATATAGTGGTTTTGGTTATTTCTTTAATAGATATATTAAATAGGGAAATTGAATAAAAGAATGATTATGTTGTAATTGGGGGAATTTTATTAAAGTAATTGTTAAATGGTTTGAATTTTTGATTTTATTTTAAAATGATATTTATTCTAGAATAAATAATTGATTTTAGAGTAATGCTTATTTTATCATTTAAGGCAATTAGGGAATTAAGTGTTGGTTTAAATTTCATCTTGTTTTGAAAGAGACGTATGTTTAAATTAGTTTTACTTGAGCAATAGATTACTGATGTTAATAAGGAAAATGGATTTAGTGGATCCAAAATTAGTTTAATTCCCCACAACTTTCCTTCGTGATTGTTTTTCTCTGAGTTCATGTTTTGGGGAAAGGGGTTAAGTGTATTTTAATTTGTAAGTCTTCTAGAAGACCCTAGCAATTGGGGGTTTTCATCTTGAGATGTCGACTATTTGTTAACTCCCTTGGGTAGTGCATGGTGTATGGTCAATGGTTACCAAGTTTTCACGAATGGGAATGTTTTGTGCGTCCTGAGAAAGGAGTGGATTTTGTAATGTGTGCCTCCTTGTCATGAGCAGTTCTGTTATCGTTGTTACCTCCAATGTTTGGAGATGGTTTTATCTTTGTCGCCTCCTAAGAAAGGAGTGGATGTGTTATCTTTTTTGTGCACTTTGATACCCTTGGCATTTGGATGGTATGTGTGTTGTCAAGTAGAAGAGTGGCTTTCGTAGGGGCCAGAGCCCAAAGAGGTATCCAAGATAACCTTCAGAAGTGGTTTAATCAAGTGATAACTAAAACAATACTTAGAAGCTTAGGACTAACTTCTCACTAATCAAGATATTAATGCCTCACTCATGGACCCAAGTGATCAGTTAGGCTTGGGATGGGTGGGAAGGCCTGGAATGGTGGTGCAGGAGCACCTAGCAAAGTTCAGGCTTTACTGAAGTTTTTGGTTGAAACCAATTTTGTTGTGTTATGTAAGGTCTTGCGGACCATCTTGCTTGTGGTTGAGGACCTTTATTTCTTAGGTTAGAAGTGGTGAAGTTGAATAAGTTTTGGAAGCCAATCTTTGGTTGTTTTCTAAATAATAGATCAAGGTTGCTAAACACACTGTGTTTTACAACACTATTCTTTTGGACGTTCCTTGGCTCGAAAAAGGAAACCTAACTATTTCCAATTTTTTTAAAAAGGCAGCTCTCGACCTGTTTGAAAGGTTGGAAGAATTGGAACGTTTGTAGTTCTCATGAGAATGACAAGAAAATAGTGATTTTGGTGTGAAAACTCGCTTTTTTTGTTCTTGTTTGTGTGATAGTTGCTAAATGAATTAAAAGAGGCATTTTGTAGGTTTGATTAGCATGTAATGAAGCCTCTAGAAGTTTTTTTTTGGCACATTAGATAGTTGTTCCATTGCTTTCATCCATTTTGGTAAATTCTGTGTTTTTCCTTATTTGCTGTCTTGACTGGTAAATTGAATAAAATGGGGTTTTAGACTGCACTCCCACTGTACCAAGAAGTATGGGGACATTGGGAATGTGGATAAACTCCATCATTATACATACATTAGCAGTAGGAGTCTATAGGAGGCATAGCATCATGATCAAAGTCTTTCCCTAGGCTAGTTTATTGATACCCGGCTTGGGAAGACAGTGAAATACACAATCCTAACGTGGCAGGGGTGATGAATATTTTATAATGCAAAGTGTGTAGTGGTTGCAAGAGCCTTCATAAAGGTTGGAAAGAAGGTAGAGTTCTTGTCTGATCATTTGGAGGTTGGGAAAAGGAAACAGACCAAGAAAATGGTCAAGAAAACCTTAGCTTTTGGAGAAATCTGAGTTATGCTTGTGTACGGGTAGAAAGGGTCCCAAACCCTAAAAATCCTATAGAGCTTGGAAACTAAGCTAGGGTGTCAGAAGGGAGTTTGGCATAATCTTTTGAACGAGAGGAGTTCCAACTAGTTTTCTAGGGTGAGGAGGCCTAAAGGGGATTCAAGGCTAGTAGCCCTACTCAAACCCTAAAATAGGGTCCTTGGGTAAGCGATGGGGAAATGTTGATGGAAGGTCAACAAAGAATCCTTGTGAGATGGTTTTCATGCCATGGGAGACATGTCACACCCCTGCAACAAGATTAGGAAGCATTGGAGGATAGCTAGTCTTTAAGAGTATTAAGGGCTAGGGAGTGAATGAGATGAAGAGCACCAAGTTTTGTTCGGTTGAGGCATTGTAAATGGTAGCAGGGTTGGCCAAAAGAACTAGGGGTGCCTAGATAGTATAGGAACTATAGGTTGAGTGGTGGAGAGTGACACCAAAGGGGTTCATCAAGGTGAGACCCGGAGCATTGAGTCAATGATTGCCTCAATCCAACCCTGTCTCTATCAGATTGGTATCAGAGCAAGTAAAAGATTTGGGAATCATCTTATATGTCAGAGGTTGAGTCCAGTGATTTTTTCACCATGTGACCAATGCAGAACTAGCTAAGATGGTTGAGGAGCAAGAAGAAGACAATAAACAGTTGAGGGAAAGAATAGCCCAGCTTGAGGCAGCAGTGAGGAGTGCACAATTTGAGGGAAGAGTTCCAAAAGAAGAAGAGGTTGCAGAGGAAGATAAGACCCCTGAACCTAACCCTGTTTTGAAGGAGGAGCCTTTCTTGAAGGCATTGAAAGCCTTGAGTGGAAAATCACTTGCATACCACTGTTTAGTGGAAAGATGGAACCAGACCTGGTCATGGATTGGATAGAAGGCATGGAGAATCATTTTGAGTGTGATGGAGTCACTGAAGCATAGAAGGTGAAGGTTGCTAAATCAAGGTTGAGAGGATCAACTTTGACATGGTGGAAGTATGTTCAGACAAAGAGGGAGAAAGAAGGCAAACAACCCATATCAACTTGGAAAGGAATGGTTGCTAAAGTGAAAGAAGCCTACATGCCAGATGACTATGAGATCCAATTGCACAAGAAGAGGCAAAGGCTAAGGTAGAAATACCAAGATGTAAACACTTACACTGAGGAGTTTCAAAAGCTTTGTATGAGGTCTAATGTGACAGAGGATGAGAGCCTCAAAGTGGCTAGGTATCTCAATGGTTTGAAGTGGAATATCCAAGAGGAAATGGCCTTACTAAGTCCCAAGATAGTACACCAATGTTATCAATTGGCTATCAAGATTGAAGAAAGGAACTAGAGGAAGCAAGATCAGGCTTCTAGGGGTAGAGGCAAAGGCAGAGATCAAAGAGATCAAAGAGGACATTGTGGTGGCTACTAAGGAAGAGGTAGTGACCAAAGAAACCAAGGAGAATCAAAACTCGCTGAGCATGGAGGTGAAACATCTTCAAGAGGAGGATTTCACAGAGGAAGAGTACCTCAAGGAGGTTCAAACAGAGGAAGAGGAGCAGGTAGAAGCAACTCCTATTTTGCAAGTATGAAGTGTTACCATTGCAACCAACTAGGTCACCCTGCTTATAGATGCCCGGAGAAAGCTTCTTCTTCAAGCAATGAAAAGAGAGTGGCCTATGCACAAGAGGACACCATGAGTCCTAAGGAAACTAAGATCAGTCATATAGAATCTAAAATTGGAGAAAGTATAATGTTTAATAGAGTGTTGATCAAACAACCAGTCAAAGAGGAACCTAAGCAAAGAAGAAATCTTTTCAGAGTAAGGTGCAAGATACTTGGTAAAGTGTGCAAAGTCATTGTAGATTCTGGTTCAACAGACAATATAATCTCAAAGGAGGCAGTAACAAAGCTAAAATTGGAGAAGGTACCCCACAATAACCCCTACAAGGTCACATGGCTAAATAAAAGGTAGAGTGTTTTAGTTTATGAGCAAGTAACGGTGGAATTTTCAATTGGAGGCTATAAAGACAAGCTGATTTGTGATGTATTACCCATGGATGCATGTCATCTACTACTAGGCAGACCATGGCAATAAGACAAAAGTGCCATTTATGATGGGAAAGAGAACACCATCTCATTAAAGAAGGATGGAAGAACCTTCAAGCTACAGTCCCTGTTAGAAGAAGATGAAGCACAGTCCAAGGTACCAAACATCATGTTGAGTAGTGGTAAAGAGTTTATCAGAAATCTACATCAAGGAGGTGAAGGATATGTGGTTTTAATGTAGTCCAAAGAGGAAGAAAAGGCTGAAAGGATAGTCTTACCAGAAGCGGTCCAAAGGTTACTTGATAATTACAAGAGCATAGTGAGTGATGGTACCCCTGCAACTTTACCTCCAAAGAGAGCAATAAGTCATCAAATTGACTTCATACCTAGAGCCTCATTACCTAACAAAGCAACATACAAGCTTACACCTGAGCAGAACCAAGAGGTGGCTAGGAAAGTGCAAGAATTATTGGAACAAGGATTAATTCAAAAGAGCATCAGCCCTTGTGTAGTACCAGTGGTTTTGGAAACTAAGAAAGGAGGTAAGTGGAGGCTTTGTACTAATTCTAGAGAAATCAATAGGATCTCCATTAGGTATAGGTTCCCAATTCCTAGAATTGAAGATTTAATGGATTGCCTTGGAGGAGCATAGTATTACACTAAGTTGGACCTCAAGAGGGGCTACCATCAAATCGGGATTAAAGATGGAGATGAGTGGAAGACAACTATTAAGATGAATGATGGGTTATATGAGTGGAAAGTGATGCCATTTGGCCTCTCAAATGCCCCTAGCATGTTCCTGAGACTAATGAATGAGGTGCTTAAGGATTTCACGGGGATCTTTGTAGTAGTCTATCTTCATGACATACTAATTTTCAGTAAGACAGCAAAAGAACACCTGAAGCATGTGGAGATGGTTCTTAAAAGGTTGCAAGAAGAGAAGTTGGCAATCAACCTTGAGATCAAACAAGAGCTGTTGTATCTAGGTTTTGTAGTATCCAAAGGAACCTTGAAGATGGATCCAAGCAAGGTGGAAGCCATCCTAAACTGGCCTACACCAACCACAGCAAGAAAGGTAAGGAGTTTTCATGGTTTAGCCCAATTTTATAGAAAATTCATAAGGAATTTCAATGGTATATGTGCACCAGTCCTAGATACTATCAAAGGTGGTCTGAAAACAAAATTTAAGTGGACTCAAGAGGCTGATAAAGGGTTTGAAAAAATGAAACAAGAAGTGGCAACTCAACCAATTCTGTTATTACCTAGTTTTGACAAGTTGTTCATAGTTGAGTGTGATGCAAGTGGAGTAGCAGTAGGTGGAGTACTTAGTCAAGAAGGTAGGCCTGTAGCCTTCTTTAGTGAAAAGCTCAATGAAGCCAAGAAAAAATATTCCACCTATGATCTAGAATTATATGCTTTAGTGCAGTCCCTTAGGAAGTGGAGGCATTATTTGTTACCCAAAGAGTTTGTGGTCTTCACTGATAACCAGGAACTTAGCTACATCAACACCCAAGAGAAGTTAAGTAATAGGCATTTGAAATGGATGGAATACATCCAAGCTTTCACATTCACTATTAAGCACAAAAAGGGGAAAATGAATAAGGTTGCAGATGCATTGAGCAGAAGGTTGTTGACAGTATAGGAAATACAACTGAAAAGCATTGGATTAGAGAGTTTCAAAGACCTCTAAGGTGAAGATGAAGACTTCTCAGAAGCTTACAAGGTATGCTCTAATTTTGAGAATCATTTTCATAGTCAATATGCTGAGTATACACTGCAAAATGGACTATTATTTAAGGGTAATTAGTTGTGTGTTCCAAGAGGGTCAATGAGGGAAAATCTGATTCAAGAAAAGCATAATGGCAGTCTTAGTGGGCATTTTGGTATTAATAAAAATTTAGAGCTAGTTCAAAGGTTCCATTATTGGACTAAGTTAGCAAGAGATGTCAAAAAATATGTGGACCAGTGTGTTGTATGCATGAAAGCTAAGGGAGGAGCTAGCAATGCTGGTTTATATCAACCCCTGCCCATTCCTAACAGACCATGGGAGTGTGTGAGCATGGATTTTTTGGTAGGTCTCCCTAAGACCAAGACTCATTTTGACAATGTTTATGTTGTGGTAGATAGATTTAGTAAGATGAGTCACTTCATTCCTTGCAAAACTACTCATGATGCCAGCTACATAGTGCATCTTTTCTTCAAGGAAGTTGTTAGGATCCATGGCTTGCCTCTAAGCATTGTTTCAGACAAGGATGCGAAGTTCATGAGTCACTTTTGGAAGACTCTATGGAGCAGATTGGTTACAAATCTATCATTTAGATCCGCTTACCATCCTTAGACTGATGGTCAAACAGAGGTGGTTAACAGAGTGCTAGGAAATCTTTTGAGGTGCTTGACTAAAGAATATGGACAAACATGGGATATGGTGATTTTCCAAGCTGAATATGCCTATAATGACAGTGTCAATAGAACTACAGGGAAAAGTCCTTTTGAGGTTGTGTATGGGATGCACCCAAGAGGCATTTGTGAACTTAGAGACCTTGGAACTATGGAGAACAGGAGTGGACATGCAGAGGACTTCACTCAGACCATGAAGGAGATTCATGAGCAGGTCAAGAACACAGTTACAACAGCAACCCACAAGTTGAAGGAAAAAGTTGATTTGTCAAAGAGAGATGTGCAATTTACAGTTGGGGACTATGTTATGGTCCACCTCAACAAATCCAGATTGTAGAAGGGCATGGTAACCAAGTTACAGATGAAAAGAGTGGGTCCATGCAAGGTGTTGGCCAAATATGGAAAGAATGCATATAAGGTGGACTTACCATCAGACTTGGGCATCTCTTCAGTTTTCAATGTTGCTGATTTGATCAAGTAAAAGGGATCAGTCCAAGATGAGGAACAGAACAGCAAGGAAATCTTCAAGGACATCAGTAATGTGACCCTTCCTCAACAAGTTAAGCTTCGGGCACAAAAGATCTTGCAATCAAGGGTGCAGAAAGCTACAAGACATAAGGTGTACATGGAGCACCTTATCAAGTGGAAGAACAAGCCAGAATCATAAGCCACTTGGATACAGGAAGATCAGTTCAAGAAACTTGGCATTGCCCTGACATTGGTCCCTCCTTCCTTTCCTTAGTTGTTTGGGCAGAGAGGGGGAGAATGGTGCAGGAGCACCTGGAAAAGTTCAAGCTTTACTGAAGTTTTTGGTTGAAACCAATTTTTTTGTGTTATGTAAGATCTTGTGGACCATCTTGTTTGTGGTTGAGGACCTTTGTTTCTTAGGTTAGAAGTGGTGAAGTTGAATAAGTTTTGGAAGCCAATCTTTGGTTGTTTTCTAAACAATAGATCAAGGTTGATAAACACATTGGGAATGTGGATAAACTCCATCATTATACATACATTAGTAGTAGGAGTCTGTAGGAGGCATAGCATCATGATCAAATTCTTTCCCTAGGCTAGTTTGTTGATACCCGGCTTGGGAAGACAGTGAAATACACAGTCCTAACTTGGCAGGGGTGATGAATCTTTTATAATGCGAAGTGTGTAGTGGTTGTAGGAGCCTTCATAAAGGTTGGAAAGAAGGAAAAGTTCTTGTCTGATCATTTGGAGGTTGGGAAAAGCAAACAAACCAAGAAAATGGTCCATAAAACCCTAGCTTTTGGAGAAATCTGAGTTATGCCTGTGTACGGGCATAAAGGGTCCCAAACCCTAAAAATCCTGTAGAGCTTGGAAACTGAGCTAGGGTGTCAGAATGGAGTTTGGCATAATCTTTTGAAGGAGAGGAGTTCCAACCAGTTTTCTAGGGTGAGGAGGCCTAAAGGAGATTCAAGGCTACTAGCCCTGCTCAAACCCTAAAATAGGGTCCTTGGGTAAGCGATGGGGAAATGTTGATGGAAGGTCAACAAAGAATCCTTGTGAGATGGTTTGCATGCCATGGGAGACGTGTCAAGGCCCTACAACAAGATTAGGAAGCATTGGAGGATAGCTCGTCTTTAAGAGTATTAAGGGCTAGGGAGTGAATGAGAGGGAGAGCACCAAGTTTTGTTCGGTTGAGGCATTGTAAATGGTAGCAGGGTTGGCCAGAAGAACCAGGGGTGCCTAGTTAGTATAGGACCTATAGGTTGAGTGGTGGAGAGTGACACCAAAGGGGTTCATCAAGGTGAGACCCGGAGCATTGAGTCAGTGATTGCCTCAATCCAACCCTATCTCTATCAAATGGAAAAGTCATCTATCTTGTCTGTACGAAAGGTATTTTATTCTGCATGAGTGAGTATGGGGGCCGAGATTCAGTAAAGGTCACCAAGATAACCTTTTCTTGTGGGGGCCGGAGCCTAGGAAGAATGCCCAAAGGATAACCCATGATGAACTATGTGATGACACTCTATCTAGGACAATAGTTGGTTCTTATTTCTGGTAGGTATGGTTCCCTTGACATACCTAATGTGACCATAGTTGGTATTGAATTATTATGTTTATGGTTCTCTTAACATACTTGTTTTGCTTTATTTCTGGAAGCAATGTGACCTTGTAGAGTTGTCCTTGTGTGTTACTTGTGATGCTCTTGAGTTGTACTTTTGGTGTACTTATGATGTAAATTTGTGGTACTTGGGTTGTACTTGTGTTGTGCTTGTGTGGTACATGTGATTGGATGTTTCAGTTTACTTCAGTAGTGATTTAGCCTGTGTCTAGAGGTAGATGGTCTTGACTAGGATTCCTGGTTACTATCTCCTAGCACAGGGGGTGGGCCTTTGGGTTCCACTTGGTTGGGTGGTGTGCACCTAAATCCATTGGGTTCTTTCTTCATGTTCGTGTGGGCAAGGCTTCCAGTTGGAGAGCTCGTTGGTTTCAGTTTCAGTTCTTGCATTATTTCACTTCAGTTGGATCTTGTATTTTACCCCTTAGTTGTTATCGAGGTGGAAGTTGTAATTGTAATTATGATTATTGATCTTACCTCATTTAGGAAATGAGAGTTGTAATTGTAATATTTAATTATGGATAGATGAGATGGGAAGTTATCTATTATGCTCTGATGTAAATTATCTTAATTGGAATGTATGTGTTCAATTATTGTCTATATATTTGACATGGTTTATATTAATGTTGTTGTTGTTGTTGTGGGTTGTTAAGTTATCTCAGTCTCATAACCTTAGGGGATGGTTGCATTGGGAAGCGAATTTGTATATTAATTGTACTTAAACAAAAAAATAAATAGCCTGTTTAAGTAGTTGTTTACATCATCCTCTAGGGTTGTGTGGCGAGGCGTTACACATGGTATCAGAGCTAGGTTTAAACACTGGGTTCTCTGGGTACATTAGTGCTCACTGTGTTGTCCCTACAAATTGTTAGTAGAATGGTTAACTGATCATGTGTTCATGGCTTCTACTTTAGCATGATGTGCTCTGTGGAAAAGAGTAGCGTGAAAGAAACCTGATAAAAAATTTTGGTTGGGAAGTTTTGATACGTATCCCATAAGTATGGAATCGAATGTTCCTATGGGATTATGTATGCAGTTGTACCCTTGTAATGTAAGAAACCAGCAATTGTATCTTGTTTGAGAATCGTGGATACACTTTGGGTCATGTGGTTTGCATGCTCATTCCGCACCACCTAAAGGGTTGTTATTATTCTTGTCAGACGTTGTTTCCTCCTTCCTCGTTTTGTGGCTAGTAACTAGTCACACAGATGTTGTATAGTGAAATTTAAAGATTGTGAACTTTTTTCTGGTTATTGATGATTCTTTTTGGTTGATTGTGAGGGCCGACATCTTGTTATATTTGATTGTGAAGGTTTAGCCACAACTTGTGATCTTATTTTCTTATAATCCTAGTGGTTATAAGTTTGATTCAGTGTTGAAATTACGCATATTTATTTATTTATTGTTGAAATGGAACTTTAATTTTATCTTCTTTATGAACTCGGTGGCTAAGCTAGTTATCTTTGTTGTTTTCAATGTCGGTCATGTGTTGTATTGTAATTCCTTCCAAGGACGTATGATACAGACTTGGTGAGAATGTACAAGGAAGTAGATGCAGGAAACGTTGAGGATGGGGGTATGTGAGGCTGTTTTGCAACTAGGACCCACTACTCACCTTTGTGTGATGATTATCTCTTGGAGGCTGATCACCTTATACAACAAGAGACAGGTCATGGTGGTCTTGTTGGATTTATTTGAGTTGGCTAGTTGTTCTTGTTTCATGGATCCTTCTATCATGAGTTGCTATGTTGCTTTCTGAGTGATGTGTATTGGTACATATGTGTATTATGGGTGATAATCCTTGGATATGTGTTTTGGAGACTTGGTTGGTGGTTGCTTCACCATGTTGTCTTGGTTGGATTGACAGTGTCTTGGTTGAGTTGTATATGGAACAGTTTGCTAATGTGTTTATGTGGAGGCTTGGAGTGTTTCAGTTTTGAAACCCTTGGTTAGGTGTGATTGTATGGAGTTTGCACTAGGGGTAGTTGCAGGCTTCCAGGAGTAAGCCTGACCCTAGGCGAGAGGATGTAAGACCTCTCCATTTTGCTCTTTTGATTGAACAGTGTTCTGTTTGGTTAGGCCTTATTTTCTGTTAAGTGCTTTGACTTGAACTCAGTTGCTATTTGTTCATTATCTGTAAAGTTGTGCGAATGTTATATTTTAGTGTGATGGTGTATTTTTCTAATGTTATCATTATAGCATGCTTTGGATTAGCATAATGGATAATTGAATTAATAATGTTTATGATTTTGATCAGATTAATGATGTTAGATTCGCCAATTAGTAATATTGTATTGGTGAAGGGGATGGATCGCATCACTCGCTTGCGAGCGCCCTGCGATTCCGAGATTACCTCTTCATGGTGTGTATTTTATGTTGTTTATACTATATGTTGTTGTTACTTGATTTACAGGTTGACAGGTACAGGACATCGACTCCACTTGGTTTCACAGGTTGGAGCGTGTTCAATACCCAACGGTACTCGATTGGGAGATAGTAGCTAGGTTTTCCATGTCAGGTCAGCACCCTAGTCCTAGTATGTCGTCAGGTGTTGTCAGGTTGTGTTGCTTTGATTATTATTCCCTCTCTTTGTTTATTTAAAATTTCAATTTAAAAGGTAATTAAATGGCTTTTTATATATAAAGGTTGTTGATTAAGTTAATCTAGTTTCAATGCGGAAAATGTTATTTAAAGTTATTAAATTAGTTTAATTTAATCAATAAAATAATTTAATCTTGGATTAGATTTATTTTATTGAATTAATTAATTTGGAATTAAGCAAATTCATTTTGGAAATTATTTGATATTTTTTGAAATTGAAAAATGATTTAAAAGTTAATTTGAAAGTTTGAATTCAAAAAATGGAGGAAATTGAGATATGTTGCATTTTTTTATTTTCTTAAATTTATGAGGGTGGTTGTTGAAATTTTAGGGTTTGATCCTTATGGTTGAATTTATTTTCTCAATTTTTGGATTATGAAGTTTTTGGAAAAAATGGAAAATGGAGGGAGGAAGGATTGTTGGATTTTGTGGGTTTTGGATTGAAGTTGTGAAAATGGTTGATCTGAAGAGGGGATCAAAGCAAGGATCCGTGCATCATCTGGATCTTCTCAAACTTTTGAAAACTAGGTTCATGTCATTGTATTGATTTTGATTTTGAAAAATTGATAGATTTAGATATGTTGTTTACAAAAATATTTGTTTGGAAATGCATTGCTTCAAGAAAAATTTTGGTGTTCTTGATTGGCAATTACTATTTCAATTTTATTTCCTCAATTAGATTTGTAAATTTATTTTGGGAATATATGTATATGAATACATGTTTAAATAATTATATGTATTTTAGAGTAATTTTATTTTGGGTTCAAGTTGTTGAAACTCACCTTTTAAATTAGGCGAAATCGATTTTTGGATTGGTTAAAAATCCGTAGGTTTGAGTTTTTTTTTTTTAAATATAAATAAAAAGTTTTTTGGGGGGAGGCACTGGGGACTCACCCCCACCGCGCCCCCCATGGGAGAAATGTTGGGGGAAACCACGCCCAACACGACCCCTGACTCCTCCTGTCCTCCACATAGTGGTCGATTGTGTGGTTACACAGTCGATAGCACATAGTGGTCGGCTATGTTTACACAGTCGCCCATTGTGTGGGGCTCGGCTGTGTCATCATCGCCGCCCCACCCTACCTCCATCGCCTACGCTTAACACGCCACCGCCACCGCCTGCAAACCGCGGCCGGTGCCCTTTTCTCAGCCATTTCCTTATGCACGCGGCCCAAAAATAGCCGCCCCTGCCCTAAAGGAAAATGCGCGGACCGAGAAAGGATTGGGTCTTTTAAAAAATATATATATATATATATATAAAATTTTATATATATTTATTATTTTTATAATATATTAATTAATCTTAAAATATGAATATATTTTGTATTATATTAATATATTTTTAAATAATAATATATATATAGTGGTTTTGGTTATTTCTTTAATAGATATATTAAATGGGGAAATTGAATAAAAGAAGGATCATGTTGTAATTGGGGGAATTTTATTAAAGTAATTGTTAAATGGTTTGAATTTTTGATTTTATTTTAAAATGATATTTATTCTAGAATAAATAACTGATTTTAGAGTAATGGATGGGATAAATGCTTATTTTATCATTTAAGGCAATTAGGGAATTAAGTGTTGGTTTAAATTTCATCTTGTTTTGAAAGAGACGTATGTTTAAATTAGTTTTACTTGAGCAATAGATTACTGATGTTAATAAGGAAAATGGATTTAGTGGATCCAAAATTAGTTTAATTCCCCACAACTTTCCTTCATGATTGTTTTTCTCTGAGTTCATGTTTTGGGGAAAGGGGTTAAGTGTATTTTAATCTGTACGTCTTCCAAAAGACCCTAGAGGTTGGGGGTTGTCGTCTTGAGATGTCAACTGTTTGTTAACTCCCTTGGGTAGTGCATGGTGTATGGTCAGTGGTTACCCAGTTTCCACGAATGGGAATGTTTTGTGCCTCCTGAGAAAGGAGTGGATTTTGTAATGTGTGCCTCCTTGTCAGGAGCGGTTCTGTTATTGTTGTTACCTCCAGTGTTTGGAGATGGTTTTATCTTTGTCGCCTCCTAAGAAAGGAGTGGACGTGTTATCTTGTTTGTGCACTTTGATACCCTTGGTGTTTGGATGGTATGTGTGTTGTCAAGTAGAAGAGTGGCTTTCGTAGGGGCCAGAGCCCAAAGAGGTATCCAGGATAACCTTCGAAAGTGGTTTAATCAAGTGATAAATAAAACAATACTTAGAAGCTTAGGACTAACTTCTCACTAATCAAGATATTAATGCCTCACTTATGGACCCAAGTGCTTGGTTAGGCTTGGGATGAGTGGGAAGGCCTGGAATGGCAAGGTCATCTATCTTGTCTTTATGAAAGGTATTTGATTTCACATGAGTGAGTATGGGGGCTGGAATTCGGTAAAGGTCACTAGGATAACCTTTTCTTGTGGGGGTCGGAGGCTAGGAAGAATGCCAAGAGGATAACCCATGATGAATTGTGTGATGACACTCTATCTAGGACAACAGTTGGTTCTTTTTTCTGGTTGGTATGGTTCCCTTGACATACCTGATGTGACCATCATTGGTATTCGATTATTATGTGTATGGTTCTCTTAACATACTTGTTCTACTTTATTTATGGAAGCAATGTGACCTTGTAGAGTTGTCCTTGTGTGTTACTCATGATGCTCTTGAGTTATACTTTTGGTGTACTTATGATGTACATATGTGGTACTTGGGTTGTACTTGTGTTGTGCTTGTGTGGTACATGTGATTGGATGTTTCAGTTTACTTCAGTAGTGATTTAGCCTGTGTCTAGAGGTAGATGGTCTTGACTAGGATTCCTGGTTACTATCTCCTAGCACAGGGGGTGGGCCTTTGGGTTCCACTTGGTTGGGTGGCGTGCACCTAAATCCATTGGGTTCTTTCTTCATGTTTGTGTGGACGAGGCTTCCAGTTGGAGAGCTCGTTGGTTTCAGTTTCAGTTCTTGCATTATTTCACTTCAGTTGGATCTTGTATTTTACCCCTTAGTTGTTATCGAGGTGGAAGTTGTAATTGTAATTATGATTATTGATCTTGCCTCATTCAGGAAATGAGAGTTGTAATTGTAATATTTAATTATGGATAGATGAGATGGGAAGTTATCTATTATGCTCTGATGTAAATTATCTTAATTGGAATGTATGTGTTCAATTATTGTCTATATATTTGACATGGTTTATATTCATGTTGTTGTTGTTGTTGTGGGTTGTTAATTTATCTCAGTCTCATAACCTTAGGGGATGGTTGCATTGGGAAGCGAACTTGTATATTAATTGTACTTAAACAAAAAAAAAATTAGCCTATTTAAGTAGTTGTTTGCATCATCCTCTAGAGTTGCATGGTAGGGTGTTACAGCTTCATTAACCTCCCCAACTCTCCTCCTTTCACACACATTTTTGGAATACATGTTTTTGCACTCCTATGCTCTTTATTGGCATGAGCCAATCCTTTTAGCAGCTTTCTTTACTGTTGTCCTCTCCAAGCCACTAGCCAGATTGCACTTGCACTCGCCTAGTGCTTGATGAATTCATCATCTCCCCTACAAACCAAGACTCCACACACATTATTTATACTATACATATAGTCCCCTACTTGATTCCAAATGGCCATGGTAGCCTTGCCATGGGAATTCAAGTGGGGATCATTCTTTTACAAAACTGGCCTGAACCGGCAGTGTAACCAAGAACACCAAAACTTGCAAAATTACAAGGTGTTGAATTAAATGTCTAATCTAATGCTTCACACAGAAATTAATTGAAACAAATAAAATCCTGAAAGCATCAGACCAGTCCTTTCAATCCATTCTTGATTGGATGAAGGCTCAAACACAAAAATTCACTCAAAAGTTACTGAATTCCAATCGCACAATATGCTCTCCAAGTCTTAATTCATGAAAATGAACTTCAAACCCTGGTATTAGGGTTTGTATGACCTTATATACCTTTCTCCCATGTGCTAGGACCCTTAGGTCAGGCTTAGAACATCATTAATGCCTATTTTGCATTTTTAGGCCAAATTCCTAAGACAACCTTGTCTGGTTTTGCCTAATTTTATCATTTAGACTTTTCCAAATCTCTAGGTTCTAAACCAACCTAATTTTACCACTAAACAACATGAATTCTACCTTGTGACTTTAAATCATAGTCCTTATTACCTTGGTGGTTTTCTGGAACCACCTACAAGCCAAAATTGCCAAGATCTTCCAAAAGACCTTTTAAGGTGCTCCTACACCAACAACTTATCTTCATAATCTCGTTCCTTCATGTTTGTGACTTAGTGGCATTTTTTGATCATACTTTGATTTGTTAAGGTCATGTTGACCATTGCATAGGTTTGAGGTGCTTAAGACCTTCTTAGACCTATTTAGTTGTTAGTTCCCTAAATTTTGAAATAAGGCTAAAGGAAGCCACGAGCAGCCAAGGAAGGGTTAAGGCCAAGCTTAACTAATTTTGTGACCCTATATAAGGGTGGCCTTCACATGGAATTGTGGTTGGGAGCTTTTACATTGATTTGAGAGTTTGTATTCAAAGGAAAAATAGTGGGTTCTTAATGTGAATTTATGGTTTTGGTTCAAAAGAGAGCTTACATGGATTGAATCTGATTCTATAGGTGGTGTAGGGTGTTATGTGAGTGTTAATTAAGCATTGTGTGGTAGTAGCTTTGATTCTAAATTCGGTTTGTAGTTATGTTTGTAGGTAGTTGTTTCTTTCATAGTTCCTAATTTTTTGATAATTTGTTAATTGAAAATGGAGGTTTAGATCACATTCCCTTTGTACATAACGTACAACCTCTTTTGAATTGTGACTAGACTCTATGATTGTAGATATGGTAGGTGTAGGAGTCATTAACAGTTCAGGAAACACCATGGAAGTCTTCTCCTAGGCGAGCCAGATAGTGTCTGGCTAGGGAAGACATGGAGTGCATGGCACTTGATTTGTAGGGGTGGTCATTCCCTGTTAAGTCACGGTGTGGAGAGGGAAACCAGATGCCTTGCAAAGACTTAGCATGAAGGAGGAAGCTTCGTCAACCAATTTTGTGAGAGAAACTCATGACAGTCTGCTGTGTGGTTAGGGAAAGGGCTGAAAAAGGCCAAATTTTGCTAAATTGAAGGTCCAACCTGTGTATGGACAGTTGAGGGTTAAGACCATTAAAATCTTCAAGTGGTAGGCAAGAGGACCAGGAACTCCAAAGAAAGATTCAATGTTCTTTGAAGACTTTGGATTACTAGCTTGATTTCTCGGAGAAGGAGGGTTGATTGGGGCTCCTAGGCTAGTAGCCTTTTTAACCCTAAATGAGGGTTTGGTGGAAGCGATGGGAAAATGAAGGTAGATGGACCCTTAAGAACCATCAAGTGATGGTGTGAACCTATTGAAACATCTCCACACCCCTACAAAGATGAAATCTAGTATTGGGGGTAGGTTAGCCTTTAGGGTGGATTAAGGGCTAAGGGAAGAATTGCAAAGAAAGCACCAAGGTTGTCTTGGTTGGAAGGATATGTATTGGTAGTTGGGTTGGCAAGGAGAACTAGGGGAGCCTAATCAAGAGATAGGTCCTATAGGTTAAGGTGGTGAAGTGAGACACCATAGGGGTCTTCCAAGTAAGACCTAGAGCAAGAATCATGGAGTGATTCCTTCAACCCTCCCTATCACCAGTGATTGTGCTGAAGCATAAGTGTTTCTTTTGTGATGAAAATCCTTAGAAGAAACCAGATTTGAGGATTATTTCATTAGATTATCTGTGAATTGAATTTATTGAAAGTCTGTTGATCTATGATCTTGGCAATGAATGAGAGTGTGTTCTTTTGAATACTTTAAAATATTTATGATGTGTGATTGTGATGTTAAATTAAGCACCTTAGATGTATGCAATAGTATGGACTATTCTGTAAATTGTATCATTCTATGGTTTTCTTGATTTGTTGGAAAAACATTCGTTGTTGAAGATATATGTCCAAATACTAGATAAGTTTTATTCATGTTTTACTGATGTAGGCCCTGATCTATCTTTTTTCTTTATTTAAAACCCCCCTTTTTATTAAGAACAATTTGATGAATAAGTCATTGCTTGCATTCCTTATTACCAGCAAAGGCCCCTTTAATATTACAATTGCATGGACCAATTGAGTGACACCAAATAGTTAAGAACCAACTACCAGGACCTTGGGAGTTAGGCCACTATATGTTGTCTTTCTTTTTCAGGAGAAATAGAGTAGAGATATTCTGTTTAAATGTTGTTTGTGTCATTTTCACCATCAACAATAGTGAGCTAATGGTTTCTAAAATTTTCTGATAAAGTTGTGAATGTGTGGAACCTTTGTAGTGGATCTTTAATTATCTTTATTTTTCTGTAGGTAGTGAGCCTACTTCTGAATAGTGAGTCCTATTGTTGGCAGTGAGCCTTTATATCTAGGTAGTGATCCTTTGTATTTGGTATTGCATTATTACTATATTGTGAGCTAATCCTCACTGTGGTTTTTCCCTGATTAGATTTTCCATGTGAATCTGGTATCTCTGGTGTTTTCTTTCTATTATTTCCATTTCATGTTTACACTTAATAACAAACTAGGTTAAAGTGGAATTGATTAAGGTTATAAGTAAAGAGATTTGATACAACTGATTCACCCCCCCTCTTAGTTGTCTTATGCATTTCAGCATTTTGACAATATGGTGAGAATTAGTGCAGTACAAGCTATGAAATATTTACCAAGAATTACAAATCCTGTTAATGCTATTTGCAAGGATTGTCAATTTGGAAAGCAAACTAGAAATAACTTTAGGTAAAAGGAACAATCTACTACCAGACTACTAGATTTGATTCACATGGATCTCTATAGTCGTACAAGGGTGATAAGTCAACAAGGTGATAGGTATTTTATGATTTTGAATGAAGAATACTCTAGAATGGAATGGGTTAATTTTGTTAGAGAGAAATCCGATGCATTAGACAAATTCAAAGCATTTAAATATATGGTTGAAAATGAAATGGACATGAAAATAAAATTCTTAAGGTCTAACATAGGTGGTGAATTCACCTCCAATGATTTTAACATGTTTTTTGAAGTGCATGGAATAAAAAGATAGTTATCTGCTCCTATAATTCCTCAACAAGATGAAGTTGTTGAAAGAAATAACAAAACAATTTAAGAATTTGTTAGAACAATGATCATTGAGGAAAGTCTACTAAAATTTTATTGGAGAGAATCAATTCACACTATTGTTTATGTGTTTAATTGATTTCAAGTAAAGGCTAACATCATTAAGGCTTCCTATGAGTTATGGTATGGAAATATTCCTATTGTAAAGTATTTCAAGGTATTTGGAAACAAATGTTATATCAAAAGATATGAAGAACATTTAAGAAAGTTTGATGCAAGATGTGATGAGGAAATCTTCCTTGGATACTTCCTTAGAAGAAAATCTTTTAGATGCTATGATAAAAGTCTAAGAAATATTATAGAAAGCACAAATGTTAAGGTTGATGAAATGTTGAAGAATTAGATTGAAGTTGATGGATATGTTTCATATGAACCTAATTGTAGAGAAGTAGAAGAATTTTTTATTGAACAAGTAGTATAGAATGAAGAAGAAGAAGCTCTGATGGTGTCCCCAAAGACACCTAAATATGTACAAAATAATCATCCACAATATTAAATCAATGGAGACAAGAGAAAAGAGTATTGACAAGAAGCAGAGTTATTATTGTTGCTACTAAAATAAATCTGTGTTTACTTTCTACAGTTGAACCTAAGACAATAAGTGACACATGTAAAGATGAGAATTGTATAAGAGAAATGGAAGAACTTATGCAAATTGAGAAAAATAAAACTTGGGAATTAGTTCCTAGACCGGTAGATAAAAAAATAATTGGATCAAAATGGGTATTTAAAAACAAGCTGAATGAGAATGGAGACGTTGTCAGAAATAAAGCAAAGCTTGTGTGTAAGGGTTACTCACAATTAGAAGGTATAGATTTTTAGGAGACTTTTTCACCAATGGATAGGGTGGATGCTATCAGAATGTTTTTGGCATTTTTTTGCTCATAAGGATTTTAAAGTTTATCAGATGGATGCAAAGTCTACATTTTTGAATGGTGAGTTGGAAGGAGAAGTCTACATGGAACAACTGGAAGGATCACAGTTGTCAAAACAACTTGATATGGTCTATATATTAAATAAGGATTTATATGGATTGAAGCAAGCTCCTAGAGCTTGGCAGGCAAGGTTGGACATATATTTAATTCAACAAGGTTTCACTAAAGGTACTATAGAAAGAAATCTTTATTTCAAAATTGAAAATGATAAAATCTTGATAGTAGTTGTATATGTTGATGATATTATCTTTGGAGGAAATGAAACAATGTGTAAAATGTCTGTTGAAGAAATGAAAAAAGAGTTTGAGATGTCTATGTTTGGTGAGATGAATTTCTTTCTCAGGTTGTAAATCAATCAAACAAAAAAAGGATTTTTTATTTCATAGTCAACGTATGTAAGAGAAATGTTGAAGAATCTTGTGATGGATTGTTCCAAACTAGTATCCACTCCTATGGTGATTGGATGAAAATTGAGTAAATATGATCATTCACCTAAGACTAATCATAGAAAATACAGATCAATGATTGGAGGAGTGTTGTATTTAACTACTACCATATCAGATATCATGCATGCAGTTTGTCTTGTGGCTATATTTCAAGAAGATCCTGAAGAAACACATGTTGTAGCTATTAAGAGGATATTCAAATATCTAAATGGAAATTTGGATTATTGCTTATGGTATCCTAGGTATACTAATTTTACACTAAGTTCTTATAGAGATGCATATTGGGTAGGTTGTGTTGATGATAGGAAAATAAAAAGTGGTGGTGAATTATTTCTTGGTTGCAAATTGGCATGATGGTTAGTAAAAATCCAGATTCATTTTCCTTATCCACTACAAAGGATAAATATATTGTTGTGGTATCCTACTATACACAAGTTTTATGGATGAGATAGACATTGAAGGATATCAGAGTAATGTATGATAATCCCATCTCTATTTTCTATGATAATACAAGTGAAATTCAAATTTCAAAGATTATAGTGATGCACTCAAGGACAAATCATATATCAATAAGGTATCACTTTTTGAGAGAGAAGGTTATGGAGAATGAAGTAAAGATTGAGTATGTACTGATAAAGGATTAGATTTCTGACATATTTACTAAGGATCTTCCTAAAGATACTTTTGAGTATCTCCAAGAGAAGTTAGGGGTTATTGCTCCTCCTTTATTCAACTAGATGTATATGGAGATGCATCATTCTAGTGGATCTATGGATCTATCTTCTTTTTGAACTGATGTTTGGTGGCTACCTCTTAGGGGAGTGAGTAGTGTCTTGTTTTGTCATTTTGGAGTTGATTGGATGTACTCCTAAGGGGTAGTATTCTATATTGGTAAATTTCTTTGTGACAAAGGTGGAAAACAATGTAAAATATCTTTTTTCTTTATCATTGATGTTAAAGGGGGAGAAAGTATTCTAAAAAGGGGAGATTTATGGTTCAGAGTTGTGTTGTCTTTGATGGTTTTTCACATCATGTGTTTCCATTAGTGATAAAGGGGGATATTGTTATTGATGTCAATTGGTTAACTGGTTACTATTGTCATTGATGTCATTGATAGTTTGTTATTGGTTGTATATGTCGAGGATATTGAGAAAATTGTAATAAAGAAGGTTTGCAGGTATTTTATGTATGCTCCAGGATATGCTCTAGAATGTGCTTTTATTCTTATGTGGTTCAATAATATTGTTCATTGTTGTTGGTATTTTCTATATCCCAAATTTGGGCTTTTGGATCATTGTATAGTGTGAGATAACTTCACCATTATGTGACTCTACATTTTAGTGTGTTTGGCTAAGGTCCGAGAGAAATTTAGCTGCTCTGGATTTCTTCGTACCTTAGTTTTTGAACCTACAATTTTGAGAATAAGATAATGAGGTCATTTTCAAGTGAAATTTATTTTTTGAAAAGATTGGATCAAGTTAAGGATGTGTGTGCTTAATTTTTTTATGTGTTTTACACTGGTGTTGGTTGAAATTTTATTAACACTACTTACAAATTTCATTGAAGTGTGTTAGGACTTATTTAGGTCCTTATTAAGTATGTTTTTGGCTCACCCTCATTTAATTCAATTGTAGAATGTTCTAGCACCAACCTAATTTGAATTTGTAAATGAAAATTGTATATGGCCAACCTTGGAAGAGTTTCAAGGTTGAAGATGGTATAAATATAAGTTGGGATGTTTGTGAAGAATGAGATAGTGTGATGTGAGCTTGAGAAGATTAGTGTGAAATTCAAGTGTTGAGTTATTAGAGGTAGTGAGCTAAAGGTGTACTCTATCATTCAAGAATGTCTACATGTGTGTGAGCAAATTGTGGTGAAAATATTTGTTGCATTGATATTTTTTTCTCTTTGTGAAACTTTTCTTCTATTTTCTATGTAAATTTGTGGCAATGAGCCCTCTAGGAAATAAGCCCTTTCTAGATAATAATTCTTGTTTTGGCAATGAGCCTTTCCAATAGTGAGCCTTTGTATTCAATTTTGGAATTACTTATATTGTGAGCTAATCCTCACCATGTTTTTTCCCTCATTGGATTTTCCACATGAATCTAGGTTTATTGTGTGTATGGTTTTACTTCTTTCAGTTTCTGCTTCTACAATTAATTATTAATCACATTAGCAGAGTAAAGGTTTTGTGAATGGTTATTGATCTAACTTATGGTGAAATTTTTAATGATTAAAAGAATGGAAATAAGTCTTTTCAAAGAAGATTCAAAGGACAGAGAAAGCATAGAAGTTTCTATACAAATAAAGAAGAAGAATAATATTCTACAAAATAAGAATATGAAGATGCAATTGGTGATGAAAATGGAAAATTTGAATTCATGCCTTTTGAAACTACCCATGGTGATGTTGAAATGAGTTCCAAATAAAAGGGTGAAGAAGATGAAAATCTTATGGAGAATCTATTATGGGATGGAAAAGAAATTAATAATATGAATATCAAAATTGAAAAAGAAGTAAAAGCCATAGAGAAATTAGAAAAGTATCTGAAGATTCAGCTAGAAGAAGTGAAAAGAGTTGAAAAAGAATTGTTAGAAAAGTTATCAACAAAAGACAAAGACTATGAAAATCTTGAGGGAGAGATTTTTGGAGCTAGAAAATAACCTAAGAAGGTAAATCAATAGTTGTAGCTGAAGTTTAATAAATTTATTCAAACCCTAGATCAAATTTTGGAAGGTTAGAAAGTTTTACACGATAAAAATAGTGTCAGTTTTGATGATCCAAAGAAAAAGGTGACAAAAAATTCAAAGAAGTCTATTAAGAAAATTCTAGAAGTGATTGGTTTTGGAAGTTCAAAATCAAAGAGGACATCGACAAGTAATGGAAGCATGACTCAGAATGATGAGTTTGTTCAAGTGTGGAATAAAAGGAGAAGATCTAGAGGAAAATGATTTAATACAAGGTAAAATTTTCCTTTTCCTAGTTATTGTTTTAATTGTAATGAGTATGGAAATAATGCTATAGATTGTAGAAGAGTTCTACTAAGAAGGATAATTTTTTCAGTAATAATGCATTTGCAACTCTATTCAATTTAATATCATATGTTTTAAGTGCAATAATTTTGGACACATTGCAAGGAACTATAGAAGCAATTTTGTGTGTTCCTCATTACTATAATAATGAAAGAATGATCTTTCAGAGAAGGTCTAAAAGAAGGTTCTGAAAGAGAATAAGTCTAAGAATTCTTTGATCGCACAAAAATTGTTACATGCTTAGAAGGAAAGGAAGAACTTCTGGATTATTGACAATGATTTCTCTAGTCACATGACTAGAGATAAAAGTAAGTTAATGAATTTCAAAGAATTTGAAGATGGTTGAGTTACCCTAGAAATAATTCTATTGATAATTTTTTTGGTAAGAGTACATTAAGTCTTGATGGTGGTAAAACAAAGATACGTGATATTTTGTATGTTGGATATTTTAAATAATTTATAGAGTGTCACTCAGATTTGTGATAAGGGATATCAATTATCCTTTAGTGTTGATGGTTGTGAAATCACAAAATCAAGTACTAGTGAGCTGATTGTTGAAGGAAGCAAGATAGATAGTGATATTTATCATCTTAATGAGCTGAATGAAAAAAGGTGTCTCACTACATAGAAAGATGAGAGATGGATTTGACACAAAAGGTTAGGGCATATAAATTTTGATGATATTATCAAATTTAGTTCAAAATTTTTGGTCCAGGATATGCCAATAATCAAGAAACCTTAGTCAATCAGTTACAATCCATGCCATGAAGGAGAGAAAACAAGAAGAAAATATCCAGCTAAGGATTATTCTACATCACTTGAAACTATTGAATTTTATACACACATATTTGTGCAAACCAATGAAGATTAAGAGTCCACAAGGAGATAGGTATTTTATGATGTTGATTGATGATTCTTCTAGAATGACTTGGATTACATATATAAGAGAAAAATTAGAAGCATTTGAGAGGTTCAAAGAATTCAAGGCAATGGTAGAGAATGAAACCAAAACAAGAATCAAATTCCTAAGATCAGATAGAGGTGGAGAGTTTATAGCAGAGAAGTATGAGATATTTTGTGAAGAGAACAAAATTCGAAGGTAATTTTATGCTCCTAGAATTGTAGAAAAATAGAGTTGTTGAAAGAAAGAATCAGACTATACAAGAGATGGCTAGGACTATGCGCCTATATTAGGAAAAGCTACCAAATATATACTAGAGAGAGGCTACATAGTTGACTATGTACAATATGAATAGGGTTCAGATTAGGCTCAAGATAGAGATGACTACATATGAGTTATGGAAAGGAAGACCAACATTAATAAGGTATCTAAAGATTTTTGGAAGCAAGTGCCACTCAAAAGGGATGAAGAAAATTTGGGTAAGTTTGATTCAAGGTCATATGAAGGTATTTTCTTGGTTACTCTTTAAGAATTAAATCTTAGAGATGTTATAAAAAAAACTAAAGAGGATAGTTGAAAGTGCAAATGTAAAGATCAATGAAAATATTCAAAATACTACTATTTCAGAAGTTGAAGAGGAAGAAGAATCAATTCATAGAAATATTGAAGAACTTGAAGAGAATTTTTTTCTAAAAAATATAGCTAAGTATGTTCAAAATAATCACTATGAAGATAAAATTATTGGTGACAAAGATAGCAGGGTTCTAACTCGAATAAGACTAGAAATATCAAAATAATAGGTACATTTTTATTTACTATCAAAGATAGAACATAATGCATATAACAAAGCAAGCAATGAACAAGGATGGATAGATGATATGGAAGAAGAATCGAATCAAATCATGAAGAAAGAAACTTGGGAACTTGTCTCAATTCCTAAGGAAAAAAATTTGATTGGAACCAAGTGGGTGTTCAAAAAAAAGCTGGATGAAGAAGTGAAGTGGTAAAAGAAAAGCAAGACTTATGTCTAAAATTTATGCTCAATTTGAAGGTATAGATTTTGAAGAGACATTTTCTTTGGTAGAAAGACTAGAGGAAATCTAGATGGTTTTAGTATCAACTTATAAGAACTTCAATGTGTATCAGATGGATGTTAAGTCAACATTTTTGAATGGATATCTTGAAGAATAATTTTACATTGAGAAATTGAATGGATTTCAATGCATTAACAATCTAGATTTTGTTTACAAATTGAAGAAATATTTGTATAGTCTCAAGAATTCTCCTAGAGCTTGGTATGTAACATTGGATGGATAATTTTAGTAGCAAGGATTCTAGAGAGGTTGTGTGGATAAAAATTTGTAAAAGAAAACAAAAGGAGAACAAATTCTAATTATTGTGCTCTATGTTGATGACATCATTTTTGGAGGAAGCGATGATGATAATGTGTACAAAATTTTAGAAGGATATATAGAATGAGTTTCAAATGTGTATGTTAGGAGAATTATCTTTCTTCTTGGGGCTGTATATTGTTAAATCAAGCAAAGATATTTTTATCTCATAGCACAAGTATGTAAAGGATATGTTAAGAAAGTTTAGGATGGAATATTGCAACACCTATGGTTATCAGGTGTAATTTGAGAAAGGATGATGAGTCTACTCCAACAAATAAAAATTTGTAATGGTCTATGATTGGAATTTTTTTGTATGTTACAACATCCAAACTAGATATCATACATATAGTTGGAATGGTTTCCAAATTTTAGGTGACACCTACAGAGACTCATGTGAAGGCGACAAAGAGAGTTTTTATATATTTGAAGGCTACTGAATAATTTGGTCTTTGGTACACAAACAGTGAAAAATTAACTCTCACAACATACACAAATATAGATTGGGTAGGTTATCTAGATGACCAAAAGAGCACTAGTGGTGTTGCATTCTTCCTTGGAGATGGTTTGGTATCATGGTTGAGTAATAAGAAAGAATAATTTTCTTTATCTATAGTAGAAGTAGAATACATTGTTGTAGCATCATGCTACACTCAAGTGATTTTGATGAAGTAGAATTTGAAGGAGATGAAGGTTTAGTTTGAAGATCATATTGTTGGAATATGGATTCTAGTGTTGTCATTGATGGAAACCTAAGTCATGGATCTGGTACGCACTTCTATATCTATTCATACTAGAAGTCGGAGTGAAAAATAGGGTATCTGGTTAAAGTTAAGTCTGTCGATCAATATGAATTATCTATTTATCAATTCATGTTGTGCATCTCAGGGAAGGTCATTGGGTATCTAGAATACCTTATTCTTGAGTTTTGTGCCTGTGCATCAATCAATGTATTTATTTTTTGTTTATCAAGGCTAGAAGGCTAGCTTGGTGGATATAGTCGTTTCAGATGTTTAAGGAGTATTTATTTAAATGTTTTTGTGCTCAAACATGTTTATTTAGGTCCTCACTATGCTATGGCCGAATGTGGATGGTACGCATTCAAAATCATTTTTGGATTAAGCTATCGGTTGGAAAATATTATATGTTTTGCTAAAGCCGACATGAAGATGGTATTATCCTTTGATGTGGATATATAAGATCGATTTTTTATATCTTTTTGGTATCAAAGAATGATAGAAGTGAAGTTTATTATGGTGTGATGCAAAATTCAGAAGGGCAGCTATGTGATTTCATCCGTGCATACAAGATTTGTGATGTGAGTTGCAGTAGAGCAGAGTAGAAGAGCATAATCAAACAAAAGGTCTGAAATTGACTAATGTGCCTAACCAGAACTGTAACATGGCATTAGAAGATGCTATTTCTTTAGTTCAACCCTTCAGATGGATTTAATTTGAACATTTTGTAAGGTAGTGAGCCTTCCTATTTTGAGCAGTGAGCTCTAAGCAATGAGCCTGAATGCAAGTGTATTCCCATGTTGTATAACTTATATTTGAGTACTCAATTTTTGGATTGAACTCCATTGTGGTTTTTCCCCTAATAGGATTTCCACGTAAAAATCCTTTTGTTATGGTGATGTGGATTATTTGTTTGTGTGTTTGCATTTTTCCTTTCATTTAATATTGAAATGGTTTAAATATCAGAATAATAAAGTTGAAGATTGTAGAACACTGATTCACCCCACTTAGCATTCCTAGATTCCAACACATATCACTATTCTTTGTGATAATATAAGTGTAATAAAAATTTCAAAGAATCTAGAGATGCACTCAAGAAAAAATAATAGTGTAATCAAATATTATTTCTTGAGAGAGAAGGTTGTAGAAAAATAGGTCAATTTAGAATATGTGGATACACAAGAACAAGTTGCAAACATATTCATGAAGCCACTTCCAAGGTAGACATTTGAGTTTCTCCAACAAAAGTTGAGAGTTATTACTCCATCCTCTTGAATGAAGAGGAAAGAACAGGGTGAGGGGAGCTTGGTCTCCTTGTTGCAAGAAGGGTTGGTACTCTTGTAGAGTGTTTTTTAGAGATTGTGGTGCATATAATTAGGGGGATTCTATTTGGAAATAGGGTTTTGGATGTGGCATAATTCTATTCAAAGGGAGAAAACGAGAATATAAATTTTGATCTATCTCTATTGATGTCAAAGAGGGAGAAAGTGAGCTTAAAATTTTGAATTGTTCAAAAAGAATAACTATGAGCTTGGGAGAAAGTGAGTTCAAGATGTTGAATTGCTCAAAAAGAATATATCCATCATAAGGGGAGAAAGAGTTGAATTGAGGAGATGCCAAATCTAGAGAAGGTGAATTTCTCAAAAAGAATAACTATTTTTTTCTTTTTTTCTTCAATTCTATATATTTCATAGTGGGAATGATTTGAACAACACATGAATCATTCATACTTATTCTTTCTACTATTTTGGTGTGTTTTTTGGTGGTCCCAACATTTTTTTGTTTGCCATCAATGACAAAGGGGGAGATTATTGAGCATATATTTTCATTGATGTCAAACTAATGTCAGTAGGTCATTGTTGTTGTCAGTAGTTGTCAAAAGGGTGTCAAGGCTATCAGATGTGAAGGTTGTCAATGTTGAAGAAATATTATAGGAGTAAAGTATTCACATCAATCTAAATGTTATGATAGTGTGTTTGTTGACAATGTGTGAGTTTTCTAATCAATCATATATTGTATCATGTTTTTCATGGTGTGACTACTCTCAATTAGTTCATGTATTTATCATACTATGTCAAGTATGCAGTTATAAATGTTTGTGATGGTCTAGAAGGATATATTTTGGTCCAAGATATTACTTAATATGGGTGGCATTTCTTTTAGAAATGTTTTGTAACTCTACGATTTGGAAGGAGAATATGCCTATGCTAGTTCTATCATATTCTTGAGTTTTTGATGGCACATATCAGTGTGTGAGGAGTTTGAAGTATCATAATTCTCATCAAGCTATTCCAAGTTTTAGGCAAGTGTGATAATCGCTACAAGCATGCAGTAACTATTTCAAGTGTGTGGAGTGAGGATAGGACCTGTTTAAGATTCCCTTAGTGGCACAAGATTTCAAGTGTTGTTGGATGAAATATTGGACCCTTGTATTACACGTTTCATGTAATTTTAATTTAGGTCCATCCTATTGTCTAGGTTGGTACGAATTTGTGGCCAACATAGAAGAGTGTTAATGTATTATCATGCATATATTTATGTAGTGTAGAAAATTGTACACCTTTACACTTTCACACTATTTTTGCATCCCCTTAATTAATTGGACATAATTAAACCTCTTATTGACCAAACTATGTATTCCAAAGCCTTATTATTCCCATTTTCGAAAAGGGAAATATTAAATAATTTCCAATATTAGTTTAAACAACTTGGAAATTGAGTGTCCTAGATTTAGGTCCTAGGACCTATTTTCCCAAGGGAAAGTGGGCCCTCTTTAAGTTCCAAGACCCAATTTTTAATATGTTTTTGTAGAATTTTAATGATTCAAATTCAAGTTTCAAATTTCAGCTTGTAGAATCTAATTTTTGAAAAATTAGATAAACACCTATAATTACAAGGTCTTTTTATGAATTCAAAACTAACTGGAAATAACACACATAATTTAAACTTCATAAGAGAAAATATTATTATCAAGAGCATTGAAGAGAAAATATATTAGTCATCTATAGCAGCAATCAAGATCATATCATCATGTCAAATTTCATGTGTGTTCATGCCATTTTTTGGAGCTAACATTTTGATGTAGGTTTCAAACATTCAAGCATCAAATCAAGAAATAAATTAAGCCAATGCATGCAATATCCAAACCTTAGAGTTATGCGTTAGACTTTAGTCCTCTAAGGGAAACCATTAAGGGTTTGGTGAGTTGTGACATAACTTTGTTCATTCATCAATTCCTTCCATTCATCATTATTTCATTATGAAGGTTTAATTACCAACATGGGGTTTGGCTAAGGAAAACCCCCATTCACCCAAAAACAAAAAAAATGCTTCTCTCTTTGTATGCGCAAATTTATAGGTGAAGAAGGATTGAAGATTGATCAAACAAGAAATTTTGCAAAGTTATCAAATTTTTCGTCATTGTTTTCAAGCTACGAAAACTAACCTATAGATTTTATTTCCAAATTTTTGACAGTCAAACCTAGAAAAATCAAAATCTTAGATACATGATTTGAGGACCGTAAAATCAGATTTTGGACCCCTGCACTAGGACTCATTCACCCTAGGGTGAACCGGTCCTACTACATAGCTCAAAACCTACTTTTTAGGGTAGGTTTAAACCATTCTGCACTTCTTATATCTGCTTGCAAATTGTTGATTTTTTTTTTAATAATAATATTATGCATTTCAAGTGTTAGTTCATGCAATTTAGTTTGTTAATTCATTTGAAATTATCTCCCAAAAAATCCAATCAATCATTTCTTTCATAAGAAAATAGTAGACCTTCCTAATAGGGTTGACTCACCTCAAGGTTGAAAGCCAATCCTATCCTTGGGAGATATCCTTTTCTAATGAAACTAGGGAAAGTGTAAGTTTGTTCAACCCTTTAGGTCATTACATGATTGAAACCCTCACACACACACCTAAATTTTTCTTTCTTTCAATTTGGTAAACCCGACGTGAAACATCATAAATTTTGATTTGGAAGTCTCTAAAACCCTAGATCTAGGATTTACATTAGTTAGTCTTGAAACTCATTTAGGATTTCATAATTAAATCTTGCATCATTTAAAATTGCATTTTTCATCATTTAAAATCTCAAAAATATAAAAATATTGCATATTATTCTACATATTAGTGTCTTTCAATCATTTACATCAAAAAATTTAATCAAAATTGTATCAAAAAAGTTGTCATTTTTCTTGTTGTTTTCCATCAAATTACATTTGCATCTAATCATTCTAAAAATCTATAACTAAAAGTATTTATTTGTAAACTAAAACAAAGACCTTAAACATTAACTCAGAAACTTAGAATTTAATTTTTCCAACCCATATGGAAAGACCCATTCACCCTTGGGAAAATATGTCCTCAAACAAGTCAATTTCTAATTTTTTTGGCACAAGTTTGTCCTTGTCTACTTTATATCTTGTTGTTTGCATTGTTGCAAGGTGTTGCCCTTAGTCTCCTCAGCGTGGGCCAGTACAAAACTTGGGCTTTGTGACATGGTTTAACCACCTCTCGTGGATCTTGGATCTTGTATAAATTCAATGGTTGTATCGAGCACTAACAGGTCAATATTTTGGTGCAATGACAACTGTCTTTGCAACAATTGGTATCAGAGCTGAGGTCATAGGTTCAAAACCATTACTTGCACTGGGGGGATTGTTGCAAGGTGTCTCCCTTGGTCTCCTCGATGTGGGATGGCACAATGCTCAGGCTTCGTGACATGGTTTAACCACCTCTTGTGGATCTTGGATCTTGTATAAATCCAATGGTTGTATCAAGCATTAACAGGTTGATATTTTGGTACAATGACAACCATCTTTGCAACATGCATATCTTAGCTTCAGTTTCTGAAATTACAATATTTTTGTAGTTATTTATATTCAACTTAATTTTTCAAAAGAAGTGCATTGTTCAAAATAAAAATTTGCATTTTAAAGACATCATCTTTCATGATTTTGCATTTTAAAATTAGTAAATACTTATATATCAGACCTGAAACTTTGCATGAAACTTCATTATGGATATTTGTTTTGGAAACATATAGATTTCCTTAAAATATTTGGTTGATGTCTCAAGTTGCATATTTGTACATGATCCTAATACAATTGAAAAAACTCATGAATCTTCACCTCCTAATGAATTTCCCAATGAGGTGGACATCTTAGGCCAAGATGAAGATAGCATGCAAAAATTAATCCAAGAATCCTTACATAACATTAAGAATAATACATCCTTCTATCCATCACTAATACAAAAACAACAATATATGACTAAATAAACTACTAAAAATTGCATATAAATGACTAATTTTGGTCACGTGACCATTAGTAGTTTATTGCTAGTCATTTATAACACGACCAAATCTATGAATAAACTATTTTAGTCATTTATCTAGTCATTGATTTAGTCATTGATTTAGTCGTTAATTTGGTCATTGATTGCTGTTAACTAGTCATTTATTTAGTCATGGTTGTGATTTATTTAATCATATATTTAGTCATTAATTTAGTCATATATTTATTCATTAATTTAATCATTGATTGTTGTTAATTGGTCATTTATTTAGTCATATATTTAGTCATTACTTTAGTCATATTTAGTCATTAATTTAGTCATTGATTGTTGCTAACTGGTCATCTATTTAGTCATGGTAGTCATTTATTTAGTCATATATTTAGTCATTGTAGTCATATATTTGGTCATTGTATTCATTTATTTTAATCATAGTAATCATTTATTTAGTCATGGTTTAATCATTTATTTGAGTGAATCAATGATTCAAGTTATAATTCAAATCTAACTTAATTAATTCTCATAAATTTATGCATATAAACTTCAAATATCATAGATATTCAGATGTTTTTTTTTGTATTGGATTAACATGAAAAAAAAAATATACAATCAACAAACAACTTCATGCATATAAAGCTCAAATATCATAGATATTCAAATGTTTTTTTTGTATTGCATAAAAAAAAAAGAATATACAAACAACAAAGAGGTGTATAACCAAAGGAATTACAGACAGCATACAACTGCATAAACAAAGATCCAAGAAATACATCTTTCACTACACTCTTGTTTGCAATGGAAGACAAATCCAAGATATGATACAAATGCTACAAACATTGAATGGAGAAAAGACATCAAAATATATAGTAAATGTAGTTATATTATTTGTGGTGCATATATTGCCCGATTCAAAGTATCCTTGCCCTCCCATTCTAGCTAGACAACCCTTGAGAGAAGATTGGAAAGATTCGAATGAGTAGGATGGCAACTTCATATCTAGAAATCTCACTGGTCATGGTCGGATGAAAGTAAAGAGTGCATGTTCACCTCTTTAATTTGACGAGTTGCAACCTAAAAATAAGATTTCAACAAGGGTTTTAGAATATGTTTATTAAAATAAAAATAGAGTTATTAAAATGAAAATACAACCAAGATCTAATAATGAGCACATTTAGATTTTTATAGTATGGCATCCTTTACCTGTTTTTATGATTCTATCAGATTTCCCATTGAAGATGTTTAAATCGTTAATGATGTAAAAAACTACATGAATTTACTTCTATGCCACTTCACATTAGAAATACTTCATAGAAACTCGAAACCCTTAGAAATCAAATACTAAGGAACTATCATCAATTGTTAACAACCTTTTCCACAATATTTCTACAGTAGTTTATCGCTCACTTCCTTCCCCATGTTTATGCCACTTTACCTATCGAGAAGTCATGTCATCAAAAGTTATGTATGCTTTGGGGTTTGAGACCAATAATGGTGATGGAATGGATTTCAAACTTAGATCGAATTACAATACAAAATAAAGTTTTATTGAAATTGTAAAATATGAAGTGTCAAATTATTTGTTACTATCATTTCATTTTAAGTAGGAAAATAATGTTTGGAATTACAACTCAATTGTAAAATTGGCATAGGGTATTTTTGCATAGCACATGAACCAAATTAATGGCACAAAATTGCAAGGAAATATTTAGTGTATAATGCATAAGCTTTGCAAAGAAGAATGTATTAACATATAAAGATGATCCAATTTCTATTGTTCGGTATGTGAAAATAGATGTGGCAACCATTGAATTTATAGCTTCAGCAAATGCTATACATTCAATAGTAAATAAGTTTTCCCTTTTGTCCTGTCAATCCCATGCCTTTTGAAATTTGGTCTTTAAAGTACAAGAACCAGTATAGTGGCACAAAATTGTGAGGAAATATTTACTGTATAATGCATAAGCTTTGTAAAGAAGAATGTAATAAGTTTAACATATGAAGGCGATCTGATCTCTAATGTTCATTCTGGGAAAATAGCTCTGGCAACCATTGCATTTACAGCTTCAGCAATAGCTGCTATGCATTCGATAGTAAATAATGTTGTCAGGAAAACTGTCACAAAAATAGCCTCAAGAATAAGGAAAATAAAATAAACAAAAAAAATTCAACAGCCAAATGAACATAAAATTTATTTGAAAATTCAAAATGTTCCATGTGAAGAAATAAATAAGGATCTAAGACTAGTATTACAATAGTTTTATATATTGAAACAGCCACAGATAAAACCACATAACCAATGCCTTCAATTACCAGATAACAATAGAACTGTAATAATGAAATAAAACACAACAAAAGTGATTTGGCTATGTACAAATTCCCATGACATTATTAACTAAAATAATGGCAAGTGAGTTACCTTAATATTTTGCACAAATTGTGTCATGCTGTCGATGAAGAAAATGGGTAGAGTTTTACATCTTTCAAGAAAATGTAACTAAAAGGGTTTTAGGACCCAATCTCATGATGCATACTAGCATCTTCCTTCCCATGCTAGAATGGGAGCTTTGATACAAGGTATGGACATCCATCAAATCATAAAGGATATAGGTTGTATTCTAGCTTTGATACAAGGTATGGACATCCATCAAATCATAAAGGATATAGGTCATATTTTATTTAATACATGCATTTTTTCCAACCAAGAAAGGTATGCAAATTGTTAAGACATTTAAAATTTGATCTTTGCTGTTAGACAATGTATGTCTTTCTAGTCAAAACAATAAGGGGGGTTGGGATCAAGATTTTCCTAGAATTGGTCTGGAGAACTATTGGCATGGTTATTTTGGTTGTACATAAACATCATCTTTTTTGAAGATTTTGTGTGATATTGAAAAATGAGTTTGAAGGTGAAGGTTTAGATAAAGATGTTTGATGATAACTATAGAGACTTTCTGCTTCTCTTTGAATCATTATGCTAAAACTTTCAAAAACATGAAATTGGACAACCACCATTTATATCATAGTTTGTGATTTATCTTGAGGCACAAATAGTTTCCAATTCCCAGACTACTGCAAATTGTAATTTTCCCTGAATCCTGAACCCCACATAAGTGTGAATTGTAACTTGTCTCCCTAAACCCAAATATGTAGCTAACTATGAAAGTAATTCAAAAGTCACAACCTACTAATAGGATAAGCAATGGTTACACAAAAGGTCACCAATGCCTAAAAAAATTGTGATCTTATGGAATGTTGAGAATGGCAAAAGTAAATCCAAATTTCACACCCTTAGCCAACTTCCTATTTGCCAGCAACAAAGTTGGAGCTTCAGATCAAGAAGTATTTTATGAAAACACAGAGTAACAATATTCCTCTTTACCAAATTTGAGTCTTAATAGTATCAAAAGAGAAATGGGAGTTTTGCTAGGTTATGCAATTTAAGATGGAATCTAATAGGATCATTCTATTCAATTCAATTTTTGTGGACTGCTATGGGTGATGTACTACAATCCTTCTAAATCAAAGTCCAAATTTCAATCCCTTCTGAGAATTAGTTTGACTGTGGAAAGGGCATTTTCTTTATAGTTCTGTAGGAATAGTTACATTGGGCTCATGCTATCTGTGCTACATGGAAAAACCCTTGTGGTAGTGACAATTATATTCTGGCATTACCATTATCAACAATAAATCCTATGGCAGATTCACCTTCTATTTTAGATCATGAGAATTTCTTGCGAGCAATAACTCAAGAATTTGGAGTAGTAAATATGAGAGAGGCTGCCCATTCTGGCCAAGGGATTCAACCTTTATACACATACGAAGGTTCTAGTATAATATTTTTTGGGAGAAAAGTATGGTACAGATTTAGTTCATCAACAAAAAGAGTATTAAAATGTTTTCAATGGAAGAAAAATGAAGAGTAAATCAACCTAAAAATACAATTTTGTCTTGAATATATCTATCATTAATTATCCAAAAAAAAAAAATAGCCATCTTGTTTTGCAAAAATATAACTAAAGCAATAAGATCAAAAGTGCATATAGTAGTTTAACTGTTAAAATAATTCTTATCTCCATCCAAGAAACTAACAAAACCAGTAATAAGGAAAACTGGCATTACCAGTTTGCTTTCTACTTGCACACTTGAACTAGAACTTGAAGTGGTAACTAGCACTAGTTCCTAACTAGTGGCCCCATTTGACAGATCTAAAGCACTGTTTAAATTTCCATTTGATGTAGTGTTTGCAATTTAAAGGAGATAAAATTTCAAAATACCCAAATAGAAATATCTTGTCATATTCAATATCAACAAGACGAACATCTTACCTGTAGTAGGAACAATAGAAAGGGCTAATGCATTCCTTTCCTCAAGTACTGAAGGATCAGGGCTAATGTCATCCATGGCCTAGTATGCTAGACATTAAGAAGGGTTATTTAATAGTTTGTTAAGCATTGGTCGGACCTATAGATAACACAAAACCATATTATGCAATCTCTTGTTAAAATTTAATTTCCAAGTTTCCTTTCGGTATACCATCCTCTTCCTATATAAGTTCTTTCATTATAATGAAATCTATCACAATGAAAAACAATATTTTAGTGCCCGACACTGTACTTCCAAAGATTTACCAAAAGGTCAGGTGTTGCATGCTACATAGGTGCAGCCTCCTCCTTAACAGGTTCAGATGGAGGGGGGGATTTTGTGATGGTGATGGTGATATGTCATCCTCAGGTTCTGACTTTTTCTTGTACTCTAGAGCTAAAACCTTTGGAATGGATTCAATCTTTTGCTGAAGGAAACATAACATGTAAACAAAAAATTATAAATGAAAGTAGTTGCAAAAATGTTTGTCAGAAATGTAATAATGTATTTAATTTTATCAATTTGAAATTAAATACCAAATTAAAGCATAAGTTAAAAATATATGCAATGAACTATGTATTTTCTTTCACACATGATCACTATACATACCAGCTCCCTACGGGCTGATGAAGCTCTTGGTGCATCTCTAACAAACTCCTCCATTGTAGTAATGAATGATGTTGGAGGCTGATTAGTAATTTAATTGACAGCAAATTGTAAGAGTGAGGAACCTTGCACTCCCCTTTAATCTTGAATCTTATATGTTGATTAAATTGAAAATTTTATTGAAAATAAAAACAAACAAGAAAGAAAACATGCTATAATTACTTGTTCAAGTGGGGGAAACTTTGGCCCACGTCCAAGGTCAATGCCTCTACAAATTTCATAAAATTCTGACAGCTTCTTAGTCTACATTGTCAGTTGAAAAAATTGTTAAACTATATCTCAATTAAAATCTTGAATACAACATTCTATAAGAAACTGATGGTAAACCAGTCAATCCATTAGAGATACATTGCTTGAACCTTCTTTTTCAGAAAGAATAACACCTTGTGAAAAGAGAACCAAATAGAAGTTATGTGTCCATATAGCATCAAGTAAAACAAATGATGTTAAACAATTTAACACATACAGTGGAAGAATCATTTTAGTATCTCCCTTTTAGGAAACTAAAGGTAGCCATAAAAATGCACAAGACATATGAAGTAATTAAGTTATACCTACTTTCCAGCTTACCTGTATATCTCCAACACTTTAATGGCATCATTATGTTTCATTTCAAAGAACTGAAAACACATGAAATATTATCATGGGTCATTAAAATAATGTAGAAAATTAAATCAAATAATATATATATAAAACCACAACACTTCTGACCTTGTCAACAACCTTTACCAGCATCTTTCTTGCCTGTGCCAAAATGAGGGCTTTGGAACAGGGTATGAACATCCATCAAAGCATAAATAATAGAGGAATTTTGTTAGATGTTGTAGTTGCAACTGCCCTAGTAGATATGTATGTAAAATGTGGAAGCATAGACAAGACATGTGAACTATTTGACAGAATTCCTGAAAGAGATGCCATCTCATGGAATACGATGATTGTGGGATATGCACAAAATGGATTTGCTGAAAAGGCTTTATAAACTTTCAATCAAATGCAATTAGCAAGTGTGAAGCCAAATTCCACAACCTATGCCAGCATCCTACCTGCCTATGCCAAAATGGGAGCTTTGGATCAGGGTATGAACATCCATCAAAGCATAATGGATGGGTGATTTTTGTCAAATATTATGGTTGGAAATGCTTTGTTATACATGTATGAAAAATGTGTCAACGTACACAAGGAATTTTAACTCTTTGATGGAATGCCTCAAAGAGATGTCATCTCATGGAATGCAATAATTGTAGGATATGCACAAAATGGATTTTGCAAGGATGCTCTCAAAATATTTGAATTAATGAAGCACTCTGAAACATATCCTAACATTGTAATCTTTGTTTGTATTCTTTGTGCATGCAACCATGGAGGTTTAGTGGATGAGGGTTGTACATACTTCTTAATATCAACTCCAAACATTTTCACTGATAGTGGTCACTAGATTCTACAAATAAGCATTGAAAACCCTTACAGTTTAACCTTCTTCCCTAATGTCAAGCATGTGACCTATGCTATTGATATGCTTTCATCAGTCCATCGGTGGAGCTATGAGGGGAGTTCCCCTGATGTAGTAATGTTAGGCTGATAGTGTCACTATCAGCCTAACATTACTACATCAGGGGAACTCCCCTCATAGCTCCACCGATAGACCACTATCAGCCTAACATTACTACATCAGGGGAACTCCCCTCATAGCTCCACCGATAGACCGATGAAAGCATGCTCACTTGTTCATAGTGGCAATATGTATTCCTCACAATCATTGGAAAGTTCCATTAGAAATTTCAGAGTTATAGAAACCACTCTTGACTAATCTATGATAGACCAATGAAAGCATGCTCACTTGTTCATAGTGGCAATGTGTATTCCTCACAATCATTGGAAAGTTCCATTAGAAATTTCAGAGTTATAGAAACCACTCTTGACTAATCTATTAAAGAAGGATACTAATGCAATGTAGGAGCACAAAACTCTTCACTAAACTCAACTTGTTAGAAACACAACCAATTCTTGAATATCCTTGCAGCTAGGACTCCACATTCTTCACAAAACCTTGTTTCAAAGTACTCAAACCGAGATTGAGGCACACACACCTCTTATTGAATTCAAAAAACACCTAAAGAAACATCAAAATACATGACCCAAACCCCTTTCACCAACATAAACAACTCCAATATAAGAACTATCAAAAGTGGACTGTCTTAATCAGCCACTATGCCCATTTAGGCCACCTACACAAGACAACTTCAAACTCCAAGCCCAATCCTCATTACCAAAGTCTCATACATGTCTAAAAATTCCTATTCAACATAATGAAATCATTCCCCAATGTTTATTCTTGATAATTCTTCAAACACCCATTCAAACCCTTCATTATTGATTCCAAAATGTGACTGTCATAACACTGTATCTACTGGACAATATACAAAAGTGCATTCAAAGCTTATAAATCACCAAAAATTCTTAGAGATACTTCAATTGTATACACCTTTACAACCTTCTAACTCACTGTAATCCAAGTAGAACATCCTTTGCATCAACAAAACACAATTTTTTGACTGTTCTCTATCAAATTCCAGATTTTTCATGCAAATACAGATCTAGGGCATTAATTTTTCACATGCTAACCATCATCACTCAGTATAAATCTTTGGAACATGAAAGAGTATACAAAAAGAAACCTACTCGCCAAGATTTAGACTATTCTATGAGTTATTTTGGAAGAAACACAATTTTGAAGTCCCATTATTACCCTAGAATAGGGTTTCAACCCGCTGAAGTGAATTTACAATAACTTTTACAATTCTAAATGGTTTTAAATGAAATCAAGTGCATTATAAACTAGATTCATAGGTCCATCAAGTATATTGATTTTTGAGTAGTTTATACATAGTGAACAAATCTAAAGGTGTTTTTTTGAGTATGTAATACAAATGAGCTTAAAATAAAATCTATGACAACTATTATGTTTATGCTATTTAGTTAAATGCAGAGATTGAGCAATACAAGAACACATAAAAATAGGATTTAGTTTCAAAAACACAAATGACTCAGTAAATTAGAAGAGGGGTGTTACAAAACTACAAGATCCACTTCACTACAATGTACAATAAAAAATCTGCAATTAATAGTAAAAATACTTCAATTTACTTCATCTACACTATACACAAGACATTGTAAGCTAAATACGATAGTTACATTCAAAGCAACAATGAAAACTTAACACCTATTATAATATTAGTTCTCAGTGTTCCTAGTGTTCCACCATTCCATCACAATGGGCCCATTATACTCCTCATGCAATCTCAAGTTAGGATCCTTGCTATGAATTGTTTGTTTTATTTGTCCAAGCATGTTGTTAAATGTTTCAAAAATCTCTTCAAGACTAGGAGATTCAGTATATCTAATGACCTACATAACAAGTGAGATAAAGAAACAAACATACCTAAAACAATATCAATAAAACATAAGATTCAAATGACAGAGAGAATACTATTATGAAAAAATGAAAATAATTTACAAGTTACAAACATTAATAAATTGATAATTTAATAATAAAATTTGAAATTCTTACTTCATTGTGAACTACCAAATATCATAAGGTTCTTTTACTAATTTCATACCTTCTCCTTCAATTGTGTTTGCCTCTACTCATCTACTCCAATTTGTACTAGCAATGATCCCCTTACTTTGATAAATCTGCATAAATCATCATGTAGATGGGCTATTATAGTGATTTGAATTTGACGAGCAAAGGATTTTGATGGAATAAAGTCATTACAATTTATTTTTTTTAGGAGTACAACATAATACAAACCAACAATTAACTGCTCAACAATATAGGTCAAACAAAATAGAATGATTGTGTAACAGCCTGTAGGATGTAGATATATGTTTTTATGACACTCACTGCAATTTACATCCATTAGAAATCATGTATTAAATTGTTTGGTCTTTTGTTTCCATGATTTCTATTTTGAATGGTTGTATTGTAGAATAGGTAGAACGGATGAGGGGTGGAGAACATGTGACAAAAGAGCTGTGGGTGTTGAGATTAGATTTGAATCCTTTTGGAGAGCGAGGAAAAGTGGGTTCTTTCTAGTGACCATACATCAGTAACTTACCTCAAGCTTTTAATGTGTCCATTTTATTTTCTAGAGAGGAAATACGAAGCTTGCAATACATTCCATTGTTTCACCAGGTATATTTGTATTGCTTTTTTTATATTTTGGATGTGTTCTGTCAATAATTCCTCTTTGGATATTCCAATCTAAATTTTTTACTGGATGCATGATTTGTAGATAGTATAAATTGGAATTATCAATTTGATGTTCGGAAGTCCTAGCATGATCTTGAGGGGGGGGGGGGGGAATTCTATTTTGGCTTGTTTGTAATTGCATCTTTTTTTGGCTTTTCTTATCAAATTTCCTTGTACAGGTAAATAAGAGATGTAAGCTTCTTTTGAGTTTTGAAGCAGTTGCAAAATCAGTTATCAAAAATTTGGTACCAAAGTAGCATCCTTTCAGTGGTCAACATGTTGAAGCAGTTGCCTTAGGTTGGGCCATGTCAGCAATTTCTACTAGGGCGGTTCATTTGCATGGGCACATAATGTTTGATAGTAAACGTGGCAACACTCTAATGCTTTTACTTCTCATAGATATGTGCAACCATGATTTTAATGCCAATGCTCAAATTGTTCAGGTTGCCAACTATGTAAGACTATGAAAGTGAATGAATTAACTAGATGGCAGAAATTGCAATGGAGAAGGCAGCCAAAGTGCACAACAGGTTTCTTGATTTAGATACTTCTAATGGTATTCAATATAAATTTCATCACTACATGTTGTAACCATCAAACTTCAATGCAATCCTCTATACACTCCCCCTAAATCAACCTTAAAGCCAAATTGAAAAAGGATATGTCTTATCCAAAATAATAATAATAAATTCATTTAATTCACTACATGTTGAAACCATAAAAATTACTGGCTATTTCCAGGCAAGTCATTCTATAACTATCAGCCACAAAAAGGACTTGTTGAAAATGTATAAGAAACTTTTGAGTAAATGAAAGCAGTAAATCAACCTATGCCGACATCTTCTAGCTTCTTTAAAAATGGTAAATTTCAAACAGTGTATGGACATCACCAAATCATAATGGATAGTGATATTTTTATCAAATAATGTGGTTGCAAGTTTGACAAATATTAAAAAACAAACAAAGCATAAGGACTATCTGCCTCTACATGTTGATACCATAAAATTTATCTACCTATTTCCAAGTAACTCATTTTATATTTATTGTGCATAGACTTGGGTGAAAGTCTAGGTATGGCATTTTTGGAGGTAACGTAAGTTCTTGGAGGGAGAATGGTAGTTTCTTTATCATTCTTATTTTTGACTGGTATCAAACTTAGGTTATAGACTATAGTATTGTTCCATGGCTCCATCATGAAAACATTGTTACAAAAATACACCATAGATACAGAGGAAGCAGAGTTCAACTTTTTTTATAGGATATAAGATTATGCTCATATTTCTTTTAACTGTCCCAACTAACTATTATAGCAATTGTACAACAAAATTATTAAACTCGTATAAGATAAATTATTATTATCTTATATATTTGAATATGTAACAGTCCTAAATCTGATCTCTATTGGAATTTCCTCACTACTAAATACTTGTCCTACATGTATTGTGTGTTACAAAAACAACCTACATGGAACCAAAAGCAACCTCTTCCAGTTTCAAACTCCATGATGCTCTATCAATAGGTTTAAACTTTGTTCAAATTTCATAGTTGGTGTAATCTGCATTTTGGCCTGGGTTATAGGTAAGCCTCATAAATGGTTTGGGTTATAGGTAAGCCTAAAAAAAAATAGCTTTGAGTAACTTCATTTTTCTTCAAAATTTTGAAAATCTAGAACTCATATACTCGTTCATTGTATGTTGTCAGTTCCTTACAAATACATAGATGCTTCTCTAAACATAACTCATTAGCATTTGGTATCAGCATCTTTAGTCAAATTATTATTGATTACATTGATGGAGGATTTAACAGGAAAGATGATGCTAAAAAAAATTGGATTCACAAGCTAATTAATCTAGGACTCAGGCCCATGATCTACAATAAGTTGTTGAAATCTGGGAAATGTGATGAAAGCAGCAACCAAGGGTGTTTACCAGCTTGCAATGTTTGTTACCAGTCTCAGTCTCATAATTTTATCTGCATTAGCTCTATGCTTCATTAAGCGGTCCTTCTCTTACATGGAAGCTTTTTGTGTAATGCATATGTATTATGTAGTTCACAACCTCCCTCACATGTGCCCAAGTTGTGGGCCACTGCACCTGTACTTAGCGTGTATGTGCACTTTCACACATGTAACTTTCATATATGTACATTTTTCTTTTGTTTGCTTTGTTTACTCATTTTCTTCTCTTTTAAAAATTTGTCCTTTCAAAACATGTACCGTTTTGAGAAACTATTTTTTCTTTCTAAAATTGAAAAAATGTGTACAGAAAACTTTCTCAATTTATAGTTTAGATGGTATAGCTTCAAAGGAATATCTTTGTTGTCCAAAGAGTGTTGGACAAAGATGAATTTTATGAAGTAGATACTCATCAAAATCTTGATTAACATAGATTCTTTAAGTGCTCATATTTATAAAGAGGATTGTAATCTTTTAGAGTTCACCAATGTTTATCTTGTAATGTTAACTATATTCTTGATGTAAGAGACATTTATAAATCTGAAATTTCATAATTTATGTCAGTAATGCTGCTATTTTCAATGCTGATTTTTTTTTTAATATTAGTGAAGAATATCTTCCCTTTTTACCAAGGAAAGGAGAAAAACCTCCACCATCATATGTTGGTATCATATAGTCTTTACAGTTTTTCTCAGTAATAGTGTCCTAATATTTTCATTGTTCATTTTCTTAATACTGTATCTGAATGTTCTCTCTATTTTCCTCTCAACCCATGGATGAGTGGGAACCTACAGGGTTCATATTACTGACTCACTCTCACTGGGGTAGTGTGTTACTGCTGCTTACCAGAGTTGAAGCCCCAGTGGCCATTATCATTGCTATAATTGTTTCAAATCTATATTTGTGTAATTAAATGGATGTACGTGTGTATTATAGGCATATGACCCTGATTTGGTTTATAATGTAGAAGTTGATTCTATGGCAATGGACATGAAAAAAAACAAGATCACTATGATAGGGGACATGGATTCTATATGGGTGAACCTGAAAGAAGAGAAAAAAGGAGGATGAGAAATAAGAGGAGAAGACACCTCAAGGCGATGCAAAGGAGGAGAACAAAGTAAAAGCTCCAAAAATTGTGTATGTGCCCCATTAGCTACGACTATGGAACATATCAACATAATATTGTTCTTGGAAACTTCCAGATTTAAACAAAAATGACAATCAAAGTCATGGCCTTTGCTTTCTCAAAATCAATGATTAATGGCCAAATGCATAAGAATCAAAGACACCACTTAAATTCAAAAGTAAAAAAATGAAATAGAATTGTTTCATGTTTGTGGAGAAATTAAAAATGAAACTGCGCCAAGTGAATTACCTCAAGATTTTGGGCGAAACCCTAGCACGGAAGAATATTGGTAGATTAATTAAATATCCCTTCACTTGCTGCTTCAATCTCTTCATAGTAAATGGAAATAGCAGTTTGGCTATTAGGTATCAATCTCAATAGTTCTAGAAACCTCAAACCAGTCCTCACACTGGTGAAAAAATAATAAAAAATGTAAAATATAGGACTCGAAAACAACAATACCTAACAAAAATTTGGTAATCTGAAAAGGGAAATATTTGTAAAAGAAGTGAAAATGTGGCAACTATTTTACCTCCAAATACTCATTGGTGATGTTCGATTTTATAAGGAGTTTTGACCAGTGTGGGTCATGCGAGTTTGCTGCGGCTTTTGTTGTGGCAAAATTTCTAGTGCATTTCACATGCGGCCACCACCAACAATGGTTTCTGTCAACTATTTGAATCGTGTCCATCTTTCCCACAGAAATCGTGCAAATTTTTCTCACACAAATAGATCCTCCACATGTCGAAGCCCTCTCAACACAACCTCACAACCTCTCTCGAACGACCACCATTTGGCATTTGGATCTAATACACTCAACATCTGGGTCCCACGAACTCCTCAACTTCCTCTTCATCGGCCAAAGACTTGGTTGATCACAATGCAGGAGATCCATTAATAGTTAAACTCTTATGCAGGTGGGAAAATTATTTTCCAGCAACAATGTATTCAGCTGTGAAAGCAAAAAAAAATAATTCCCAAAAAAATTATTCAGGCATGAGACAAAATAAGTGGGTTGTGCCCACAATGAATAGCCTATCAGCTAACTATTGGCTAATAAAAATGAAAATGACTGGCGGTAAATATGGCGCCCATTATGCAAAAAAAAATTGATTTGGAATATTAAAAACATAATATTATATTATAATATAATATAATATAAATATTAATAAATATTATTAATATAATATAATATAATAATATATTATATATATTATTTAATAGAATTTATAAATAGAGGACTTAATATTATATAGATGATAGATAATTTGTGAATCAACTTCGTCCACGAAGAAGGGAGTTATAAGTAATAAGTAATGAAACTATGAATTTCATTGAGAGTTTGATCCTGGCTCAGGATGAACACTGGTGGCATGCTTGGCACATGCAAGTCAGACAAAAAGTGGTGTTTTTAGTGGCGAATGGGTGAGTAATATGTAAGAACCTGCCCTTGGGAGGGGAACAAGCTTAGGTAAGGGTCCCATGAGGGGGGCTTAAACTCTATGGATTATGATCAAATTCGAAAGAAAAAAGAATAGAGGAGTAATAGTCATTTATTTAGTCATTTTTATTTGTCTGATATTAATCATTTATTTAGTCATTTAGTTGTGATTTTACCCGATGACTAAATTAGTCGTGCTTAAAGATGACCAAAATAGTCATTTATTTGCAATATTCTACTAGTGTTAGTCACATGACTAAAATTTTTAGTCATGTGACTAAAATTTTTAGTCACGTAGTCATTTATTTGCCAAATTATACTAGTGCATCCACACGAACACCTCCTATCATCTCATCACTTGATGTGTTCAACCTTTTGCATCCTAAAGTTGAAACACAAAGCAAGCATCAACCATCAATCATGAAAGAACTTGTTAATAATGACAATAGAGATACTCTTCTATCCTATTCCCATTGAGTTACCAACACACCTATCAACTTAGAAGAGAGTTATGGTCAGGGCTTCAAAATCTTGAGCAAACAAGGATGTGACATAACCAATGAACATGAAATTCATCAACTGCTAGAACAACAACCATCAGAAGACACCAAGGGACTAGGATATCAAGATCCTCCTCCCCCACCTCCACTTCAACAAGTGTCCCAATCAAGTAAGAAACCCAAGCCCTATAAACTCAAATAATTACCATTCTTACATCACACTATAATAGAAAATGAATGAAAAATGAACCAAATTCTCCATCTAGAATTGATTACATTACCACCTATTTGAGAGAATAAAAAAGGAAAATTTATAAACATGAATTAATATGCATTTCATAGAAATATTGGGCATGTTACTGATGAATGCCATGCTTTAAAGATGGTATTGAAAGAATTTAATCCTCCTGCAAGATAATTTGATAGTGTAATAGACTAAAAATTGTTTACTTTTCTCCTTTCCATGTGATAGTTGTAGAATCATAGCATACTCACTATTACATGTGTTACATTTCATGCAAACCATTTCTATATTGCAAGGATAAAACTATCATCATCTATCTTGGCTCATCCTTATCCTACATTTGGGGTGGAAAGGAGTTAGATAGCCTTGTCCTAGTACAACACTCATTGTTTCCCCTTTGTCTAGTTATCTGCCTTTCGTATATGATGAACGTGATTGGGATGTTTATGAATTGATTTAGGTTGACTCACATGTTTCATACTAGATTTATGTCTATTCATGTTCCTTGTGTGATTGCATGTACATAATGTGATCCTTCGTATTATGGTTCTTAACATGTCTTTATGTTTGTGAGCCTAATTTGGACGACCCTTGTCACTCCGTTGGTGGAAAGATACAAAGGAGGTGAATCTATCATGAAATTCTTATATTATTTGTAACCATTGTATTTTCACTTGTATTATTTTTTCCTTTTGGGGACGATGCAAGGTGTTGAGAAATTTATGTCTCTTCCATGTTGACCCAAAAGGCTTCTCCTTTTTTTTCACTCTCTATGTTTCATTCCTCCTTTGTGTTTGTTGTTCTATGACTATTTGGGGAATGATGACGGTTCCAAGCTCTATTATAAAAGTGTACAAAATACATGTGCTAACCCAAAATCCATAGATCCCTTATGTGTTATCTTAGAACTGCATATGGGGGAAAACCTCGTGTTCATGATGTAGCTTTATTTGGAAACATATGTTTGGCACAGGGCTTTCCAAATAAGCTCTCATATATTTTCCTTTATCATCTTCTACTTTAAAGTAATTTTTCATAGCATGGTGTTTATCAATTTATTTATGTATACACCTAAAATTGGTCTAGAGAATTTGATTAATTAAATACAATTTATTTGATTAATTATCCAAAATTCCTCTACTATTGAATAAATAGAAATATTTATTTATATAGTTCACATTTAAATTCTTATTTAAATTCCTCTAATTCTTCTATTATTTCATCTTAATTAAATAAACAAAAATAAATACTTTGTTTGATTTAATTATCAATTCCTCTATTTTATTCTATCACATCATTTAAATAAATTAAACAAAAGTTAAATACTTTGTTGTTCAATTATTGTATTCCTTCTATTTTAATTTAATAAACAACTTCTATAGTTTGTTTTATTAAATTATTTATTTCCCTCTTTGCTAATTTAAATAAATCAAAAATATTTAAATTAAAGCATAAAGAATATTCCTCTATTTCCTCAACTACCAAATTAGATATTATATGTCTAAATTAATTGATTCAATCTTCACGGGAAGATTTGGAGACAAATTGGAGACAAATTTGAAATACATATCTCAATCCTCTTCCATCAATCCTTCCTATCATTTTGCCTGGTGTTTTCATGGGTAGGAACCATTCCCACAATCTTCTCCATTTCCTCCATCTCTCACCATTCAATCCTCTAGATTGAATCCAAGCCCTTGTTTGCTGCCCCTATGCAAAGCTGTTGTCGAGAAATCTATAAATACAACTTCATTCAACAAAGAAAGGATATAGAATCCCAAGTTTATGCAATATTACTCTGCATGAAAGCAATCGAGCATCAAGAATCAAGCATAGCATCAATAGTATCATAGCTTTAATTCATAATCATGGCTGCATTTAGTTTGTTGTAGCTTTTATTTATTAGTTTCATGTCAATTTAGATTAGTGATCATCATATAGGATTAGTTTCTTGCATTTAGCACCATTCTCGTTCTTCAAATTGTCATTTTAAATAGTCATAGTGCTTACACGATATGAGAGCCATAATGATTTGATAAATCTTTGGAGATAGAGAGTAATATGACACTTTCAAGAGTCTTTTTAGTTTTAATAGATTAGTTGGATTAATTCTCTTGTTTTAATGTCATATTAAGAAGTGTTTAATTATTGTTTACTTATTCACACTTACAATTTGGCGCCCACCGTGGGGCATAACCCCATATTTCACAAAAAAAATCTGAAAAGTGCCACACAGGTTTTCAGCATGTTCAGTCTAGCACGAGTGAGAGTTTTTTTGGCACTTCTAAAAAATACTATAGCACTTCCCTGGGAGACTATAGCACTTCCATGATCTATTTCAGTGCTTCTAGAAAACTATAGCGCATCTGAGAATTATTTTAGCGCTTCTAGGAAGTAAACTATAACACTTCCATGAACCGTTTCAGCGCATCGACAACCCATTTTCAGCACATATGATATAGTGCTTCTATGGAAAATTATAGCACTTTGGATCTTTGTTTCAGCACTTTTGACTATAGAAAATCTATTGTAAACTATAGCACTTCTATTCTTTTTTTCAGCGCTTCTGTAACTGTTTATCTGGATCTAACGTGATCGCGGCCATAATTTTATTTTGATGTATTTGGACTAAAAAGAAGCAATCCTAGGGTAGTCATTGGATTTAAAATTTATCAATCCTAGGATAGGCATTACACATTTTTCTATATCAATTAAAATTGACACCATGACTTTTGTGAAGCAAAATATTCACATAGAATAGTGAAATTTGTCTTTTCGGGTTGTTAAAAATAAATCATTGATTACTATGCTTGTGTGGTGAATAGGCTTATGCTCTCCCCTTAACTGGGTGATCAAAATGCTAGACTCATCCTTTATTTTCATGCAATTTTATGTTTTTTTAAAAACCTTTAGAAGGCCTACCGTAGTGGGAAAAAGTACTCACCCTATGGGAACGACCTAAGTGGGAACGCCTAAAGCCAAGCATTCCAACCCACTCTAAACAAATGTGAGTTTTTGATGAAAGTCCAAATTGATAATAGTGTGCAAGATAAACATCCCTAAAATCTTTGTTCTAAAGATTGGGTGGTCTCCTGAGGGAGTTTATCATTTGCTGCACTGCATGAAAACCCTATCTAAGAACCATAGCATAGTATCAAGCTGAGTCAGTTAACTAGACATTGTAATACTCACAATGCAAGGGGAGGGAAGAATCTACCCCCAAGACACTCACCATATAATTTCCAAGGATCGTTTGCTCAAGGGATGAGAAACCCAACTTTGAATACACATCTAGAAATGACAAAAACACGAGCGCCCTCTAGGGGGTGACACGGCTATGTGAGTCAACACAATTTTAAGATGTGGGTTATTGAGTATAACAATGACCTTTTGGACCTTAAGAGTGAGTCTATCTGAAGTGTATTTTTATTAAAACAAACCAGTGGAAATCAATAGGGACCATTTGTGGTTCTTGGACATACACTATCTGTTTAGATTCTAGGATAAAGGACAGCTATTCTACAATTTTCTTGTTATGTTTTCAAAACATTATAACTCAAATAAAAGATCATCCTAAGAATCACAAATCAAATCAAGTTAGAAAAATTCATGATTCGAGATTGGAAATCCAATTTTTTTGTCAAGAAATCCATCAAAATCAAGAAACCCAAGAGACCACTTGGTTACCAGAACCTTTTAAGAAAAAGACATTTCTTGTATCATATTCAAAAAATCTTGCTTCACCATAGAACCTTCATACATAGGTATCATGATTTCACTAGAGGTTATACTGGTGATTGTGCCTTAGAACCTCTTTATTCACAAGCCTTCTTCCAAAGGAGAGCTCTTACACAACATCATAATCGTAGTCAACCCATACATCAGTCCTCCATCCCGTAACCAATGATAGAATATTCCACTAGGCCAAATCAAATTTTACAATAAGGAAATCCAAAATAGTGCTTCCAAGGTATGTTTTAGCATTTCAAAACACTATTTTAGCAATTCCACAAAATAGCGGTTCAATCAAATATTGTAGCACTTCTACATTTTGTTTTAGCGCCTTCCATCCAATAGTGCTTCAGAGTACTATCATAGTGCTTTCGTATTCAGTTTTAGTTCTTTCATCCAAATAGTGCTTCGATCAAATATCATAGCACTTCTAACTTCTATTTTAGCGCCTTTCACAAAATAGTGCTTCCAAAAACTATCATAGCACTTGCAAGCTCTATTTTAGTGCTTCGGCACTCTATTTTAGCACTTCTAAACTCTATTTTAGCACTTCCATAAACAATGACAACAATAAATAGAGAGCTTACAAAACAGATCAGTTAGTTTAGTTAACAACTATAGAACAAAATTTTGTGAATGAGAAGTATCTTTTCAACATAGACACTGTCTAGAAACCATAAACATATAGGTTCCTATAGGTTAACTGTCTTTTCAACTGAAACTCAGATCTTGCAAACCATTAAGTGTCAAGTAAATCAAAACAAAATCTTTGTTATTTAGTTAAATTTTCATCATCAATATATTATCATCCTACTATCATGAAACAAGGCGTAGTAATCAGATTTTTAACCTAGTCTTATCAATAGGATATATCATCCTATTTGACTTTGTTAAACATTCACTTGACATTTTTCCACCATAGAAGATCAAAATTTTGGTAGGAAAAACAAAACACTTGTATGCCAATCTTCACCAGGTTACAAAAACAGAGGCTCTTAGAAAAATAACTTGAAACATCAACTACCATGGTAGAAGAAACTCCCTGGAATAGCTTACATCAAAGTGACAAGAATGAAATAACAACAAAAGACATAAAAACAACACAACAAGATCCAAAATTCCATAAATTTATGGAAAAGATATTAGAGCAAGACATGGAAAAATATCTCCTAATTCTAGTTGAATCAGGTGCCAAACTTCCCAAAGACTTTGATGTCAATCGCTTGAAAGAAACACCTACAACAAGTGAAACCGAAATACCACAACACACACAAGGTGTAGATCCAGTTATTTCCTTAACAAACCAAATGCAGAACTTACAACAACAAATAATTGATATGAAAAAGGGAAACACAAAAAGGTATGCATTACAGGACATTTGTCCTTATCCTTTTGACCCAATAGTTGACATGATACCTTTCCCTAGACACTCTGAATTTCCAAAGTATGAAAAATACAATGGTAAGACAAATCCAATCGACCATATAAGGGAATTCAAGACCTTGAACTTAGAATTTGCGCAAGAAGAAACTTACCTCATGAGTTTATTTCCAAAAATTTTAGGAGGGAAATGTATGGAATGGTTTTCCAAATTGCAACTAGGTATACAAACTTTTGAACAACTTGTCAATAGGTTCATATCACAATATTCTTTTAACATCCAACATGACGTCACAATAAAGGATCTCTATAACATGAAGAAAAACAAAGGTGAGACATTCATGTCTTTCTTACAATGATGGTGACTACTATTTGATAAGTATCCTCACTCCATACCTGAGGAAGAATAGATGGAGTTATTCATAGACAATTTGATGGATGAGATGAGCTATAGGCTCAAATTACAATGTCCTCCAACATTTGAAAAGGTCATTGAAAATGGCCTTAAAATCAAAGAAGCATTGGTAAAATGAAGGGTGATCAAGCACTACAATGAAAAATCAAACAACACCAACTTCTCAAATCAATATACCAACAATGACAAACCAAAATTATGACAAAAGAACATAAATACTAGGATCAACGAAACTGCGAGTGATTTACAAAATGCAAAACCAATTTTTAACTTGACAACATCTACTTCAAGGACAAACCAAAACAGTGATCAAAACATCAAGTCAAATATCAATCAAAACAATAATCTGAACAAAGGAGAATCAAAACCACAAACATAACAAAAATCATCAAACTGACGTCGATTCACACCATTAGGCCAAATATTAGAACTGGAAATGAAGGAACTTGTTGCAAGTGATCTTATCACTACACAAGAAGCATGATTTTGGGATCCAAAAGTCAAACCACCATGGTGGAATGACGCAGATTATTGTAACTTCCATAACAATAAGGGACACAAGACAAATGATTGCATGGAATTAAAACATATAGTCTAAGATCTGATTGACAACAAAAAGGTAAGTGTAGAGGGACATCAAAACAACAACGATCATATAGCCTTTAAAGACCCTTTACCAAATTATGACAAGGGAGAGTCATCTTCTACAAACAATAAAAGCAAAAATTTCAATCACATTTACGATAACATGATATTTTATTTATCCAAAGTAGAAATCAATACTATGACCAGTAATCACATGGAAAACAACACAACTAGTGACATTATCCCCTTAGATCTAATCCTGAGCATACAAATATCTGACAATCAGATAAATGTTTTAAAAATCAGGGAAAGACAAAACTATCAACCGGTTAATGTAATGAAAAGGGGGTAATCCAAGGTAATTTTAAAGGGATTTGCACCTAAAAAAACAACTTCACCTCCAAGTCAATACAACATTGTCGACCAGCTTTAGAAAATACCAGCGCAAATATCAATACTTGAACTCCTTAAACTATCACCATCACATAAGGAAGTTTTAGAACAAGCACTTGTTGCCACCATAGTACCCAACAACCTAAATTTTTGTCAATTCCAAGCTATGGTGGGACATTTCACCACACCACACTATTTATCATTCTCTGAATAGGATGATGTGTCCCTTAATCATCCACGTAACACCACCCTCCATATTGAATTGTTGATCCACAAGCATCGTGTTAAAAGAGTCCTAATAGATGGGGGAGTTGGTTTGAACATTTGTACTTTAAATTTAATCCATGCACTAGGGTATTCAGATAATGCTATTGATGCCCGAAGGAAAATAATAATAAAATCTTATGATGAGGAAGAGAGATCTTCTAAAGGACTTATTGTGTTTCTCATTCAAGTGGGACCAATAATGAAAAATATAGCATGCCAGGTACTAGAAAAAGAGTTAACCTACAATATACTCTTAGGATGTCCATGGATTCATGAAATGGAGGCAGTACCTTTGACCTATCACCAATGTTTGAAATTTCCAGTAAATGGACAAGAGATGACTATATCAGTAGATAGTAACAATCCTCAACATTGTAACACACTCAAAACTTCTCAAGACACTTTTTTGCCTCACAATAGGGAAGCATGCACTTAAAATTCATCAGATGGTGAAAAACCTTCAAACATTATATCCAAGTCGATGGAGAAAAAGGATAAATCACAAGATACAAGTTTTGTTGAAACTAAATTAACAGACAATCAAGATCCCCAAAATTCTTCATCACAGAAATTCCAAGAACAAGTCTAGCTAATAGACAAGGGAATGGGACAATATTATATTGAGCAATCTCTTAATCTTTCACAATTGATTCCATCTCCAAAGATGTATGGACAACCATCAATGATAAAACAACAAACATCACAACCTGCCATGGTTCTAAAGGAAATATTTTTAAGAGCCGATACTATAGAGGATGAATCAGAAGACAAAGCTATCCTCGATTGGTTATACAAAGATGGAGAAACATCAACATCAACAAATATCAACATCAACACCGATAAGTATGGCAAAGGGAAGGCTGTTTTAGAAAAAATGGGTTATGAAGGACAGGGACCTGTTGGAAAAAGGAAAGAGGGTATTGTGGAACCTATTCAACCTCTTACTCTTCATTCAAAAGATAATACAGGATTGGGTTACTCAGAAGAAGAAAAACAAGAAATGACAAAGAAGGCAGTTGAAAGAATCCTTCGGGTAAGAGATAGCTCTGAAATAGATTCTAAAGAATATGAATGGGATCTATGTTCTGATATATCTTACATAGATATCCAAATTGATGTCATAAAAAAATATGCACCTACACATGAGGAGGGACAAAGCTCAGGGTCTAGATCATTTGTATTAGGATCACAAAATATCGATGACTCAAGTGAGGATGAACAGACATCGAGTGAACTAGATAATCTTGAGGAGGGTACCATCCTTGATCTCGACATCCCTAATAACAACTCCGATGACATAGCTATTTGGACCCTTACCGCAATTAACCTAAGTCAATCTGATGACTTCATGTCTTTAGTCCATCCTGAACTTATTGACTGGGAACCCATTGAACCTATAAATGTACCCATATTTGAAAATGATGATGCTATCGTAAATTTCCTATGTTGTGACAAACCTGGTACAAGTTCTATCCATAACTCTTATAATGACGTGACTCGGCAAGAGGGTGTCAAATTTTCTAGTTGCAAAAATAAAAACAAGAATAATGGATCTAATGGTGAAAACCATTCTATGGCAGCATTAGATCTTGAAAAAGAAAAAATAAAGAACGCATCCGACGGTGAAAACCTCTCTGAGGTACTGAAAGATGGGAGATTTGACACTCTTCTAGAGCATTATCATGAAAGTTCATTAGTTCTGGTGGAGCCTACATAGTCCATAAACATTGGCATCGAAAAAAGAGAAAATATTTTACATCTAACAGAATCTATGACAACACAAGAAAGACCTGAATTTATCAAATTCTTTGAAGAAAGAAGCATTAACTTTGCTTGGTCATACTCTGATATTCCAGGTTTGGACCCAAATATTTTAATGCATCATCTATCTTTACCTACTAGAATCAAACCTATAAAGAAAAAATTGAGAAAGATGCATCCCCACATCACACTAATGGTAAAGGCTGAGCTGAAGAAATTATTAGATGCCAGATTCATTAGGTCTATTGATTATGTTGAATGGATATCAAATATTGTACCTATATCAAAGCTAGATAATAGTATCATGATATGCATAGATTTTAGGGACCTGAATAAGGCATGCCCCAAGGATGATTTCCTCTTGCCTAATATTGACATCATCATAGAATTAACAGCAGGGCATGCCATGTTGTTGATAATGGATGGTTTCTTCGGATACAACAAAATTAAGATTGCACCAAAAGATTAGGATAAAACTGCATTCACATGTCCATGGGGAACCTTTTGCTGGAATGTCATGGCATTCGGTTTGAAAAATGTAGAGGTAACTTATCAAAGAGCAATGATCACTATCTTTCATGATATGATGCACACCTTTATGGAGGATTATGTCGATGATATTTTGGCTAAATCTTATTCTGGGGAGAAACATCCGGATATCTTGGACAAAATTTTCACAAGGCTAGAAAAGTTCAATGTCAGACTAAACCCTAAAAAATGTTGTCTTTGGGGTCACATCAGAAAACACTAACTCATTTGACCCCAATTTTTGACAAAACCTTCCGATGAAACCTATATAATCAGATGTATCATCGGGCACTTGTGCGAATTTCCATTTTTTTTTAAATTTTTACCTCGACGTTCGTCGGAATTTCAACGAGCCGTTGTTTTGTGTACATTTCGACAAAGATCTTTCACCAAAATTGGGGTGGTCCTACAAAGTTAAATTGTGGCGGGCATAAATTGAAATGAGCTCAACTATTTATTGCGATAGTGTTTTGCTCGACGGTTTTCTTGGGGAAAATCAGAAGAAACTCAAGAAGATATCCCTAGGTTGTGGGAAGTCATTGTCTTTTTCCAAAATTCATTTGTGAAGTCAGATTTGTACTTCCAAGTTTGAAAATCATATTTGAAAGCAACATCTTATCAGATTTCATTTATAGTATTGTGCATTTTTAGAATTTTATTTCTAGATTTTAGACCTGGCTTCACAAATTCTTTATAAGGGAATTGTTTATAACTGATGGAAAATTCTTGATGGATTTGGACAAAGATTATATTTGCAAGGTTTCAATTTTAACCCTAATGATCAATTTGCAATAGATTTGGGAGCCATAGCTAGATAATATCAAAGGTGTTGGTTGTTTTTTTTACTGTAACCAAGTTTATCTTCTAGACACACAACATATAAAATATCAGATAATACTGCCTTACAATACCATCAATCTATATTCTAACCCAATACTACTTATCAAATCCTTATATGAACATAGTCACCTATAACCTCACTCAAGCATTTTAATAGGATGGGCACCCCTGCAATGAAGAATGATGTTTGTGAGAAGTTAGTACTTAGAACTTTCTAAGTGAGGAAGACAAATTGAACTTGTCAAATGGTGTTAGTCCTCCAAGGTGAAGCACAAAGGATAGAACTCTTAGAGAAGAGTTAGAATTGGACTTAGTTAATCATATAAGCCAATCAAGACCTAGAGGAGACTAGGTTCCTAGAAGAGACAAGCTAGGTCTCTTAGTTGTAGTGCAAGCAAGCCTTGGAACACTCACATCACCAAACCTAAGAATAGTATCTTCACTATAATATCAGGCTCTTTACAAATTCACTTTGCAACTTCAGTTAGACTTGACCTAAAGATATATAACTTGCTAACCAGCCATATTTTTGGTCTTGAAATCCTTCTTATAGGGAAAATGAAGGAGCAACAAGCATCAGACCAAAAATACACCTATCACTGGTCACTTGGACCGCCTTATGACATTTCAAAAATTGGTTACAATAGCTAAGTCTCTGGAGAATCTTCTTGTTCATCCCATCCACTGGAGAATAACTGTTGCATTTGCCAAACTTTGAAAACTTGCACCAAAACTGCCACCAAGACATAGCCAAAATTTGTTATAACCATAACCGTTGAGCTATTAACTGTCGGTTGTAGACTCTATCCTATTCTTGTTCAGTTAAGTATTTTTCTACCCATCCTTGATATTCCTCATCCGTTGGCCAATTAAAATTTACCACCTAATTAACGTTTGTAGTGTAAGTTGTATACTTTACTGCTACTTGATTCGCCTCCCTTTCAAAAGATTCCAAAAATGTGCTAGTGTTAATGATTTCATCTACCCTGTCCTACCATTGCTATAGTGATCTAACATTTCCTTGGGCATCTACAATATCTGGTAAAGATGTGCCACTCCAGTCATCAAAACTCTTTACCAACTCTTTAATCCTTGTGCTCAAATCATCAGGTAAGGCCTGGAAACCTTGTAGTGACTTCACAAAGTCTTGAGTAGGCCTTAATTGTTGAGGCCTATTAGCTGCATTTTGAGAATTTCATTTCTAGATTTTGTTGTGCAAGTTCAATATTCTGATTTTAGGAGTATAACAGTTGGAAATCATTGTAAAATCAGAATTTAATAATTTTTGGAATTAGCATTTGAAAGTGTTTTTTGGGGTCATTAACTTTAGACTATCTTCTCTTTTGCAGGGGTGGTTGCATGCCGATTTTTTTTGGTGTAAAATATCATAATTATTATATTTGGTTACCTGTGTAATATTAAAAATTATTGGAGTGCATGTGAGTTTGATATTTTTTGAAGATCTAAATATTCAAGCTTGGTAAAGAAAAATCATGTCAGATAATATTAGTCCAGAACAAAATGAAGAGACAGTTGCTAGATTGTGGGCTATATTGAAAAGAAAGAGTGATGGAAAATGTTATTATCCTTGCAATAATTGCAAGGGCTTAAAGATGAGAAGAATTTTAATCACAACAGCTGAGAAACATTGTAGGCAGCATGGTCATGTTGAAGGGGGGCATGATTATCATCCATTGGTAAGTTGTTCATTATATGTGTTTATATTGATTAAATTTGTAAATGTTTATATTGTTTTAAAATTTGATATATATATAAAAAATCACTTGATCATGATCATGGTTTATTTGTGTCTATCATTATTATAAAGGTGGGGTGCCCTAGGGCACACGATATGAATTATCACGGCCTAGAGAATGTGGTTTTGCAAGCGGAGGAACATGGAGCTGTGAATATCAAAGATGAAGTTAATGATCCTATGGAAGAAGATGATCATGCACCAGAAAACACAATTGAAAATGATGGTACAAATACATTGATCCATGACACATGTAGTGGCAAATCTGATCATGTTGATCAAGATGACTTTGATGATGTTCATGATTTACCTATACTTGAGAAGGCATACGAGCTGCTTTGTGAAGGCTCCCAAACAACTCTTCTCTCTGTTGTATTGTTGCTGGTGAACTTGAAGGTTATGAATGGTTTATCCAACATAGAAATCTCACGGATGTTAAGGTATGTCATATATGTCATTTTTTTTCATCTATTTTAATTGTTGTTAGTTCATCGCTAGTAAATAAAGGATGAAGTATGTACCTTTAATATTATTCATATTAAGAAGTTATTTTTTGTTGTAGATTGATTGGTGAATTTTTGTTACCACCATCAAATATTTTACTTCGCTCATACTGAGATTTATCTGGCATTATGAAAGATATTGGAATGGAGTATCAAGCAATAGATGCATGTTCCAATGATCATATTATATATCATAAACAACATGAATTTGAAATAGAATGCCCAGAATGTCATATCAGTAGATATCAAATAGATCAACTAACAAAAAAGGTGCCTCGCAAGGTTCTTCATTATAATCCCATTATTCCACGTATGCAACAATTATTTAGGTGTGAAAGCTTAGCGCAATTTATGGATTACCATGCATGTAATAGAAGTGGAGATGAGATTCTTTGAATGCCTATGAATGGTTTTGCATTTAGGGACATGGAGGAAAAATGGCCACACTTTAAAGAAGAACCTCGTAATCTCAGGCTTTCATTGGCAGCGAATGGTGTTAATCCATTTGGAGAGCTAAGATCTATTTACTCGGTGTGGCCTATTTTTGTTATCAACAATAACATTCCTCCATGGATGTCAATAAAGAGGGAGCACATAATGTTGGCAATGAATTTTCCAGGTATTTGTTTACATCAAATTTTCTTTAACGTAGTAGCATCTCATTTATCTTATTTATTGCATAATGACTTATATGTTTTTTCATTTAATAGTCATGTACATGAATTTATATATATTGCAGTAAAATGGTTAAATAATTATGTAATGTTTACGTTCATTCAACTAGGTAAGTACCAAGTTAAAGATATGAATGTATATATTGAGCCTCTTATCGACAAGTTACTAAAGTTATGGAATGGTGTCACTATGTATGACGTATCTAGACCAATAGGACAAAGACAATTTCAATTCCATGCAATGCTTGTATGGACAATTTATGATGCCCCAGGGCTAACACATTTTTCTGGTATGTTATAATGTTCGACTGCGTGACTTTAATGATATTTAATTTTATGAATTAGATATCATGCATGTTTTTTAAATAATCTATTCATTATATAAAATTATAAAAATTGACATATTTAATCCAATTATATATGATTTGCAGGTCTTCAAACAAAGGGAAAATTTGCATGTCCAATTTGTGGTCCAAAAATGAAATCTCGTCATTCAACAAGTTTAGGAAAGCATGTGTTTGATGAGTATAGGCACTTCCTCCACATAAATCATAAGTATTGAACTACTGAAAAACATCTTTTCAATGGGAAAGAACAGACTACATCAAAACCACGAAGAATGACACCTCACCTATGGAAGTTGGAATATAATAGAATTAATTGTCAAAGTTATACATCGGATCAAATTGTTTATCTATCATTTATGATATTTTTTGAATTTATATTTTTATTTTGTGATCATGCTGTAATTGACAATGATTGTCGTTGTTAATTTGTTTAACTTATATGCTTCATGAAGGTCGTCAAGGCATTAATGGTCTGCTTCCACAAGGATTGAAAATTTATGCCAGATAATTTAGTAGGTTGCCCTACTATGAGCAGCTACAAATTGTGCATTTGTTTGATACAATGCATATCGGAAAGAATATGACAGAAACGTTATGGAAAATATTGGATGGAAGACATGACAAAGAAAAAATTATCAAAATTTATAGTGACATTCAGGAAACCAGTCATGCAATGAAAAATGTCATTCAATTAAATAGCGATGGAGACCAAATTAATATAAGTGCCCTTCCTTGGTTATTAACAAAGCAGCAAAGCAATGCTATAAAACAAGTCATACGAAAAATTTGATTTCCCACAAGATTTGCTGCCAACATAAACAATATCATAACAAAGGAAGGTGAATTTGGGTCAAGGATGAAAATGCATGATTGGCATACCTTCATTAAGGTAATTATTCTGGTATATTATATATATATTTGTATACTGCATGTACTTTTCAGTGTATTATGTTTACTACTTTTGGAAAAATATTAATGAAAAGATCATTTTATAATTGTTGTAGTACGTTCTACCTCTATCTCTCCCAAACAACTTCAACAACAATGTCAAGCAAGTTATATATGATCTTGAAAAATATATGAGGTAAGTAGCGATATTTTTTCAATTCGTTGTATATTTTTGCTAAATCTCATTAATATATTTGTGCCTTGAATCACTTGTAGATGGTTGTCATCTAAAGCAATCCATAAAGAAGATATAAATTATTAGAAGAGAAGAATTCCTCGTCTAATGTGTGAAATAAAAAAGTGTCTACTTTTGACATTTTTCAATGCACAAGAACACTACCTCATACACCAAGTTGAGGAGATTGAATTGTGTGGACCTATACACACAAGGTCAATGTGGATGGTTGAGAGGCACTTAAAAATTTTGAAGGCTTTGGTTAGACAAAAAACACATCTCAAGGGTTCTATGGTGGAGGGATACATGGTATACCAGACCATGGTGTACATTATTGAATATCTTCCTAAGTTTGCAGCAAAGATCCATGTAGATCACATTTGGGATCCCAACTCCATTAAAAAATTTGAAGGGGAGTACTTGATGGGGAAAGGTAGATTGAGGAAAGTGTCAGGTAATTATAAGATGGTCATGGAGATTGGTGTAAGTGTTCCAAGGCTTTCTTGCACAACTAGCTAAGAATACCTTTCATTGTCTTCTTCTGGGAACCTAATATTTACTAGGTCCTTGTTAGGCTTAGATGATTAACTAAATCCTAATCCAACTCCTCTCCAAGTGTCTCACACCTTGTGGTTCACCTTGAAGGACTAACACCACTTTGTTATGTGCAAACTCTCTCCTACACTTGGAAGACTCTAAATGTCAACATCACACAAACATTGAATTGATTGTAGGGGTGCCAAACACATTGGAAACATGCCATGTACTTCCAACTAGATCCATCTTGGAGGATCTCCAAACTCCTTTCCTACTGGTTTCAAGAATTGGTCTTGAGGAGGCCTATTTCTTGTAGCCTTTAACATAGACCTTTACTTCGTTCCTGCCCAAATTTTTCCAAACAACTTTAAAAACCAATTCCACATTCGAATACCCTTTTGGATTTTCTGAAAGATTCAAAAGATTCTATACTCCTAAGTCCTCCGTACACTGGTTTCCTATTATCTAGATTAAATAGGGATATTAGGCCTAATTTGTAGGACCCCACTGGTTTTCTTGCTCAAACCTCAATCAAATGGATTGATAGAACCTCAATCCTTCTAGCATGTTAGGATATGTCTATACCCTACCTAGAACTATACTTGTTATGTATTGTACCTCAATCCCCTGCCTAAATTCTTCAATTCATTACTGTCAAACCTCTAACCGGGCACTCTAAGCTCACCTAGGACTTGACATTAAAAACAGTTGTTTCACTCTCCATGACTCCTAAATCTACATATGTATAGACCAATGGCTCCCCTAACACATCCATCTACCCTCAGGAAAATCCCGTGACTAGATTTCATGGGGGAGCCATAAAAACACAAGCTGGTCAGGACAGGACCAGTAAAACCCTTAAACCTTAACCTATCTATTCAGGACACTAAAATAGCTTAAATCAACTTACTTGCAGAATGAAAAAAGTTTAATACTATCCCATGAACATGAATCTAATACTAAATCAAAACATCCAATTCACTTAGTATTACTATCACTCAATAACACTCGGAGTTCACATAAAAACAAAAATTGCAGAGCTATCTTCTATTCCAAAAACTTGATTACAATCTCCCTCTTTCTTGAATTCAAGCCTGCTTCATATTAGATGCCATTCCCTATGTTTGTAGGGTATTTTGGTCAATCCCCCAATCCTATCATTTAGGGGATCCTATGTAACCGAGTTGCATGCAACATTTGCCATAATGGCAACTGTTGTCATGACAATTTTGTAACAACATTTGGCAACTCTGTCATTATGCCACCTTCCTAACTCTTAGGACCTCTATCTCCTATATTTTGAGTAACCAACACCATTAAATGCCTCATGGCATCTTTCTAACATCATTCATGTGTTTAGAACACATTTAAGACTCAAATCCCAACTTAATTTACTAAGGCTAAGCAATGTAAAATCTATTAACAATGACTAACTTTGGTGACCTTAGTCCTAATGACTAACTCACCTAGCCACAACAATGACCTTCTAAGGTCCAAAACAAACGTACAATTACTCTGACTTGGCTAATTTCAAATACAAGCCCAAAATATCCTAACTATGGAGGTTAGCCTAGGTGTGCTCCTGCACCAAAGATTAATTAGAATACATTTTACATTTGGTTTTTATGTATATTGTACTTATAAATTAAGGTTGTATACCGTGGTAATTAACTAATTATACATCATTTGTGAATTTCATTTTTTTTGGATATAGTTGGTCGAGAGTGGGATGCACTACATTTTTACATTACAAACAATCTTGATTGGATGACGGTATGGATTGAATGACGTCAACAATCTGGTCGCGCATTAACATGGGAAGGTGTGGCTTCATTGGTTAAAGAAGATCATCGTAATGGAGATTCCAATGTTACACCAAGGGAAATTGATTTAGCATATGGTTTAAAAGATAAAAAAGTATGTATAAATATATTAATCACCCATATTATTTAATTATTTTCAATTATATTGATGTATATATATGTTGAGATTTTTTTCTTTGCATACATTCGGCCAAGAATAAATATGTTTATCAACTGACGATATTGCAATAAGTTTTGCATGTTTGACATATTGCAGGTGAAACACCACAAGGCTATGGGGTGCAATGGTCGTAAATTTTGAATCAAAAAGTTGGATGACACGAAAAAAACTTGTGATTCTGGGATAACTGCAGTCTTCCAGGTGACTAATGTTTCATCTAGAAGCGACATACATCCAAAAGTCTCAGAAAATCAATACTATGGGATTTTGGATGATATACTTGAGTGTGACTTTAAGTCCTTCAAATTAGTTTTGTTCATCATCCTATGGTATAGGCTACGATTGAATGAAAATGATCTCGAGAGAACTGTTATTGAACATGATAATGGATTTACCATGGTTAATACAAGGTATTTTGAGCGAGTTGAAAATGAGCCCTATGTTCTTCCAAGCCAATGTGAGCAGGTATTTTACTCAAAGGTTCCAGGTGTTGGAGTTTAGAAGATACAACTTCATAGGAGCCCAAAGATCTTTGCAAGCAAATAATTTGTTACAAGGAGAAGTAAAGAGAAGTAACATAGGAAATGTTCAAGAATGTGGAGCAATGTATTCACCCAAAATGTAAAATGAATTATGATACAAAAAATAGTTTTCAACCATATATAGATGAAAACCCTAAAAAGGAAAACCCTAGGCTTGCACAATAATAATTAATAAAGTAACTAATTATCATACACCTAATGTTAGCTTAAGTGAAAAGAGGTAAAAAGAAACTTTACGTAATTAAACAAATATTGTTTAATTAATAAAATAAATATCCAATTACTCTAACGCCCCCCCTTAAGCTAGACTTAGGGAGAAGCTAAAACCTAGAAGAAGCTATTGAAAGTAAAAGCAATGGGTCCCGACAATAAGGCCAGATCAGGTACCCATGTACAAAATCAATGCAAACTAAATGAAATGGGGTAAAGGAGAAAACCCAGTGGGAACAAAACTCCTCCCCAAAATAGAATGCAAGGAAGGAAAGCAATGCACTAATAAAAGAAGGATAGGAGGTGGATAACTTTATACCCCCCATAGACAACTTCTATCATATAAGTACATGTACAATGGTCTCCATAGGAGAGATAGAAAGAGAGAAGGCCCCCCCACAATGAAGAAACTCCTATCACAATGGTAGATGCCTGATGTAGAATCCAAAAGGAGATCCTGAAGTGGCAAATGATATTCCTCCCCTTGGGAAGAAATGGATCCAAAGGACGATGTCGAAGAAACCCTATGAAGAATGATGAGTCAATCTGTCTCAAGATGTGTGCCATGATAGGATGCTGAAGAGTCCCACTATCTAAACAGAAACAAATAATGCCAAATCCAAACTGATGTGAAGAATATTGAAATGCAACCTCTGAATGCACGGATAATGGTGGGCGAATAGCGATAACCTGACTGTCAAGGTAGAGGAGATGAATGTCCTCAAAATAATCCTCCAAATCTACAATATAGGACTCCACAAATAAGAAAGATATGTCTGCAACATAAGAGTCCAAAGTAGCTATGTTTGGAAGATGTATGATTCCTTGCTGCACTCAATCAACAACAATAAGAGATGTTGATGAAGTCTCAGTCTGAAGAGTAGGAACTATGAGACAAATCTTTGATCCATTGGAACATGTAAGGGTGTCTAAATACTCAAGCTCCTCTAAAGTATCATGATCAAAGGGTGTAGTTTCTCTCCAAGCAATGGGTAAGAGACAATCTGATGTAGGATCCTCTAGGAATGGAGAGAGAATTGGGTCTCCATAGATCTTCCAAAGATGTGTCCAAAGTGGGTGAGGACAATCAATGTCCGATATAACCAACACATTATCATGATCAACACTAGACAATATAAGTCCTACTATGTGATTTCTAATGATATCCCATGCTAATTTTCCCTCTAAAGTTGTTGGTTCGGGTATGAGATCACACAAATAAGGCAAAATATTAAGCCACCTACAATGTGTAAGTATACCCTTTGCCCATGACTCATAATTACCCTGTTCTAGAAGAACAACTGAAGGGTGAGTAGAAAAACCCATGATAACTCTTCAAATGAAAAAAAACTAAGAAATCTGACCTTACAACATTTAGATCAAATTAATATAACCCATTCCACGCAAACAAAACCCATGAAGGAGCCAAAATGACCAAGTAATTGAGCAAAGTGTAAAAACCCACAAAGCTGAATAAAAAATACTTGGTAAATATTCTGATAAAATAGACTATAGATCTGGAAAGAGCATTGTAACACCTTTCCAACTCCTATTCGTTTGCACAAAATGGACACTATGGCCAAAAGTTATGAATTTTTCAAAAACTGAATTTAGCTTTGCAAGAAACGAATTTTCTAGCAAAAAACGTTTATTTCTAACTTGATTTCTAGAAAATCTACTCACTGTTTGTAGACAAAAATAAAAACCCAAAAATATTTTGATGTTAGAAACAAAACCTAGAAATCGTTTCTTGATCCAACAAGCAAAATACGAGAAAATGATTTTTTTTTACTTTCAGCAAGGAGAAAAATGGTGCGCGCCATTTTTTCAACAGTGATTTTCTCCAGATCTGTGCAAGATATGCAAAATCTAAAAGATACCTAGTTTAGATTTCGACGTTGGATACAAAACCTAGAAATCATTTTTCTGCAAATGAGTGAAAACTAAATTTTTGAAGCAAAAATGATGACGGCTCCAATAAAAAATGGCTTGCAACAAACCCTTGTAGCTCCAAAAATCTTCAAAACAAGAACAAGTAGCTGCAGATTTAAAGCTCTAATACCATGTTGGAGTTGAGAAGATATAACTTCATTGGAGCCCAAATATCTCTGCAAGCAAATAACCTGTTACAAGGAGAAGCAAAGAGAAGCAACAAAGAAAATGCTCAAGAATGTGGAGCAATGTATTCACCCAAAATGTAAAATGAATTATGATACAAAAGATAGTTTTCAACCATATATAGATGAAAACCCTAAAAAGGAAAACCCTAGGCTTGCACAATAATAATTAATAAAGTAATTAATTATTATGCACCTAATGTTAGCTTAAGTGAAAAGAGGTAAAAAGGAACTTTACGTAATTAAACAAATATTGTTTAATTAATAAAGTAAATATCCAATTACTCTAATACCAGGTAAAGCGGGTTGGTCATATGTTGTTAGACATGATCCAAGAGGAAGGCCGGTAAAGTATAATGTGGTGGAAGAAGAAGATACTGAAGAAATAGAAGATGATGTAGATGATGATCAGGATCAACAGTTAGTCGATGATGTGCCTGACGAAGATGTCGAAGAGGAGGAACTAGATCATGATGATGCAGGATGATGACATTATCAAAACTGATATCAATGACGATGATGATGATATGACCAATCCTTACAATGTTGAATCTGGATTGGATGATACAGACAAAGAGTTGGATGAAGAAGAAGATCAATGACATTAATTTGTATTATCTATTTGATATTAATTTCTTGAAAGAATTATATTTGACTTATGTGGTTACATAATTAATTTATGATGATTTTACTTTTAATTATATTTGAATTATATTACAATATGTTCAGTTAACAGATGTAAAAAATAAAATGGAAAAATGAAAGTGTGAGACCACTGCCTTGTTGGGTGTATGGATTCTAATGAAGATCTATAAAAGTGTAATCTATGATGGCGTTAATTCAAAGTGTTTGGCACACAGATGTAGTTTATAACTTGTATAAATGTGCAAGTAAATGACTAACAAACTCTACTTGAGATAGAATGACAATCCTAGTTATATGATTCTTCTTATTGATACAATTAATACTCTTTAGTTACTATGATTGACTAGGAGGGTTTAATCTTTACTTGAAAGAACCAAATAATCACATCACACAAATACAACAAATGTGTATCGGTAAACTAAATATATATATATATATATATATGCTTGATATATCAATTTAAACAACATAAAAACATCAATAGTATCAACTACTTTGAGCATGAGATGATTACAACAACATTTCACCACATAAGATAGTCATTTAATTTGCAATTTGGCAGCAAGCTCTAAGCTAAGACAAACAAACACAGAACCTTACAAACACATATGATTTAGGCCAGTGCCATATACTATTGGGGAGTTGAATTAATTCACAAATATTTAGATTTTTATAACAGGTTCAAACACATAACATATAAGATCTCTGACAATATTGCATTACAACAGTGTCAATTTCTATCCTAACTTAATACTTCTTATCAAATCCCTTTACAAACATATCCATTTATGACTCCATCCAAGCATTTTAATTTACTCTTTGAATTAAAGCAAAAATGGAAATCATACACACCATGATAACAGTGAGATGAACACCATAACCCTTGATTATATTGTTCAAAATTGTGATATGTTTATACAAAGGAGAGCCATGAGCTCTAAATATATCATTATAACTGAAATGCTAGTACTGTCATGAAACATCAAACCTTCATGCTGTTGGAACTGTCAAATTTTGACAAATTCATTATTTCTTCATGATTATTAGTCTCCGAAAAAAGATTCATAATTCAAACAAAACTATCCTCACATAACATATTTTACCAAAATCCGATTTAAAATTGTCCCATAACACCCCATAAATTTCATCTGACATTAAAATCTTTACATATGAAAATATCGGCATAAGTTGATGCAGGTCTCATCGATGATAACATACATATCCTAAATGTATCAGCAAGACATAGCAAGGGTCACACCGATCAAGTTATACACAGAGAGAATGCGGGTTTCTATATCTTATTGACAAGAAAAAAAGTATCAGTGAGACGATGTAAGGTCACATCGAGCTAAATTACCTTTTGCCAATTGGAGTAACGTAAAGTCTATCAGAGAGACTTTGGTCATTGGAGAGAGATTTTAAAACACTACTCGTAGCGTTATTGGTCTTGTCGATAAAGCAAGGGGACGACTCACTCGGTGAGACAAACGATGCCGGGGAGAATTCAGAAAGTCTTACTAACCCCTCAAGTTACACCGACAAAACTAAGCATACAAAGATAAAGGGTGTCGAGAAGACAATGCGCATGGTCTCGCCGAAGAAAAAGCGTATCGGTGAGACATGTCACCGTGGGGAGATCTAAGAGACATCACAATGAGTATCATTTTGTCAGCAAAACAAATACTTGGTCATGGCGACATAAGTCAATAAAGTGAGCATCTCGGTGAGACGAAAAACTTTTGGAGTAACGTGAAGAACTGCTACCTCGATTCATTCAGTCTGGGTGATAGTTTTTTCGGTGAATGTCATGGCGATAAAAAAGTAGAAAGAAAGAAACTATCAGGGAGACTTGTGATGTTGGGCAAACTGCAAGACATCTTAGCAGATGGGTGAACGTTGAACAGGCGGACCGGCTAGAGGTTTGAAATGTCTTATCGATGTTATTGTATTGGCGAGACATCAAACGAGTCATATTGATAAAGTTATACACTAGGAGAATGTGGGTTTGTCTTACTTATCGGCAAGACAAAAGGCATTGGCATGACGGTGTAAGGTCATATTGAGCTAAGTTACCTTTTGCTGATTGGATAAAAGTAAAGTCTATCGGAGAGACTTTGGTCGTCGAAGAGAGATTTGAAAACACTGGTCGAAGCGCTATTGGTCTTGCCGATAAAACAAAAGGAGGACCCAATCGGTAAGACAAACGATACCGAGAAGAGTTCATAAAAGTCTTATCGACCCCTTGGGTTACACCGATAGAATTGAGCATGTGGAGATAAAGGGTATTGATAAGACGATGCTCGTTGTCTTGCCGAAGAAGAGGCGTATTGGTGAGACATGTCACTGTGGGGAGATCTAAGAGACATCATAGCGAGTATTATTCTATCACCAAAAAAAATTGCTTGGTCTCGGTGACATACTCGATAAAGTGAACATCTCGGTGAGACAAAGTACTTTCGAAGTAAGGCAAAGAACCATTGGCTCGATTCATTAAGTCTGAGCGATAGTTGTTTCGGTGAAAGTCATGGTGATATAAAAGCAAAAGGAAAGAAACTATCGGGGAGACTTGTGATGTTGGGGAAACTGTAAGATGTCTTGGTGGGTGGGTGATCGTTGAACTCTAATGTGACAGTGAGAATTTCAAAAAAAAACTTGCAGCATTCATGACTCAATCGGTAAAAGACATTAATGGCACCACGAAGCGTAGGAGATTTTGCATATCAGGGTATGATCAATTGAAATCATTTTCTCACAAAATTCAAAGCAAAGGAGAGCAAGGGAACCAGCAGAGCAATTAAGGCATTCACCTACCTTGAGTTTGGAAGAAGTTACAGTAAGTTTCTCATCCTCTACAAATTCATAAAAAATTGAATTATGGAAGGCATTGGTTCAGGAAAACTAAAGGGAAGAAAACCTGAGGAGGGAAGCCAATCAAAAGCAAAAAAGAAAAAGGCTGAGTTGCAACCAAAAGGTACTAAAAGGAAGCTAAATCAAGACCTCATAGACTAGTCACCTAGTTCTGGACCTAAAGCTAGGCATTCTACACAGCTCAAAGTGGAAGTTGACAAATTGGATGAAAAATGCAAATTTATAGGTGATGTTTGGACTCCGACTAGAGGCTATGAGTTATTCAATTTCCATTACCATAGGAGAAATCATTTTGAGCTAGTATGCAATCCATGGAGGCTCAATTTAGGGAAATTAGTGTGCCCTAATGTTTTTATTAATGTTGAACTAGTGAAATTGCTGGTCGGACACTATGATTTGAAAAAGAAAGCTATATGTGATTTGTTAGGGAATCCACTGATACATGTATCTGAGAATGCAATTGCTGAGGTTTTCAGAATGGAGGGAATTTGCAGTGACAAAGTAGTGAGTGAAGAGCTTGATAGTGAGTTCAGAAGGATGAACACCATTTATAAAGGGTGGAGGTTACCTCTGCACAAAATTAGGTGTCATGGCAAACCTACTCCAATGGAAGACAGTGAGGGGCCACCCTTTCATGTAGACCTCTTCAAACCTTACCTAAAATATACTTACTACTCAGTGGGATAGGTATTAGGGATGGAGGTACCTAAGCATATGGTGGTTGTGCCCATGGTGATTTCTGTAGACATTCAGTACCACAATTCTAGATCATTTGACTATGCTGCACATGTTTTTAAGGAGTTGGATGTAGGTTTGATGGCGATAAAGAGTGGTGCTTATGTTCTCCATCTCAGAAATTACTCATTGTTGATGCACTTAGTGTTTTATTTTGGACAAGAGCTAGGTTTATGGCCCCAGGAGCTGAGGATTTCACAATCCGACAAGGAAGGTAGGCCATTTCCTATTCAATTATGGACAGTTGTTTGGGACAACAGGTTTGCCAATTCAAATTTCTTGCATTTTGAAGAATTCTTTGTGAAACCCTTGTATAGATTTTTTAGCCATCCTTGTGATTATTCTTTATCTGAACAAGTAAAAAGGTTTCTTAGGCCTAGAGATTACAATGGACCAATTAACCACAACTAGGGGGATTGGTATTGCTTAGAGAATGTCATAATGATTAGGGTTTATGGCTTTGAAAAAACTTTGATCCAGAAGGGTATATCCACTCTGCCAAACAAAAAGTAAATCTCAGAGGGTACCATCATGTGCCCTTTAAATCTGATGACATAATCAGAAACCTGGAGGTAGAGGAAGCTAAAATTGTGATTGAAAAACATAATCAGGAGTTGGTGGATGCTGAGTTGTTATCCTCCATTAAGGGGATTTCAGAAATAGACAGGCCACAAAGCTCATCTGGGAAAGTTTCAAGAATGAAGACTTAGGAGTATGCCTATGTTGCCAAAGAAACAGGCGTTGAGGAAACCATGGATGTAGATACAAGACATGAAGACTATAGGTCTTTCATATCAGATGATGAATTTATAAAAACCTCGGAGTTTAAGACATTTTTATATAAGCAAAAAGGGAAAGAGATAAGGGGACAGGTTGGCAATGTCACTCCAGGGAATGAGGATCAACTGTTAAAAAGCTTAAAGGATGAAGTGGACATAGAGATGAATGACATGACCCCTGAAAAGGGGAGGGAGCTACTTGAAAAGGTAGGTGTTATGATTTTTCCAGGTTTGGATATGAATTTTGCATTAGTTTTTGATAGTTTCTTAAAAGATAACAATGCTACCCACAAGCTCAGTATAGAGAAGGTGACGGAGGTATACACAGGATCAAGATACAATCCTGATGATGAAACATTGATGATTTGGGCCTTGTATCCTCCTCACAAGAAATCAATTGTTATTGATACTGAAAAGGCATTCGAACATGTCATGACCCTAAAGGCTGGGGAGGTTGATCCTGTAGCGACTGCTGATATTGGGATAAATATAGCCAAGTTGAATAAAGCCCAAATCCAAGCATTGATAAGGGAAAGGGAGATGTACAAAACAAATAATGAGAGGATGTTGAGAGAGAATGAACACTTGAAAGACTTGGTAGGTGGTGTAACAGAACCAACAAGGATGCTCACTCAAGGTGAGAGTTCACAGAAAAAAGACCATTGGGAAGGGTCAACTACATACTCTCAAGGGAGAATGGATGCATTTGCTACAATAATAAAAAGAAGGAAGGTTGTTGTAACCACTTGGTTAAATAAACTCTGGGGAAAACATTCACAATACGTAGATGCAATAAAGGAACACAAGATAGTGGATAGAAAAATTTAGGAAAGAATTGAGGAATTGGAGGAGGACACTACTAGTAATGAAGAGATTGAAAAATATGCCAATTGTATTATCGATAGGCACAGGGATTTCTATGTGGAGTTACAAGGGGATATGCGGGAATTGAAAGAGGCTACCGAAGATAGATTCACCAAGTTATGTGATGATGAAGGGAAAATGAAGGAAGCGACTACATGGAAAAGTGAGTGCGAAACAATACTCCAAGGGATGTTGGAGAGAGCCACTGTGAAAGATGTGATATTGGATGCAGCATGTGAGCAAAATGAGAAAATGATAATGATGGAGATTGTGATCCGTGATGCGTTGGGAGATGCCGACACTCATGAGTGCCAGGATTATACGGAGCATAAGTCTGTAGTCCATTTGTGGCTCAAGAGAAATTAGTTAATAGTGGATTTGTTAAACCTTTTATGCTTTAAACCTTTTTGAAAAGGCATGTCCTTTTGTAAACTGATGTATAAGTATGCATTGTTGGATAAATTTAAGGGGTAGAAAATAGAATTAGAATAGGATAGATTGTTGTAAGCATTAAATTTTTAGAAATGATGACATTCAAGGAGACTATGTTGCATGTATGAACTTTGAAGGAGATAATGAAAGACTGTTGATTTAGTGGCTTCATTCTGGTATCAATTGTTTGTTGGATTCTTGTGATTATTTGATTGTCTCCAATCTGATGTTTCTTGGTTGTTTAAATTGAAGTATCAAGTATATATTCTATTTATCAGTACACATTTTTTGTTTTTGTGTGATTTGGTTTATTGGATTCTTTAAAGAAGAATTAAAATTCCTTTCAATAAATTATAGTAATCTGGGAATGCCATTTGGATCATTAAGAAGAATCAGATTATTAGATTTGATATTCTGCCTCAACTAGGGTTTATCATTTACACTCTTGCATGTTTATAGCAGTTGTAAACTCATAGTAATATGCCAAACAATTAGAGGACCTACTAGATAGAAACCATTCATTAAAGGCTTTCATTTGACTCTGTTTTACCCAATAAGGCACTGGTCTCCCTTATTTACATTACATTAGTTTTATTCATTTCATTTAACATCTCTTAATTGAACATATTAATTCATACCTTGATATTGCATATACAATTTATACCAAAGTAGGTTAAATTGCCATTTGTGGATAGTTAGATCAAGTAGGAAACATAAATTGAACATATTAATTTAGTATAAGAGTCAACCAATCATAAGGAAAACATAATATGAAGATGAATTTTCTCAAATCTTGTGGTTGTAGATGCCCTTTTGAAATCTATGCAAAATGTGGGAGGATAGAAAAAGCTCATGAACTATTTGACACAATGCCTTGAATGATTGTAATCTCATGGAATACACTTTAATTAGAAAAGTCTCATCACTGCCCTCATAACAATCTATCAATTTGTTTTAGTGTCTATTGTGTTATACCCAATTTGGGACATAGGGTATAACAAAATAGACACTAAAATAAATTGAGAGATTACAATTCTTTGAGACATTTTATCAAATAGTTCACAAGCTTTTTCTATCCTTCCACATTCTGTATAAATTTTAAAAGGGCATCTACAACCACAACATTTGAAAAAAACCATCTTCATATTATGCTTTGATGGATGTCTATACCTTGTTCCAAATCTCCCATATTAAGGAAACCAATAAGGATTTTGGTGAAGGTTGTGTTGGTGTTTAAAATACAATCCATGTAGAGGTTGCAGATATCTAAGAGGTAGCCAACCCCTATCAAGGACAACTACAACCACTAATGGCCAAGTAACGAGAGTCAGTAAAGGACTGACTTATCCTACACTTTTGGCTCTATAGGACCAAGGTGGGTAAACCTAAACGTGTTCACATGAATGTCTCATGATTTCTAAGAACACTTCCTGTGTACAGATTACAATTCCTACACACTCAAAGGGATAGTGATCATCTCAAGGTTTTGGCAGACCAGAGAATGACTACCAGTACCAAAGAGCAACGGAACTGACCCACTTATTTGTTACAATACCTCCCTGAGGAGGACAAGGTTGTATTCAAGTGTTTTGTGTTCAATATTTGGATATCCTTGCTTAGAACCTACAGTCTTGAACTAATAAAATGACACAAACATTATCCAGTGCTTCATCCATAGGGCAACGGAGTCATACAGAACAAAATCCTGATACGATGAACCCATCTCATATAGCATTAATATCATGAGATATTTTAGCATATTAAGATAGTACTTCTTCAAGCATCTTGAGTATATACAACCATGAACATGTAACTTATTTTTCAAGCATTTGATTAACTCTTTGAGTTAAAGCAAGAAAATGAATCACATTTTCAATTAACTATTGAAACTGAATAGACAAATCTTTGATAAAGCTATTCATAATCTATGGCACACACCCAAGAGAGTAAACCATCTTAATTTTATAGATTTCTTTCGATATTAGTAATTAAAAAAGCATATCACACTAATCTGTATATAAACCTAACCCCGAGATGACTTCCTAAAACAAAATGTTCATAACACTTTAACAATAAAGAGGACTATATAACTTCCAAGCGTCGGATTGCAAAAATTTTCTGACCCTTCATAATGAGCCATGAAATCTCCTTTATAGAATAGGAGAGCAACAAACATTAGGCTACATTGTGACACCAAATTGAATTTCAGCACCAAAATGAAATTCAAATTTACATTCCTTGTCATAATGATACCGTGCATGAACAAAGGAATCAAAACGGTTATGAAATAACTAGTCGAAAAACAAAATTTCATGCAAAGCACGCACACGTCCATATCCACATGCACATCCACTTGATAGAACAACAAGAGAAGAGAAGACACGTCCAATAGACCCACTGCCAGTAATCATGAAGAAGCAACATGACCCCGGTACAAGCAACCACTCTGAGTTCGAGCCTGTGATAGCGATGGCACCACCTCCTCTTTACCAACCTTGTGAGCACATTCTCGAACAACTAGACTTGGTGCTAATGTAGACACTGGCTCAATTGCTAGAACCTCCTCATCCACTCCCATAAGATCGGCCAGGGAAGCCAAATAGTACCAATAATCATAATCAATCTCAGATTCATCAGAATCTAAGATGATTATCAGGATGAACAATGTACTGGCCTCTTCCCAGTGTTCCTAATAATAGCCTTGCGAGACATGGGAGAATTGGATTTCTTCATGACTGGTGAAGCCAACCTCGCACTCCTTCGCTTAACTAATTTACTCATGATAGAAACAAAGCGCAACCACAAATAGAAGAAAAACCTTACTGCACTTAGACACAAGAGAATGCAATGCTGATTACATACAATTCAGTTAGCATTTATAGAGAAAGCCAGTATGTAGGGTACAATTACTTGAAGGCAATTCAAGCACTTGCACAGTTAATGATCCAAATAACTATGAATACCCTTAGTAGGATGGCACTATTCACACGTAGGAGGAAATCAGGTGGAGATCCTCAAGAGAAAAGAAACCTGTATCATTAATGACATGAGCAACAACCAAGTAATACATGCCACATAGGCAACTCACACACTTCTTCCCTATAAATGAACTGTCGATTCGGGAGGCACTTTAACAATAAGAGGGTGGAGATCAAGTCAATGGATGTTGACAATCCACGTCGACGCCTTCAGAAAACATATCCAATCAAAAACTCATAGAAGAATAGACCTAGACTGCACAATGGGTCCCATATAATCCCACTAGCACGAAAATAAAAGCCACGTGCCACTCCCTCATGAACCTCGCAACACTCTCCTAGATATTTACTCTGCCCACGCGAGGTGTGTGAGAGATCATGATTACCCCGTTATTGATGGCTATTACCAGTGAAAAGATGACCCCCTATCATATCGAACACCTCAGGAAGAAAACCCATTCATCCATTCATGCCACGTGGCCATATCTCGTGAACCTCACACTACTTTGATGATGCTAGCAGACAAACCTGTGAGGTCTATGAGAAGCAGTCAAGATCGAATTCTATGATCAGATGGCTCATTAGCCCTCAAATGGAACATTTAAGTGGGGCCCGCATTGAAATTTTTGGCAGTGTAATACCTAGGCCATTACGCTAGAAAGACTGGCAAATCAGGTGAAATAGGGTCGGTTAAGCACGAACCGAGAGGGATGAAACCTCACTTAAGTGACCGGTCCACCGTGCCAACAGGTCACCATTAAAATATAACAAGAGGGTTTTGACCGATCCATACTGAAGGTTACCCTGAGTAATTTAGAAACCCTCTAACCCCAACTTCAATTTACTGAAGTTCCATCAGGTTGTGGAATTTTTCTTTGCATCTACCAATTGCATTTGTTTGAAAGTTTCTAAAACCTTTTCAACAAATCCATTATGTGTATATTCTAAAATCATTATAGTCATTATAGTCCTTCTAGTCCACATCACTTTATTTTTTGAAGAAACTATTACCATATATTTCTTATTTATGTTCTAAATTGGATACATGTTTATAAGTTTGATATTACAATGAATAATATTAGTTTTGGCAAGACATTAAAAGATTTGGTTGATTTTAAAAATATATGCATCCCAATGTAAAAATTCCAACAATGCAAGCAATGATTGTAACACATAATTTTTGATGTAGTATCCAATTCAAAGGATGATGTTACAATTTAGGGTTATGATTGGGTATTTAATTAGGGTTAGGATTTAGTGTTCGGGTTAGTGTTAGGTTTAGAGTTAGGGTTAGGGTTAGGAAAATAATGTTAGGATTAGGGTTAGATTAGGGTTTATTTTTTATGGTTAGGGTTAGATTTAGAGTTTTTCTTATGGTTGGGATTAGATATGAAATTGGGGTTAGGGTTTAGTATTATAATTAGGGATTATAGTATTAGGGTTATATCTAGAATGAAGTTTTAGGGTTATTGTAATTATGATTAAGGGTTGTTTTTATATTTGGCTTAGAGTTGGGGTTAGAGATTTGGTTGTGGTTAGGTTTATAAAGATAGGATAAAGGTGAGGGTTAGGGTCAAGGTTAAGTTTTCGAGAGAAAGGGCTAGGTTATGATTTGGATTACCCTAAACTCTAACCATAACCATAAACCTAATCCCAAACCTAACCCTAATTGTAGTGTTTGAGGCTAGGCTCAAACACTATATAACCTAACCCTATATAACCTAACACATAACCTAGCACTAGAAAAAATTCTTCTCCCAAACAATCTCCTCTACTTCTATTCATGCCTACTAGATTTGCAACATTCAACATTGGTGCTTCAACCATTCATTCAAAGCAAAGAATTTGAAAGCAGCGGTCATTTGTAATATAATTAATCATTTAACAATATTATAATTATTATTAATCTAATACAATATTAATATTATTAATAATATACCAATAATATTAATAATCTAATATAATTACTATTAATCTATACATAGATTATATATAATCTTAATATATCAAATATATCATTATAATTCATATAATGTAATATAATATTGTTATATAATATATTAATATTATAACATTACTATTAATCAAAGTGCTTTAATATTTATGTCAAGTTTTAGTACATTATATGACAGGTTACTAAAGCGGCTCCGAGATGCACGTGCTTAAAATCGACGGTGATGTTATAATCTTGATGAAAATTTGCTTGACAGTTATGTTCAGTGCTAGTGACTTCTCATACACAAGAATATGTGATTTTGGCCCTATTAGGAGAAGATTTAAAAGTTGATTCTAGAGCTGAGAAAAATTATCATATTAAATTATGAAGCCCCTTTCTTTGGCAAGGAGATTCCATGTGTGTTCAAAAATTCTTGTTGCACACATTTCCATTACTCATGTTGCTAAGAACCTTGCAAATCCTCATATTTGAAGATTGAAAAAATCCAAAGGTATATTTTATGGCCTCCCTTTAACCAAGGAAAATGGTTTCACAAAGTATCCGAAACCAAAGTATCCTAGGAGTTTTATTATTTCCCTCATGACTATAATAGGCTTGGCTTACTTTATATTCACTACTCTAAATGGTGCCATAATAGGCTTTGCTTGCTGTATATTCACTACTCTAAATGGCACCATAATTTTTTTAAATTTAATTAACATACTCTAAAACCTAACTAAAGCAGGTTGTAGCTCGTCAAATTGGACAAGTGAAAGGTCAATACCAGTGCTGAGGAAGACTTTGGAGGAGTGAAAACAAGGTCAATACCAGTGCCGACGAAGAGTTTAGAGCTAAAACAAGGTCAATACCAGCACCGAGGACCAGGTTGAGGGCACTCAGGGAAAATTGATGACCAAGGGACAATGAGTACTATAAGTTTGGCACCCCCATTCTCTTTAACCTACAATTTTCATGCCTAGTTTCCAAAGATCTTCTCACGCATTGGCCCCCCCATTCTCGTAAAATGGTATAAGATAAGACAGAAAAAATAAAATAGCTTTGTCTTTCACATTTTTATAGTGATTACTAGAGGCACATAGACCAATTCTTCATAATAGATGAATTTGATCATACTTTTCCAATGATGCAATAGTTCAAATTTGGGTGTATCATTTAGGCAACAGTTCAACTTTGGGGTTCATCATTTAGGCAATGATGGATCCCTACTCTTTCCATATGCTCTTTCCTTTCTATTTCTTCAAATGTATAGTTTATGTCTTATATTGTATTGAAATAGTTATTCCCACAACTTGTGTGGGACACCATACATTTTTAATTATCAATAAAAGACATTTGTGAAAATTTTGTGCAATCTTTCTCTTGTATACATTTGCATAATGAATTGTAATTCATTTGATAATACTTTTGTGTATATGAATGGAACTTAGTAGAATTGAATGTGTACCTTTATCTTTATTTTTGCAAAAACTATCCCAACTTTACTTGATTGAGTTAGAAGCTAAATTAGGTAAAAAAATTGGTGACATCTTCTATATGTTTGCCTGCTAAACATCCTCACCAGTTGCCTAAACTTATCCATTGGGCATGGTGTCAACTCTTGGAAGTTGACAAGACTTGAGAAATAGTCTTGCATATTGTTGTAACTCATCCAAAATAGTGCATAATGTTGGCATTTTTTACAACCCAAGTAGAACCTGCAGAAGCTCCTATGAGCTTCCCATACTCAATTTTAAAAGTCCTGAAGGCACTGTGCCAACTTAACAAGAAAAATGCAACAAAACTGTTATCTCTCCTACACTTCGGACTCTATAAGATCCAGGAGGGTATCCCTAAAATATATTGTCATTCATGATGAGACTGATTTTCTCATACGTGGATAAACAACAAATAAATTCCAGTCTAAGTTTAAACAAGATAATCCTTCAAGAAATTGGCTATTTCTCAGGAGAATTCAGCTTTTATTTAACAAGGAATTGAAATAACACCTAAGTTTGTTTTTATGAAATATTCGAGTGAAATTGCCTGAAGCTATAACAAAAAATACAAGAACAATAAGTAGTCAGAGTACCAGTGCCATATCCTAAAGCACGGAGTCAAACTGGAAACTGAACTACAGGGTAACTTTCATCTAGAGCATCTATGATATGTATGTAAGGCATTACCATCCATTCATCAATACATGAATCTATTACTCTTTAGCAAATCCTATGTGCTAATTTGCATGAACTTATTGAACAACTGAAGCATTTAACAAGTCCATTGAACCAGAGCTATAGTCAAACATAATCCATAGGAAATGACAAATGAAATTTAACGAACATCATCTTTGATAGACTTTTCATTAAAAATTCATGCAAATTATTACAATAGGAGAGAAAATAGACTTAAAACAATCACAAGATTTGCATAAGTATGCTCCAAAACCCCATGATTTACTAAGTTCCCAAGCAAACTCAAAGCATCAAAAAACTGGACATATTCTTTTCTCTCTCTCTACTTGATTCTTCTCTCACGTATCTTAAGTAATTTCAACAAACCTATTCCTCGGCCCAAAATTCCCTTTTATAAAAAAAAGGGAGCAAACAAGCTTTAGGCCGGAGGATACACATGTCCATTTTTTACTAGACCGCGAATTCCTAATCAGTTATCTTTACATCATTTGCTTGGTAAGAGAAGAAAAGCTTAAAACAAAATGATGATTAATTTGTTACGGAGGGAAGGAAAGCATGGTTCCAAGTATTGATTCCCTGACACCAAAGCATCTTTTAACCGCTCCATGTGCTGATTTTATTTGTGCAATTTGTACCTGAATCCGGGAAGAGAATGCATTTCAAAATATAATATCGTAGGCCAGACCTGTATTTTACATGGCCAAATTGTAGCTCTCATCCCCATTATTTATAATTCAAGTTCATCAATAAACATCTTTTTCCATGACTCAAAATCTTCCTCCGACGGCCAATTGAAAGCCACCACCTGGTCCACCATTTTTTGATAAGGTACATACTTTATCATTAATGGCGTGGTTGTCTTGTCAAAATTCTCCAGGAAACTAATGACAAGTGATAACTTCTCTAAAGTGTTCTCCAACATGCAAATATCAGCATTTTTGCATATCTCATGAGTTTGAGTGGTCATTATATTATTCATTTGCTCCTTCCACACCTGTAAAGGCTTGACACTATCCTGACTATGCAAAATATGAGGTAGTGGAGTCAAATCTTTTCCATCATAAATATCCTTCAGTGCTTTGATTTTGGACTCCATAGGAGCAGCATACCCCTAGAATTTTTGCTCAACAATAGTCTTAACAAATTGATATGTTGTCATGACTGTAGGATACTTATTCCCATGCTGCTTTGCTCCAACTACCATAATTTTCAATTTTTCCATTCTAGGGCCCCATCTATTTAGCAAAGGGATAGCCAATTCTCTGTCCCTTGGAAACAATTCAAGTGCTTGCAGTATCAAGGCATAATTCACATGAACACCATTCAGCTTACTCTGGACCCATTTATGTAGATGCCTTAACACAGTATCAACAATTTTTGAATTATTCCTTCCTGCTGCATCCCGGATTTGATTTACCATCTCCTTATATTGTTCAATCTGCTGGAGTAAATTTTCCCTAGAAGGATCTTCGCTCGAGGTACTGGCCTTCTCAACCGCAATAGGCACTTGTCTCATATTATACAGGACCATAGCCCAAGATTGAACCTATGCAGGAGGTTGGGGTTGATCAACTGGTGGGTCAACAATAATTTGGCTAGAGCTAACCTGCTTTTGGGATCTCAATATTTCTATGTGTTGCCTTAATAAGGCCATTTTTGTTTCCAATTCCACCACCCTTTGCTGACTCTTATTATACTTAATAATAATGTCATTATACTGGTTCCTCAGAGTATCTCAGTTTTTAGTTAAATCCTCCACGGTTGCCTTAGTAAATTTGGCAATATTCACAACCATGTCAACAGCCTCCAAGGCAGGGGTATCAACAACTCTCTTCACAATCAAATGACCACTAAAATCGGATGTTTTAGTGACAATAGGTTTTTGAGACCCTGTAGATAGTGACCATATTGCTAGAGAATCCAAATCTTCACTGAAAGCTGATCCTTTAAGTGCTAATGTCGCCTCCTCTGTTGCAAGAAGTGGTTTATTTTCCCTTCTTACTGTATCAAATACTACAGCATCAGCAATATCCCACACTTTTGAACCAATGTTCTGCCCTGTTCTGGTGTGATTTCCTTAAACCTCTCCTTCAATTGTACTCTGACCTTTGACTGAATTACTTGCTCTGGAAGCTCTGGGTGCAAACTTCTCTCATGTGCTACCCACTCAGTATAAGATGAGAGATGAGCTCTCCATATAAAATCTTCAAAAGCGCGGGTATGGATAAAAGAGTCATCCATCATGAATTCTTTACAGGCTTCCATTCTCAAATCATCACTATTTGTAATTCCTTTAATCTCATCCTTCCCCAATCTTAGGGTGATGGCTCCTGAGCTCGTTGCAATGTCAGTTGGATCTAGTGGCATTTCTGGACTTATTTCATCCGGAGTTACAATAATATCCTCCTCATCATCACCTTTTTGGCCAACATCCCCCATACTATCAGTTCTAGGCCTCTTTGGGGATGATGTGCTAATCTGTTCTAAACTCTTCGGAGGTGAATCCAGATCAATAATACCAAATACTAATTTTCTTAGGATGGATGATGCACCACTCATCGTAATTTCCTCTGTCCTATTTCTCTTCCTTCTTGAAAACACTTTTATTTTCCCTTGAGGCTGGTAGGTAGGCCTTTCTTTGATTCTTATCTCAGGGTGCTGCTCAGTAACATGTGACTTTCCCTTTCCTTCTACAATCCTTTCCTCCTTCAAGACTCCTACTATGCTCTTGAAATTATCAAGAACATAGATTGCCCTACTGAGCTCATCTTTAGCATCAGGTACAGGATCAAAACCAGGTATTTTCTCTTGTTTACTTCTTACCATTTTTGAATAGGCAATGTACATTGCCTTTCTCTCATCCTGTAAGTCCTCATCAAAAATATTCTTAATGATATCTCCAGGATAGTAGAAATTGTGAACAAAGGTTCCAGTTCGATGTCTAGCCTTCATTTGGGAGATAAAACCCTCAGGATCATAATTCCTAGGGCATACAATATTCAATCTATATGGCTTGAGTAACAAGTGTAAATTTCTCCACCCTCCCTTTATCATAACAAAATCTTCAAAAGTTGTATATTCAGGGAAAAAAGTTCCTTTCTTGTGTTTAGTAGGCAAATTGAAATCTTGAGATGCTCCCAATTGCCTCATAATCTCTACAAAACCAAGTTTGAGAGGAACTTCTTTAGGTAGGACAGACGGGATGGCATTGGTGCCAAAGACCCTGAGGATTGTAGTATTGGGATTGGGGATAATATCACCCCAATTGTGGGTTAGATTTAGTTCAGGCCTCCTCTCCATAGGTCTTAGAAAGTCATGAATTTATTTTGGAATCTTGGGTGGATCAACAACTAAAGCCTTCCTCAACTTAGATCCAAAAATATTATGAAAGGTGACATAATCAAACTTATGATCATTTTTGTCTAAGACCCTAGTCCAATATTGGACAGGCATTTCAATATCTCCTTCCATCTTCCTCAACTCCATATCTTTTTCAAATACCTTCTGACCCCTATATAAAAACATATGAATCAACAGTGAAAACCATCTGAATTTTACCAAATTCTTTCCTAGCTTCAAAGCAGATAAGCCAGAATCTATGTTCTTTGCAAGGTAAGTGGCAAAGTCATATACCACATTATAACCAGGGTGTTGGAGGTTGACAGCCATATTCATTATCTCTATAGGCACAATCTTCTTCAGGTCAATCCCCAAAACTTGACATAGTGCACAGATGGTCTTCTTGAAATGAGGGGTGAAGTAGTCTACCGGGAAAGGTTCACGCTCATTCTTGCCAATAACAACCTTTTTCTGATTCTTCCCTCTTCTCGACACAACCAAATGGGGTATCAAAAGGGATGTCCTTATCAAACCCTTAGTGTTTCTGTATTCTTCCCTAAAGACCTCCAATTTGATGGGAATCATATCCTAGCTCCATTCATGTAAGCCAAAAATCTCTGCAATTTCCTCTTTGGTTACTTTAATCATAGGCTTGCCAAGATGTGTTCTGACAATTTGAGTCACAGGATCGTACCTTGCAGCAATATATTTTAATAAGTCTACATCTTCATAGACATTCGGTACCACCAGCTTACCCAAGTCCAGTCTCCATGGATTACACAAAGGAACATGCAAATTTCTATTTCCAAACCAATTGGAAAAGAGTTGCCAACTAGTATGACAATTTGGCATCATGGATTGTACACTGTTTATCCATTAAACCTTCATCAATCACGGGTCCATAGAACAATATCCTTCCTTCTTACTTGTTGCTTGTAGAAGTTTTCAATAGATCAATAATATCTTGTGAGTAACCCCTAGGCGTAGCCTTGGGACCAATAGTTCGTGCCTTGGATGCCATATATTTTAAACAAAAGGGGATTTGAACTAGGGTTTTCTTAAAGAAAAATAAACATTTACACCCTATTCTTGATTGTCATTACATAAATTTTTTTTATATGCACACAAATCACTAGCAATGACCTATATAAGCTCTAACAGCCAATTCGCTTAACAATTCACCAGGAATCGAAAAGGACACAATCACCAATTATTCAATAGGCAACGCTAATATATTCTGAAATTACAAAAGAAGGCGTTCATATTACTTACTGCTTATTTTGCAGAGCATCAACTGTCACGATAATGGAGAATTGAGATAATAGCCACTTTTCTAAACATCTAGGAATTCTTATAAACTAGAATGCAACAATGAAATAGCAATCCACTGGTTATTTAGCATTTAATTATGTAGGCCGAGTCGAACTTGACCATTACTATTCACTTACGTGAGATAGAACGGCTATAGTACAACACCAGTTTGTTTGAAAACACGTCGTTGATCAATGATACAATTGGCCAGATGGACGGTCTAGATTTGGTCAATAGCAGTTTGAAAATAACACAGCCTCCTTCCAGTCAACAAGCGAGCAAGAATATTGCCCATTAGGTACCACATCAACATGGAATGGGTCCCACCTCATTCGTTAATCGATAACACCGGTGCCCACACGTCAACACATCGTGTACCTCATAGCATTATTGAAACTGAAGTTTTAATTGTGCGAGGTCAGTGAGGGATGGCCCAGATGCATCAGATAGTACACAGCTGTCAGCATCATCACCCGTCCATTAGTTAGCACTCAAAAACTAGCCCCACCAAGTTACACAATAGGTGGCAACATCTCGCAAGCCTCACAACATTTTTTGTGACGCAAGCACAAACCTTGCGAGGTGTGTGATGAACGGTCAAGATCGCAGTTCTTGCATCCATCGGCTAATACAAATCTGCACATGCGAAATAGTTACTTTAAAGAAAGGGGACCACTAGGCAAATAGGAAAATAACCCACGGGGTCAAAAAATAATTCAAAGGCTACATTGTAAAGGTTAATAGGCCAAAAACCACAAGGACACATAAGTCAAAATGCAAAACCGAAAGGATAGGTAAAAGGGGCCGGTGAAGTGACGGCCAAAAGGGATAAAACACGACTTAAGTGACTGAGTACTGCTGATAGCAAGTCAATGGCCAAAAAGAAAAAAACCCCAAATACCAAACCAGTAGAAAAATAATGAAGATAAAACCACCCCAAAGGGAAGGAAAATAAAAGCTCCACCACATAACACCTACCAACCTTATTCAACCTACCAAATGACTCAAAACAAACTAACTATGCAAAAAAAACTTATTCACTTAAAACAAAAACTATCCTAACCTAGACTAACTGAGGAAAGGAATACCTAAATAAAACCATTAACCGGTTCATGAAAGTAGCTACCCTTTCTTTGCAACTTGTAATGCTCCATATGTTTGTGAGCATCAAAGATGAAATGAAGAAATGCTAGATGTTTAACCAACTATTGCAATGCCCCATAAATGGAGAAAACAAATCCACAAATCCACTTACCATTCATGTTGTCTTAAAATGGATAGGATAGTAGGATAGAGTCCTCATGCTTGGGTGCAATAATGACTTGTGATGCATTGCTAGTTTCCATCCTAGTTAGATGCCTCATAGGACATCCCCTTGAAAGCTTTAGATTGGTTTTTCCTTTTTCCTCTTTTGGTGTGATCATATCCTTCATCTTACTCTTATGGTGCTCTTGTGGTACAAGAAATTGATTTGGAACTTCATGGTTTTCTTCTTCTTTCAAAGAACCCAATAAGGTTGATATAATATTATCATGACTGCATTCTTCAAACCTTTCTACCTTTTTTATGGTTATCCTGTTTCATGGCTAAGTTTAGACAAGAGAGAAGGAAAAATAGCTTGCTTTTATTGACTGAAAGGTAAAAATATAGCTGAGTACAAGTCTGTGAAAATGAGTTACAATGCTATCTTTTTCTTGAAAGCTCCAAAAATGAGCTACAATACTTGCTGAAAGAAGAAAGAACTAACTCCAAACTATCATTTGAAGTTACTTTATGCTTGCAAAGATGCTGCACAAAGATGTTAAGTAGATTTGATTTTTGATGGACACATTTGGATGATAGTAACAATAACTTGCAATCTATCAAGACTTGATTACCTTATAACCTATCAATTTCTAGCAATGAAATGATAAATTAATCATAATGTCACCTTCGGATCACATCACCATGAAAGAACTTCATCCAACATCCTTATGAGTGCAGGCACCACAAAATAGGTATTTGTTAGATTTGTCTTCCTCAAGCGAGGGAAATTCAGGAAGAGAAGAGGAAAGCTAGACATGTAGTAGGTCTAAAAGAGGGAGATCAACTAGAGGTCAAAAGATTAGAAGAAAATTTCGTAAACATGTGGAATTTTTTCTTACTGAAGGGGGTTCATGTTCTTATGATGATGAGAGCATAGGTGACATTGAGGTGCCCTTGAGGTACAAACATCTACGGAAACAATGGGTACCCAAGGAACTTCCTCCAATAAACACTGATTGTGTCAACGAGAGGATATATCGCATAACACCATTGTCATTACATGGTTTGGGCCTATTTTGCATGGATGGCATAAAAGTCTGTTACAAAAAAGTTACTGAGTTGATCGAGTATGTTGGACCCTGTTATAGTTACAAAGATTGGACGCAGCTGGTTCGATATACACGAAGTATGTGTAGGTATGCACTATCAGCAAATTATATACAACTAAAAGATAAGGATCAAAATAAAGGAGTGGCTAGGCACATTGACGAGAGGCCAAAAGCATTAGGGAATATTGCAGGGTTTATAAATAGTACATGACCTAGGTCAACAAATAAGCAACCCAATTGTATATTCGAGGTGCGAGAGGGAAACCGTGTATTCGTATGTGCGATAAAATCAATAACTGCAGGGGAAGAGTTGCTAATCGATTACAATTTGAATTGCTTAGATACAAACACAATTACTATGGGGGTGGTATGTACTATATATATACCATTTTACCCAACCTCCAATTAATGACTCCAATATACCATTTTATTATTATGTTTTTTTTCGTAAGTCTATTGGTTTCATTTCGGTAATAATTTTTATATTTAATTTTTGTCATAGTGGGACATTGATCATACGAGGAAGGCTCCAGCCATGAGCATAGATTGCGATCCATCTTTAAGCACTTCTGTCTGATAGGTTTACGTCATTGTAATTGTACAAATTAGATATGAGCAAAATGTTTTATTGTTATGTTTTTTTCATGAGTTTATTGGGTTAATTTTGATAATGTTTTTAATATTCTTGTTGCAGTTGGCTGATCAAGGAAAGGCACTAGTAGTACAAGAGAGCATCCATATGGAGGTGTAGTCACTATTATGTGATGATGACATTGCATTTTCCACAAACCCTATGGATATGATGAGGAAGGCCCAAAAAAATGAAATCAAGAAATCCTTCAGTTGGTATTCGTAGTGCCTCAAACATATGAGATAAGAGAAAGGGTTAAAATATTGTCTGAGAGAGCACAAATCTTGGAAGTAAGCTGTCATGAGATCTTTAATTATATCATAATTTCATTCATGGTTTTATATTTTCTACTCTTTTATGTCATGAACTAAAATATGTGTTGTTTTTATAGGATTATTTGTGTCCTCATGATCATGCTGCTGGCCATGATCAAGGTACTGCAAGTGTTTCCCGAGAAGTAGGGGATGGTACAAGTGTCAATCTTGATCTTCTTGCGCATAAAACACATCATCCGACCCCATCATCTATGCCTATATTTTCGTATGAAATGTTGGCAACACATACCATGTAGGCATTCAGTATTCCACCCTCTGGCAGTGAACACATGCCACTACATGTGTCAGTACCTGTGGATGCAGAGGCCACTACTACTAGTGATGTTTTAGCAGCATTTCCTGGATCTTCCCGTATTACTAGTATGGGAACATTGTTGGTCACATTTGTGGTGACCGAGGATTTCCTTCCCATATAAAGAAGGTCCCAGGTACTTTAAAATGTTTTAATTATTATTATTATTATTTTAAGTAAGTGCTAACAGTGGGGACAGCGCCCTATTATATTGATTTACAAAATGGCAATATTTTCCTACATTATAATTGCAGGAAATGATGTTTTTTATAAACATCTAAGTGATATTTCATTGGAGCTCTTCGGGCCCACCATATGTACATGGTGGAATGCCCAAAATTAAGATTTGAAAGATGAGCTCATTAACCATTTAGTTGTGTTATTCGATGATAAAACATTCAACCGAACCAAGGTCCTTAAGAAAGTTGGTACCTATCTAAAGTATGTTAGGGACCAATATAGGTCACATTTAGAGAAGAACAAAAAGTATGAGCATCCCCCCATGATTCCAAAAAGGGAGTAGAAGGACTTGGTGTCAGATGGAAAGGAGAAGGCTGAAAAGAAGAAAGGAAAGATACTACCGGGCCAAGGAAGGTATGCAATACTATCGACAATATAATTATATACTGATTAATCTTTCTTTTTACATAATCTAACGTATTTCAAATTTTTCATAGGCTGCCCAACACATCGAAGGCAACAAAGGCAAGACTAGAAAAACACGGGCAGCACAAACTTGGCTCTGGTAGTTATATGAAAGTAGCCGCATGATTTGTAAGTATCAATAAATGAAATATTGCATCCAAATAATAAATTGCAAACAATTTTGGTTTTATCACATCATGAAGCAAAATTCATGATCGCATTTAAAAATGTAGGGATTTGATTTCAACACAGTGCCCACACAAGAGGACCTAAAGATTGCCTTCGACCAAGGCTATGGAGCCCTGACTGAATAGCTAAGAGTCTCGACTGGGCAAACACAATCTTCCACTGCATCCAACACGCAGGTAAATAAACTCAATAAAGTTTATTTCAAATTGAATACTTGTGCAATCTGTTCAATATTAATTTCCACCATAATAATGTGCCTATTTTTTTTACACAGATAAGCAATGATAATCCTGCACATGACATTGGAATGTAGCCTGGTGAGGGTGGAGTGCAACTTGCTGATGAAGTCCATGGTGTGCATCCCGGTACTAGATGTATTCATGTGCTATACAAAACACAGTATGGATTAATACAATTAAACATCTTTAATTGCATTTAGTGTATTAATGAATGTAGCCTTTCATGTTTCAACTTTAGAGCATGTAGAGCGTGATCAACATGTTGAGCATGATCAATCTAGACAAGATCAGGAACATGATGTGGCTCCATCAAGTAAGCAGGACCACTCTAATGTTCTTTTAAACATTTTTAATTACAATTGGTGTATTAATTAATGTAATCTTTCGTGTTTCAACTCCAGATCAGGATCTGGAGGGTGTTCAACATGTTGAGCATGAGGCTATAAGACAATATCAAGAATATGATGTGGCCCAATCAAGTAAAGAGTACCACTTTGATGTTCTTTTAATTAATGAAATACATGTAACAATAATAATAAAACATATCAATTTAACATTTCTTTGCTATTGCAACAGACCCCCCCTTGCAGTCGTGTCCACGCGGTTGTGAGTACACGACTAGGCGTACATTAAGATCATGAGCAGAGCTTGAAACAACTCAAGGGGGGACAGATGATTTTGAAAACAATACTCCATTTTAGCTTTTTTTAGCTGCAAAAAAGAAACAAAAAAAAAAGTGATTGTAATCATATTATGACAGCCAATCTGTAAAGATGAAAGAAAGTGCTAACTTTTCACTATGAACATTATGTTGTGTGTGGATTTGGTTTCAAAGCTCTGTTGATGGAGATGGCTTGTGTGATAGCCAAGAAAATAGTTATCATTATTGCTGCTACAAACAAGCCTCATATCATTGTAATAATCTTGATCTTTCAACGAATAGGTTTTTTTAAAAAAATGCACTTTCTCGTCAAATTTACGACAAACCGAAAAAATGTCCGATGAATTTGCAATGTATCTGATGAATTTTCGCTGTAGTGACTTGCCTATTTTGTCACTCGTTCGACTAACTTCTATTGCTATTTCAATCTAAACTATGTCACCAAGACTCCTACCGATGTAATCTTATCAGCGTCATATAGCTGCTCGGGTGGACCTTCATAACTTACTCCAATGATATATGTCTTGCCAATATGCTTCCCTCAATGAGACAATATGTCTATCTCACCAATGAAAAGTTATCACTGAGATAGAAAACCAGTCCTCCCGATATATCTTCTAAGGCAATTTTGATTGCTGTAATAGTCTTCATCTTTCACCGATATGCCTACATTTCAATGAATAGGTTTTTTAAAAAAAAGTGCACTTTCTCGTTGATTTTACGACGAACCTGAAAAAGCATCCAACGAATTTGCAATGTATCCGATGAAGTTTTGCCATAATGACTTGCCTATTTCGTTGCTCGTTTGACGAACTTCTGTCTCTATTTCAATCTAAATTATGTCACCAAGACTCATGCTGAAGTAAGCTTATCGATGTCATATAGGTGCTCGGGTAGACATTCAGAACTTACTCTGATGATATATGTCTTGCCAATATGCTTCCCTCGATGAGACAATATGTCTATCTCACCGATGAAAAGTTATCGCTGAGACAAAAAAATAGTCCTCCCGATATATCTTCTCAGGCAATTTTGATCGCTATAATAGTCTTGATCTTTCAACGAATAGGTTTTTTTTTAAAAGTGCACTTTCTCGTCGAATATATGACGAACCGCAAAAACATTCGACGAATTTGTAATCTATCCGATGAAGTTTTTCCATAATGACTTTCCTATTTCATCACTCATTCGATGAACTTCTGTCATTATTTCAATCTAAATTATGTCTCCAAGACTCCTCCTGATGTAATCTTATCGGCGTCATATAGCTGCTCAGGTAGACCTTCAGAAATTACTCCAATAATATATGTCTTGCCGATATGCTTCCCTCGTGCTTTGTCGATGAGACAAGATGTGTATCTCGATGATGAAAAGTTATCGCTGAGACAAAAATTAAGTCCTCCCAAAATATCTTCTCAGGAAATTTTGATCGTTATAACAATATTGATCTCTCAATGATATTGCCAATACATCGAATTTGTGTCATAATGGTGATGGAATTATGTTGTTAATCTGATAATTTGGCGAAGGTATTCCTCTCGTCATCCAGGCACTGTTTTTCGCATGATCCACGAAGTTGGCATCGCGGTTCTGATGAGCGTGCATCATGAGGTCGACATTTTCCAGCCTGTCGGGATGTAGATGAAATTTGAGCGATGACGATGAATTATGTTAATCGTCGGCCGGTTGATAATGTTTTGTCGAGATTCTGACGAAAGGCCATTGGAAATTGGGGTCAAATCCTGTAGTGAAAACTCTTAGGATACATAGTCTCAGAAAAAGGTATCGAAGTAGATCCAGCAAAGGTAAGGGCAATAAGGGAAAGTCCACCACCCAAAAACATCAGTCAACCTAGGTCAGTACAGGGAAGGCTCCAATCAATCAAGAGATTGATCTCCCAGTTGGCAGACAAAAGTCATCCATTCAATCATCTATTACATAATAATTTTGTATTCAAATGGGATCAAGGGTGTGAAATAAATTTGAACCAAATAAAACAATATCTGATGTCACCACCTATTCTCATGCCGCCTATAGAAGGAAGACCTTTAATACTATAATTACAACAACAAATATTTCTTTCAGAGCGCTATTAGCAAAAGAAGATTATGGAGGAAGGGAACAAGCCATTTACTATATCAGCAGGACTTTGAATAGCTATGAAATAAATTATACCTCCATTGAGAAATCTTACTTGGCATTGGTATTTTCCACCCAACAGTTGTGGCATTATATGTTCTCACACAATCAAGCTCATAGCAAAAATCAACCCATTAAAATATCTACTCAGTAAGGCTACTTTAACAGGTAGACTGGCCAAATGGGTCATGCTTTTAACTAAGTTTTATATTTAGTATGTGGAAAGGAGAGCCATCAAAGGTCAAGTGATCACTGAACAATTAGCTGAAGCTCCTTTACCAGATGATCAACCTATGACAATGGATTTTCCTGCTACAGATATTCTGATAGTAACACCACAACAATGGATACTTTACTTTGATGGATCATATACACAAAGTGGATCTGGTGTAGGAATTTTGTTCGTTATAGCCCAAAGACACACTATCCCAAAATCTTATAGACTGATGTTTTAATGCACCAACAATGTGGCAGAGTATGAGGCATTCATCATTGTAGTCAAAGTGGCTATTGAATGGAAAATCATAGAGTTACAAGTATATGGGGATTCTCAATTAGTCATTTATCAAGTAAATGATGAATATCAGACAAAAGATGAAAATTTGATGCCCTATAAATAGCTAATCGATGATCTCAAACAATACTTTGTCAATATCAAATTTGACCAAATTCCAAGGGCAAAAAACAAAGCAACAGATGTTATGGCGACAATTGCTTCTCTTTTACAATTGCTAGAAAAATGTGGTCATTATGAGTTTATGGTAGAACAAGTATCTAGTCCTTCTTATAATAGTTCAGAATCCTATACCATATTCCATTTAGATTTCATTGAATCCTCCGTTTATGAGAAAACCTATGCTTACCTAAAAGACATCCTCCCTCTCGGTCTTTCCAGGAACCGGAAACACAACTTCATTTGCCAATCTTCCTGACATATTTTAATCACTGACATCCTTTATCGTTAAGGTCTGGATGGTACCCTTCTCCAATGTTTAGAACATAATGAATCTGAGACAACCATATGTGAGGTTCATGAAGGTATTTGTGGCACCCATTCCAATGGTATAACTCTAGCAAAGAAACTCCTTCGTTTAGGTATTACTGGCCATGTATGGAGAAAGCGTCTTATCAGTTTGTCAAGAAGTGCCAAAAGTGTCAGATTCATAGTAATCTAATCCACGCACCAGCTCAAGAATTGCATCTTCACATCAACATGGCCCTTTTTTCAATGGGGACTCGACTTGTTAGGGAAGATAAATCCATCTTCATCCAATGGACACAAGTTCATAATCACAGCAACAAAATACTTTATAAAATGGATAGAAGCAATTCCTCTTACAACTATCACTGAAATATAGATCTCGTCATTCATATTGAATTACATAATCTGTTGGTATGGTATACCTCAATCTATTATCACTGATAATGGATGACCATTCAAAAACCAGGATGTCCAAGAATTGTGTGAGAAATTTCATATCCAACATCATTTCTCAACACCACATTATCCTCAGGGAAATGGTTAGGCAAAGGCCTCAAATAAGACAATTTTGAAAATACTCAAGAAAATAGTTAATTATGTTGGACGTGATTTCCATGTTCAGCTTAATCCTGCACTATGGGCCTACATAACGAGCATCAAAACACCAACAGGAGCTACACCATATGCCTTGGTATATGGATCAGAGGCTATACTACCCATTGAAGTAGAGATTCCATCACTCCGTGTGTCACTAAAAGGAATCATTTTAGATGAGGACTATAGAGTATCTAGGCTTCAAGAACTAGAACTATTGGATGAGCATTGTCAACAAGCTTTCAATCATCTCATGACATACCAATAGAGAATATAAAGAAGCTACAATCATAGGGTAAAACCTAGAGTCTTTCAAGTTGGCGATTTGGTCCTAAAAGAGAACCCTATAAATCAGCAGGATAGAGAAAAGAAAGGGAAGTTTGAACCTAACTAGCTAGGTCCCTTTGTCATCATATCAGTATATAGATCATCAACCTATCAACTATCAACATCAGAAGGGGATTTTTTTGATGAACCTATCAACAGTATCCATCTCAGAAAGTTCTATACTTGAATCACCTAGTGCACAATTGAAAAATCTTAAAAATGATTGCCTTGATGAAAATCTGGAAAACAGGCATCTCGGTAACAGGAAATACAAACAGAAAAATTTTAAAAAAAAGAGTGCAATAAAAAAATATAGTGAAAAACTAGAAATAGGCACTATTTGTGATTTAACCAGCTTTTTCCATATATTGGGATCCATATCATGGTCATAAATATCACTATCATTTTTTCTCCATTATCATTATGGTCATGTCTCACTCTGGCTTGGGGGCAACATCTGAATCTCACTAGGGGCAATAAACCATCAAGGCTTAACAGAATGGACAAACAAATGCAACAAGAATGATGATTGAAACACAACGCAACATGGAAACATCAATCACCATTGGAAAATTCATCAAACATCCGTATCATATCAGAAAATCCAAAAAACAATTCAAAAAGGTAAGTCTCAAAAAGTCAAAACCAAAAACATGAGTTAGTGTCAGTCAAACTATGTGGTCTTTGCATGTGTAACGTAGGCAAGGATAATCTTTGATTAGCCCCCGAGGCCCCTAGGATAGGTCAATAGGTTAGGTTTAGTCCAAAATCTCATAAAATCACAAAAATATCACAAAATCAAGATGGATGATCTAATCTGAATAATGATTGAAACACTTTAAGTAAAAGGTAGATGCATTGTTTTTCAATTTTTGGTTATCATTTCCTTTGGAACAACTCAATGTATTGAACTAGAGAAGCAAGGAAGGAGAATGGTATTTTCTTTTTCTGCTATCTTTGAATTAATCACAATTACTGTGTGAATTGTCACGGGAAGTGCTCTAGAAAGTATCATGAATGACATTCCAATTCACATAGGAAAGTGGTTAATTTTTGTCTATTTTACGCAAGAAATGCTCAATTCATCTTGGTTTAATTATACCTCAATGCTTTTGTTCACTTGCAATATCAAAAATCATGAAATTAGTACTCAGGTCATCATTGGTCTAACATATACTATTGACGCTTGTACTTACTTTCAACATTATTAAAATCTCTATGATGATATAAAGCACAAAAGTACTATTAAAATGTCAATAGTTTTCATATAGTTTTTGCATAACAAAATTAGATTGCATTCATAAAATATTTATACATCTGTAGAGTGTTTTTTTATAAAAAGGATTCAAATCGATGATTATCTTTTCTATTAATAAGACTGAGTATACTTGACATAAAACAAAAACATCATCATAACCATGTAGTTGCATCAATATTTTTTCACATTATGAGGCATTTTCTATTCATCATTCATACATTTTAAATCAAATCATGTTGCATCCATATCATATAGAAAGTTCTAAGAGAAAATTTCAAAACTAGATCATATCATTGCATTTTTTCATTCATCCACCAATTATTTTGGCAATACATCAAATAAATCATACATCCATTCATCATTTTATTATTACATCATATTCTTGCATTTCCATCGATTCATAATACATCATCTATTTTCACATTCATATCAACATAGAAAAATACATCTTGTTAGCATCACATCATTACATCCACATTCATCATCATATAAAAGGAAAATAAATCATGCGTCCATATGTCGATAACATACATCCATACATCATTCATTAATTAGAACATCATACATCATAAGTATATCATCAACATACATGCATTCATTATAAAATCATAATTAGAATCATCACATGGCATATAGAACATTGAAAATAAATGCATCCATCATAGATAGATAAAAATATGCCACATATCATATAAACCATATAATCATCAATGTCAAGTATACAATGAAGTCTGCAATGAAAAAGATACATCATCAAAACTAGTTGAATCGTAGTATACATCATATCTCAAAAGTATGTCACAAAATCATATGGCAATAGCTAGGATCTGCTACTGCCAGATGGTGCAAGCATCATAGGACAAGTACCTCCCCCACCAAAAGCCCCAGGATCTCTCGGATCTCTCCATGGAGGCTGCATCACACCCTCACTAACTATCTAGGTAAGTGTCCTACCAGATTTGGAAGGGGCATAGCTCACTCTCCACTCAACAAGAATTGCATCATGATAATGACCCCTATAGAACTCTACCTCTCTGTCGACATGGAGAATCTCCCTCATATAATCAAAAACAGATGTACCATCGACTATCCACTGCAAGGTCTAGGTAGTCCCCTATGTCTTCTCAGTGATCTGCCTAGCACTATCTCTCTCCTTTGTCAGTGTGGCAACCTGTGTCTACATAGCTACCAAGTGTCCCTAAACCTATTCTAAAGCTTGTGCATGAACCTATGCCTGGGTCTGTAACTGTGTGTGTGTCTACACAAGTAAACCCTATGCCTGAACAAGCTGACCCTACAGAGTCTGTATCTGCACCTATAGGTTGGCAATCTATGGTTACTGGTCTAAAGAAAGTCTCTCCACTACTCACCTCTTATGAGGCCTACTAGAAGATGGACCCACATTGCTTGCCACAACCCCTATGCCACCATCATCACCATCATCTCCATCATCACTACTACTCTCCCCAATACTACTATCATCACTGCCACCCACCTCACTATCATCCCCACTATCCTCCTTCATACCAATATTCTCCTCTACCTCAATGGCTACGGCTGGATTCTCCACAATATCCTCCTTTGTGGGTAGTGGTGTTGGCTCATCCGAAATGGTAATCTAAGGACAAGGATGTAATGACAAATACTAGGCATAATTTGTAGTCACTGGTACCTCTACAATATCCCGATGCATGTCCCAAGCTGAAGGTTGTAGAGCATGGTATCCCTCCACTATGGTATCATAGGATAAACATGGCCCCCAGTCTACTCTTATCACTCTGATGTTGGGCATAATCTGCAATGCCCTGAGGCATGCATTGAACAATACCGTACTATCTATAGACTCTCTGTAGTAAAAATCTCTCCAATATAAAATGGGTCCTACCAATCAAGTACATGGAATCACACAAATAACCATGAACTGCATCATCCTCCTCCCAATTCTCATAATCCAGATATGGGAGCCATGTGATAGCCTCTAAATCATCCAATATGCACCTCCAGTGCTCCAACTTACCCATCCTCAACTGGGTAAGTCGACCTTTATATCAAAAAAAATATGACCTGGTAGCCGGTCTATCTCATACTAGCAGTGGTCACGTGATGGAAAAATGCTCCCACACCCAAACCTGAAGCAAAGTAACTCCTGCTGATAGGTTGTGTCCTCCCAAGTATACAACTAAATGTAAAACATGATAAAGATGTGCAAGCATACACATCCCCCAAGCATATTTGGTCCCATTCACAACCATGCTCTCAAGTATACGGCCCCAACCAATAGAGAATCCCTTTGACCTATGATCAGGACAAGGAAATCTGCAATGAATCCAGCAAGCACTGTTAGTAAAGTAGCATAAGCATCGTCCATCGTACACCACCGAACACACAATCTTGTAATATGATTATCCTGAAAAAATCTACAAAGAGCATCTCTCCCACTAGCCTCATGTGGATCATACGCTACAATCTCCCCAACAAATAGTATCTGTAATATCCGCCACACATCCTCTGGAGTGACTATCATCTCGCTAGTAGGTAAGTGGAAGGTATTATGGTCACTATGCCATTGCTCAGCTAATGTTGTGAGGAGACCTTGATTAATCCCAATCTGGGGCATTTCAAGAAGGGAGGAAAGACCACATCAAGGAATAATTTGAATCTCATCTGTTGTCAACTGCGGAATCAAATCAAAGGTCAATGGAAAATTCTCTCGCATTTGGAGATTACCCAGATGCTCCTATCATCATGAAATATTTTAAAATCAGTAAACTATGTCAAAAATCACATCTCAATTATCCTATCAAATCTAATCAAGCCTCATTTATCATGAGGCCATCATTATCAATCTAAATTGTACTTCACCTACATGAGGTCGATTTATTTAAAATCAACCTTGCCTATCATGAGGTTCATCAAAATTGATTTTATTCCTCACTTATCATGAGGATAATCAAAGTCTTATCTATCATCAGAATCAATCATCAAGGTTATTTTCATTAAATCATATCAAACCGAAGAGTGGTCATAATCAAAATTGACAAAATCAAGTTTAAAATTTGAAATATTTTGCAAATCTGACTTGGATGTGCTAAAATAGGCATTCAAAGCGCTAAAAATCAGAAGTGCTATTTCATGAATTGGATGCACTAGAACAAGCATTCAAAGTGCTAAAAAAATCCAAAGTGCTATTTCATCACACGGAGGTGCTAGAACAGTCTTTCGAAGCTCTAAAAAACCAAAAGCACTCTTTTATCACTTGAAAGTGCTATAGTATGCTATCAAAGCGCCACGTCAATCAAAGCGCTATTTTGTATGGTCAAAGCACCAAAACAATATCTTGAAGTGCTAAACCTTCAAGGTGCTAATTTACACTACAGTCATTCTATTCTATCCTATCAAAGCACTACTAGTTGTAAAGTGCTAAATTATCCTATCAAAGCGCTAAGAAATCTAACGAAAGTGCTAATTCTCAAATTGCTACAATAGGTCCTAGGAGCGCTACACCAGAGTACAAAGCACTAAAGCACATACTTAAAGCGCTAAAACTACTAAAATTTTCAAATGCAGAAAAGGACACAAAAATCAAAATTACACAAAGTACAAGGAGAATTATGTGTACGTACCGAAGGTCCGTCAGCAGTCGGGCGTTGGTAATGTCGTACATGCTCGAACTAGTGGGTGTGGTAGGGAATCGACATCCTACTCCAAGTGGCTCAGATATGTATCTCTCACAAGGATTTCGAAAGTCAATTGCACAAATGATTATGAAAATGACCTTTTAACCTTTTATTAAGTTTATTCAAGGTGGAATTTTGTGGGATTTTCAACATTTTTAATTAATTTTTATTGGAAGATTAATTGGAATTCATCTGAGGGCCAGATTTCCTTCATCAATATCAAGAGATAAATTATTTTATCATCAAATCTTCATCAAATCAACATCACATCATTGAAAAATCATCAGAAAATTATAAAATTTTGAAAATCCAAAAAAATAAAATCAAAACATCATAAATTTATCTCCTGAGGGGGCATATTATCATCAATCACCTAAAAATCAATATTTGGGGCATGTCTGGGACACGCTGCAATTTTTTCCTCGATACTGGCAGTAGTATCAAAATTTTATTTGAAGCAATGCGTAAACACATCACTTCAAAGAGGGGCAACATTTATACACCTAAAATTGGTCTGGAGAATCTGATTAATTAAATACGATTTATTTGATTAATTAAATATGATTTATTTGATTAATTATCCAAAATTCCTCTACTATTGAATAAATAGAAATATTTATTTATATAGTTCACATTTAAATTCTTATTTAAACTCTTCTAATTCTTCTATTATTTCATCTTAATTAAACAAACAAAAATAAATACTTTGTTTGATTTAATTATCAATTCCTCTATTTTATTCTATAACATCATTTAAATAAATTAAACAAATGTTAAATACTTTGTTGTTTAATTATCATATTCCTTCTATTTTAATTTAATAAACAACTTCTATAGTTTGTTTTATTAAATTATTTATTCCCCTCTTTGCTAATTTAAATAAATCAAAAATATTTAAATTAAAGCATAAAGAATATTCCTCTATTTCCTCAACTACCAAATTAGATATTATATTGTCTAAATTAATTGATTCAATCTTCACGAGAAGATTTGGAGACAAATTGGAAATCCATCTCTCAATCCTCTTCCATCAATCCTTCCTATCTTCTTGCCTAGTGTTTTCATGGGTAGGAACCATTCCCATAATCTTCTCCATCTCCTCCATCTCTCACCATTCAATCCTCTAGATTGAATCCAAGCCTCTATTTTCTGCCCCTATGTAAAGCTGCTGCTAGGAAATCTATAAATACAACTTCATTCAACAAAGAAAGGATCCAGAATCCCAAGTTTATGCAATCTTACTCTGCAGGAAATAAATCAAGCATCAAGCATCAAGTATAGCATCAATAGTATCATAGGTATAATTCATAATCATGGCTGCATTTAGTTTGTTGTAGCTTTTATTTATTAGTTTCATGTCAATTTAGATTAGTAATCATCATATAGGATTAGTTTCCTGCATTTAGCATCATTCTTGTTCTTTAAATTGTCATTTTAAATAGTCATAGTGCTTACATGATCTGAGAGCCACAATGATTTGATAAATCATATGATGCTTTCAAGAGTCTTTTTAGTTTTTAATAGCTTAGTTGGATTAATTCTCTTGATATAATGTTGTATTAAGAAGTGTTTACTTATTGTTTACTTATTCCCACTTACAATTTAAAGTGGGGGCATTAAGCCTCGTACTCATTGCTTGCATAATGAAATGAAATTATTCAGTGTGTGGTCTTCTTATTTCATGTGATGTGTCTTCTTGGTGTTGACATTGGGTTTGATGTCCTTCAAGAGTCTGACCTTTCTTGGCATATGACATTCCTCTTGGTGGTAATGTTATGGCCGCATTCCCTAAGGTTTGAATATTTTATCCCTTGGCTAGTCCTCTATTGGTGGTGATATCAAGTGTGATGTTCCCTAAAATGGACATTTTATGAACTAAACAAAACCCCTTTGACTATCCTAAAATTTATTCCTCACCACCAAGCATAACACAACTTGCTTTCTAGTGGTGCCTTGTCATAAGTGTCTAGCATAATACATCTTGCTAGTCTTGTGAAATCCTATGACCATTTTGTGTGGAGCCTTATCAAAGTTATTAGGGAGTCTAAATTTTGGTATGGTTGATGTATGGGAGCCTGTATACCTAACATGAATTTCCCATCTGCCACCTTTCTATGAGTTCACACCTTGTAGACCTAGTGTTTATTTCTCATCCTATTGCCTTGGGGCTCACCAAGTGTATATCGGGCTGCACTAGCCCTTGTGAGCATATTTTTTGACAAAAATCTTAGGCTTGATCCATACCTTTTGGGAAAATAGTCAAAGCTTGATCCACCCCTTTTCTCTTTTTTTTCTTATCTTTGCATTAATTTTGACATTGTGTGATTATGTATCTTGTTTCATTGTTGCAGGCATGCGTCTCTTTGTGCCTTTGTTGGTTTTTCCATGAGATCTTAGATCCTAGGGGCTTGATCATCCTCCTTGATCCTTGTCATCTTATTTTTCCAAAATTTGTACAATTAGACCTCTCTTGACTTATTTGTCTACTTTAATGTGAGTTTGAGTGTGGGCTCATACTCTCACTAAAGTGGGGGTTAAATATAGTGTAAAAAATTGTACAACTTTACAATTTAACACTATGTTTGCATCCCCTTAATTAATTGGACTTAATTAAGCCTCTAATTAGCCAAATTATGCATTCCAAAGCCTTATTATTCCTATTTTCCAAAAGGGAAACCTATATTAAATAATTTCCAACATTAATTTAAACACCTTGTAAATTTAGTGTCCTAGGTTTAGTTCCTAAGACCCATTCACCCAAAGGTGAATGGGTCCCCTTTATGTGCCGCGACCTAATTTTTAACATTATTTGTTGGAATTTTAATGATTCAAATTCAAGTTTCAAATGCAAGCTTGAGGAATCTAATTTTCGGAAAATTAGATAAACACCTATAAATACAAGGTCTTTTTATCAATTCAAAACTAACTAGCAAGAACACGCATAATTCAAACTTCACAAGAGAAAATTTTATTATCAAGAGCATTGAAGAGAAGATTTATCAATCATCTACAACATCAATCAAGATCATATCATCATGTCAAAGTTCATGTGTGTTCATGTCATTTTTTGGAGATAACATTGTGATTTAGGTTTCAAGCATTCAAACATAAAATCAAGATAATTCATGCAATATATAGACCTTAGAGTGATGTGTTAAACTTCATTCCTCTAAGGGTAGCCACTAAGGGTTTGGTGAGTTGTGACATAGCTTTGTTCATTCATCAATTCCTTCCATTCATCATTATTTTATTATCAAGTTTTAATTACCAACATGGGATTTGACTAAGGAAAACCCCCATTCACCCAAAAACAAACATTTTTCTTCTCTCTTTGTATGTGAATATTTATAGGTGAAGAAGAATTGAATATTGACCAAAGGATAAATTTTGCGAAGTTGTCAAAGTTTTCATCATTGTTATCAAGCTACGAAAACTTACCTATATATTTTTTTTGGCTTTTTGACAATCAAACCTGGAGAAATTAGAAGCTTAGATCCGAGATCTAAGGACTGAAAAAACAGATTTTGGACCCCTACACTTGGAACCATTTTCCCTAGGGTGAACCATTGCTGCTATAGAGCTCAAAAACCTAATTTTTAGGCTAGGTGAACACCATTTTTCCCTTCTCAAATTATCTTGCAAATTGTTGTGTTCATAGTAGTTATCATAATATTTTGAATTTCAAGTGTTAGGTCATGCAATTTAGTTTGTTAATTCATTTCAAATTATCTCCCAAAAGTACCAATCAGTCATTTATGTCATAAGAAAACAACAAACCTTCCTAATATGGTTGACTCACCTTAAGGTTAAAATCCAATCCTATCCTTGGGAGATCTCTTTTTCTAATTAAACTAGGGAAAGTGTAAGTGCGTTCAAACCTATAGTTCATTCCATCATTGAAACTGTTAGAACAAAAAATTTAACCTCAAATTTTTGTACTCCTTTCCACCTCAGTATGACCATTTAATCTTACACCATGGGCACCATTCCTCAAAACCATCACATTTTTATAATAAGCCTTAATTTTTCATAATAATAACCCTTTTTTATTAAAATATTATTTCTAAAATCTTTCCTAACACATACTTTCCTTTAAGTCCACCAATAGAACAAACACATTTCAATGAGATAATTTTGTTTTAGGGAGAGCTATACTGCAGTCTCTTCGATAAGCTGGTGAAACAAGCCAATATAACATCTCGAAGAGAGTACCAAATTTCAAAGGGACATATTCCAAAGTCTCTTCGACAACCAAAAAAATAGATATTTTGAAGACACCTGAGATTTTCAAAGGGAAATGATATCTTGTCTCTTCGATAAACCAAAATGCAAGACATTGAAGAAAACTTAATATTTTAAATGTGCCAAATTATTTTGACATTCAAGAAACAAAAAAATATCTCTCAGAAATAACCAATTATTATGTAAAAACTAATGAACAGCTATCAAAACCAAGACGTTACTAACAGAGTGGAAACTTTGGAGACACTAGGTTATAGGGGTGAGTAATGTATAAGTCCATTTGACACTATGAAAATAGTTGGGAATAAAATATCGAAGAGATGAGCTTATATCAAGAAGACACTAATGAAAGTATCTTCGATCACTTTGATAACAAGAGGAGGAATATAAATAACATGGCTAGATAACACTGAGGGAATGTTTTCGAAGATAATTAATTACATGTTTCTTCAAAACTTTGAAAAAGAAACAAAGGCACAAATATATGGAAGGGAGATTGAGATGTCAGAGAGAGAGGAATCATTATCTCTTCAACACAATGGAAAGGTACTTCTCACCTAGTTGACATGACCAGTTAAAATTTTGGAGAGACAACTAACATTAATGCTACCATCTATTAACAAGTTGGCAGGGACAACATTTATGGACCAAAATCGATTGATACACACCAAATCTTTATATATCTTACTCGTAAGATCTTAAAGTGATTAATGAATTGGAGCTGAAAATTAGATGACATGGGATTTCTTGATAGAAATAAGCTTAGAGAAGGTGATACTACTTAAATTAAGTATCCAATAATCTATTGGATTTTTATCATAATTTGATTAAATTACAAAAGAACAAGGGTTTTAAACATGGAATGAACATCAAAAAAACCCAAAGCCAAAAGATAGAAAATGAAAACAAGGCTGTTAAACCAAGATTTAATTGAACAATGTCCAAACTCTGGACCAAAATATAGATGGACAACCCAATTAAATCATTTAGCTAAGAAATTAGAAGATAAACATGAGAACCTAGGAAATTTATGGACTCCATAATGAGGATATGGCATATTCATATATTATTATAGAAATAAGTATAGGCATAAGCTTGTGCCAAATACATGGAATATGAATTTAGAAAAGCTTATAATGATGAATGTGATTATCAATGTGGAACTAATCAAAGTATTGGCCACAATGTATAACCCCAAAATGAGAATGATTCATTCACATGATGGGTCACATTTTCTCCCCATCACCAAAGATTATATTTCTATGGTTTTTCTATTGGATACATCTATGAAAATGCCACTGAGAATTAGAGATCTTTTGGAAGAATAACACACTATGGAAACAAGTTACAAAAGGTGGAAAGTACCTTTGCATAGACCTTGGGACACAAGAGATCAACTCAAAATATTTTCCAATAATGAATGACCTCCATTCTTTGTGGAACTATTTGAAGAATATTATCAATATACATATTAATCAATTGGAAAAGTATTGGAAATAGATGTTCTTGCCAAGATGACTATAGCTCCAATGGTCCTAGCTATAGACATTCAAAACCAAAATGATAGACCTTTTGACTATGCAGAATAATTGGTAGATGTCAAAAAAATGTCACTTGCATCCATAAGAAATAGCAGTGATGCGATTACTTTCAAATAATATTTTTTACTTATGCATATGATCCTATATGAGGGACAATCCATGGGAATTTGGGGTGAAGATTTGAGAATCAAGGATATGGATGAAGATGAAAAAATAAGACCAATTTAGATGTGGACTTCAATTTGGGATAGTAGGTGTGGGAGGTCCTATTATTTTTACTTTGAAGAATAATTTATCAAGCCCCTATATATATTATTTGACCATCCTTGTGATTACAACCTATCTCTAGAAATAAAAATATTTCTCAAACCCCAAGAAAAGAACCCAAAGGAGAAAGTGAACCACAATTGGGGAGATTGGTATATGTATGATGATTGCACTATGATAAGAGTATATGGGTTCAAGGAAGCTCCATTTATTCTACCCAAAACAGTCCTTGATAGAGTTGCTCACTTTGAAATAGTAAGCCAATTGACTTATTTTGATTATATGCATCTTAAAAGTTATGGAAAACCGTCCCTCATGCCCTAGACCTTATGTTTTGGAGATTTTATTGTTGTTTCTAAGAAGGGATATGATTCTATTGGTAGCAAGTTAGACTATTATATTATGCCACAAGGAAATACAAGAGAAAATTTTAATCTTGAACACTTCATTCACAATGCTAAAATGACACAAAAACTGAAGAAATATGAACACGAATTCTTCGTCAATGATGTGATTAGAAATTGTGATGAAGCTCAAGCTACAAAAATGATAGCTACATACAATAGGGTAATGATGGCAGAGGCATGGAATAAAAATCATAGTTCATCATATATAGAGGCCTTCCATGTAATACGAGACCCTCTAGAGAGAGTTGATCAATTGATCCTCCATGAAGATGACTTGACAAAGGATGTGCCTCTTACAAACTTTGAGAAAAGGAGAGATATATTCTCTAAAAGACAAGCTAAGAATATAATGCCTATAAGTCATTCATCACCATAGTCCACTCCAGATGTAAGATTCTCAATAGACACTCCTATCACATGTGAAGATGACACTGAAGAGGAAGATGAAGTTGCACATGTGAATGATCCTACCATCCCACAATATGAACCATCACCAAAGAGGAGTATTTTTTCATTTGAAGCCTTGTAAAAACTTTCTAATGATGTGAGGCACAGTGCTAGTTTAGAATTTACTTCAAATAGTTCTTTTGTTCAAACTTCTGAATTTAGATCATTCATTTATGAATATAAAGGGAAAGTAATAAGAGAAAAGATGAAAGAAATTAATTTGGAGCAAGAGGTTGATTCTTTAAAAGAAATAAAAAATGAGATTGATAAGGATATGGAAAATATCACCCTTGAAAGAGGGCGAGATGCTATAGGAGGCTAGGGTCATGCTTCTCTTAGGATGGGGCATCAGTTCCGCTATAGTTTTTGATATTTTCATGAGGAGGGAAAATAAAACCTTGCAACTGATAGATGAATCTAGTGAGACAATTTATAATAGCTCAAGGTATAATCCAGATAATTCCACTCTATGGATCTAGTCTTTATATCCACCAGGGAAGAGGCCCACACTTATGAATGAGCCCAACCAAGTCTTTGGCCATCTTTTGGTATAGCGATTAGGAGATATAGATCCTCTTGAGACAGTCGAATTGAATATTAATGTTGCTAAGTTCACCAGAGCATATATTGAAAATTTGATAAGAGACAATAAGATCCTTACTTCTAAGAATGAGAGGTTAAAGAAACAAGTGACTAATTATAGAGATAAATTACCATATTCCTCAAAATTATTTTCCCCATTGGTGGAATATGAGAGAAAAGTACTTGAATCCATGTTAGAAACCACATACTAGAAGCAAAAGAATGAGATAATTCAACCAAAATATGATGAATTGGGAAAGAAGCTAAAGATCATGAAATTTGAAATGGTTTCAGAATTGATAAGGAAGATATTTGATAAGGTGCTTAAGAGAATTGATAAGGTTTGGGTGACCCATAGCAAGACATTTGTATCTTATCAAGAACACAATAGATTACACCTCAAAATGAAAGAGATAAAAAAATAAATAGAAACCAAGGATAATATTGGTGATCAAGTGCTCCAAGAATATAAAGAAGTAAAAGATATGCATGAAAAATTTCATACCATACTATCGTAAGAACTTAGTGATTTCAACCAATATTTGAGTATGGCTTTACCAAATTTACTCAATGATGAAGGGGAGTTGGAGGAACAAGATGTATGGAAGGATGAAATCACTCAATATTTACCAGGTCCCCTTAATGAAATAAATGATGAAGATAGGATGGTAGAAAAGGCACATGTCCAATTGGAATGGATCTTTACTTTTGAGTTCGCCATGGAAGATATCATTAGAAATGCTCACTTATGCTAAAACAAGATATATAGAGCACTTATCTAAGGTTGATTTGTTTATTGCTCAAACAAAATGAGAAGCAGGGGATATCAAAGTCTCATAACATATGATGTGTTATCATGGAGAATGAACCTTGTGTAGATCTTAGGTGATCACAGGTACGTGATGAAGACTAATGGATCATGGTGCATCACTAATTGTTGTGCATTTCTTAGTTTTTCTTGTTTATGTCTAATATAGTTAAGATTTTAGTAATGAAACAATGCAACTTTTTGATGTAAAGGCCTGGAGCTTGTATTTCCCATATAAAAAGGAAACCAAGGCCAAATTTTAAAATATATTATATTAGGATCATCTTTAGAATAGCAACAATATTAGCATAAGTATTTCATAGAAGAGAAGACTTATGATATATAATGTACCATCTTTTGAAGTAATATAAATGGAGAAGGAGAATTGAAGTGGTGTTCCAAAGTAGGTGTCAATTGTTTTTTGAGTTAATTGATAATTATTATCTAGTTGTCTCCAAGGTTGATGTTTCCTTATTATTTAAATTGGTGTATCAATTATATATTCAATTTATCAAGTCACATTTGTTGTTCTTATGTGATTTAGTTAATTGGATCCTTCAAGTAAGGATTAAATTCTCTTAATTAATCATGATAATCTAGAAAATGTCATTTGGATTGACAAGTAGAACCTAATATTTATATCCTTTCATGTTTATGCTAGTCATAAACTTCTAAAAGTGCCAAAATTTTTGAATTGTATCCAAAAATAGGACACATAGATCATACACCTCTTGAATCCATTAATCCAATAGAATTAGGCATTGGTCATACCTATTTCCTTACAAAATTTCACAAAATATTATTCATACATTCACATTTCAAATTTCAGCATTAGGAGTGGGAGTAGCTATTTAGTTTTCATCTATTCCACATCTCATGTAACTATGGATAGATCCCTGAATTCAACTAAATCACACAAATCTTAGATCTGCATCAGTTATCAAGGTTCACTCACCTTGGTTTATCAGAGTTTGAAGTGCAAGGAGTCATCAACCACATAGGCTAACTCCGTTCATTAGCCAAAAAATGTTGTAAGTCTGACCATAGAGCCTGACATCCTCTTAGGATTTACAACCTACATTTTTGAGACCTAACAAATTGGTGACACTACTGGGGACAAACTTTAAAAAATCCAGTAGTAGAGCATCTTGCCTCATAGATTCATTAGACCTTTTTTATCACATTTTAAAACTAGAAATCCACATTTGTCTAATTACACCTTCATGTACTTGAGTAAGGAGAATTCTCTAGGATAAACCAATAAAAATTTCATCTAGACCTTAAAACCAATCTTATTTTCCTACTTTTGAATAGGCAGGTGAAGACTCTATCAAATTTTTAATCGGTATATGATTGGTTAGTTGAATATTAGATTAGAAAGACTATATCTAAGACACCAAAGAATTACCATATCGCCTATAATGGATGGTATAAGATCTCCACATAAAGGAAGTCCAAAGAAGAATGAGGGAAATGGATAGAAAAAAAGGGGTCAACTCCCCAAAAGGTTACTACCAATAGGGGTGGAGCAACATAAATCCAACCAAAGGTTACACAAACTAATGATTAACAAGATACGACAGAACAACCACTCATTACACACAATAGTTTTAGTCCTCTACATGGATTAGAATTTTGTAATAATGAAGGATTTCCATCAGAATGCTACTAGACCCAACCTAAGAAAAATATTTTAAGTGGTCTCACTTTAAATTTCAAAGAAGACCCTTAGGAAATGAGAGTTCTATTCCCATGAAAAAGAAGAAATATTTTGAACCAAAGAGAATATGATTATAGAATGTCTCTTCAACATGGTGAAGAGACTCAATATAAACCAATAGAGAAAATAGTGTCTTGATAAACTCATGATAATCTATAAGAAGACACATGAACTGCTAAGGAGATACTACAAAATATTCAAAATATACACAAGAAGAACAAGTTAGACAAACTCAGGATAGAAGAGGAATGAGAAAAACAAGAGTTACTAGAGGTGGAGTCTCAAAGTACAACTAGTAACCAAAAATATATACCACTCCATAGATAGGGTGGGAATGCAAGCACAAGTAATTTACAAGGATCGCAACATAATACAAGTGTTCCAAAGGTTTCAAAGATACCTTGCCATGTAGCAGGAAATTCAAATGACACTAATCATGTGAAAAATAATACCCCAATAAAGAATTCACAACCACATAATATCTCCCAATCTGCAACCAACACATTCCTACCTACTAGCCAATAGTATGTCCCACCCCACCAACATCAAGTACCTCAAAATATACAAGGCAATATGAAAACTTACCAGAATACACAACAATATATGCCTCATTATAAAGGACCCCAATATTAGCCTAACCAACCCAACCAAAACCCCTATTTACAAGGACCCCCAAATGTAAATAGATATAGACAACTAGATCTATCTAGACACCCAATATGACCGCATCTAATCAAAATTGATCTAAGAAGTGCAATCTCAAATTTTTTTGTAAACAATGTTTTCATAGCTTAAGAACATATGAGTAATTTCAATGCATTTGTAGATGACTTTGTTATAGAATATGAAGATGTTCTCATGAGGCTATTCATGATGTCTTTGGTTGAAGAAGCTAGGGACTAGTTTAACAACTTTCCTGATGCTTCAATTACTTCCTCAGTAGATTTCAAGAATCAATTTAGAGAACAATATGGAAATCAATGCACCCCAAATTTTACCATACATGAATTAATGAGTATCCAAAAATATCAAAATGACTCTATTTTCGATTTCAACCAATTTTTTTCCAAAATATGCCACAAAAAATCTTCTAGATCGAAGCCCACAAATTCTATGGCTCTGTCCATTTATTTAAAAGTATTTGACCCTAAAACTGGATATGAGCTTAGAAATAGATTCCCTAGTAGCCTTGCAGAAGCCCAAAAAGTTGCTATACATATTGAGAATAATAGAAAAGCCACAGGTATGATCAACAAGAGAGATAACATCAGAATTCCACAAAATCACAACCTCCAAAATAGGTAGGAAAACCAATATAGATATGAAATTCCAAGACTACATGAATTTCCTTATCACACCAACTAGAAGGATGGTAGACTGGTGGAAAGATAAAATTTTAATAAGGACACCCCTAACCCTTTGAAGAAACATGAAAAATATATGGTGGAGAATGATCCATGGTGTTTGGTATACAACCTACCACATGCACCATAGTAGCCTAATCCATACAAGAGAATGAATGGTCTCATGAGAAGGATAAAGATGATCCTACCATAAATATGCTTGGGTGGGGACCTCATCAAATTGATGATGAATACTCATCTAATGAAGAAGGGTTTGAGCATGATGTTAGTAACCAAAGATAGAATTTCAATGTGTGTCGACAAGAAGTTTTCTCTGATCAGGAGGAAGATGAGAATCAGACTTCCTATGCATCTAACACCACACTTTAGTTCAAGTTAAGGACACCTACTGAAGAAGAAAAGAGGACCCTTAAATTGGTTGTTGTGGCAAGGGCTAAAAGTGGTGGCTACAACTTGAGGAGTAGATCCATGGATGTAGAGCAAGGAACACCTAGAGGTTTGTTTATAAAAGAACATAAGCACAAAAAATATTACTCAAGTGACCAAAAGAAAGGAGAGAAGGAATTTTTTTAGAAAACTATACCAAAAGAAACCACAAAGATCAAACTAGAGAAAATAAGGATGATGTTAAAGTACAAAATAAGGATAAGAAAGCCACTAAAATAGAGAAAATAGAGCAAGTGGTGACTACCCCATCATTTGATATTGCACAGGCATTGACTAAAATCAAGATGATAGTTCCATTAATGGAAATGATGAGAATACAAGAATACACAGATATTGCCCTTAAAATAATTTCCAACATACGCAACAAACAACAAAATTAGAATAAAGATAAAAGCAATAAAGTAAACAATGTTGAGCAAGAAACCACAAGAACACCAAATTTTTATCTTAGTGATACCCTAACAAAAAATCCTTCTCAAGTGGGCCCATTTTACACCACACTATTGATTAACAAAAAGTCGTTAAAAACTACATGATTGACTACGGGCAACAATCAACATCATTTCTATGGAATTTATCAAAGAGATAGGATTATGAGTAAACACAACATATGGGAAATTCTATGCAATGTGTAATGCCCTGCCACAAGACCCTAAAGGAAGTTGCAACTCAATGCGGAAGTGTAAAATTTTTTTTCTTAAAAGTGCATTATTAACAAAGAAGATGCACAACACTTTGCAACAACCTCTAAGGTAACATGACAAGATTACATTAATTACCAAAATATACACACCGCTTGCACATAAAGCATAATTAAAATATTAACCATACATTAAAAAAGCACATACATACAAGCATTAAAGATTCAATCACTAGGATAACATATAATAAGTTCTAGATTACATTATCTTAAAAGTAGATTACAATAATCATTCCCAGAATGAGGTAGTTCAAACCTAACTATTACAATTACAAGATTCCTCCTTGAAAACAAATGAGGGGAATAATAATAACAAGAGCTAATCTAAAGTAACTAGAAAGCTTAAACTAAATAAAGAAACCACTTCGAGCTCTCCACTGGAAAACTTCGCAATGCGATCTGTAATTAAAAAGGGGGACCCAATGGCGTAGGGCCACGTTCATCCCAACCAAGTGGTACCTGAAGGCCCACCCCCCATGCTAGGAGATAGTAACACGGATACAAGGACAATCCCTACAGCCTCTAGTCATAAGCTGACTCAACTCTAAACAAAACTACCACAAGTACAACACAACTCAAGAATACATTGAAATCAGAGTTTAATAGTATGACACTCCAGTAACCTATACATACAACTAACCTAGGAGAAATGTCACTCAAGGTACATGAGTTACCCATCAGATCTTTCCAGATCTCGGCCCCCATTGAGCTTCACCCTCCTATGGTTATCATGTGATTCAACACCACTCCAAACTAAGGAGGTACAAAATATCTAACAGTCCATTCAAAGAAGGACAACCATTCAAAGAAGATCAACCATTCCCCATTCATGGAAACCAGGTGAATCACTGAAATCAACAAACCTTACTACCATAGAGAACTACAAAAGACAAGACCATGAAATAACAACTCTCAAAAGATCACATACCCCAATAGGAAGACTTATAAAACTCATCTAATACCTCTTTTCTATTACCCCTAAATACCACAGAAGATATCTCATACACATCATAGAGGCATAATAGTTTAATGTTTACAATATTCTAATTTATCACAACTTTGCATACAGTCAATGAAATAACTTATAATAATTCACACCACTCAATTATCCCAATTTAACTAATTAATTAAAAAGGCACTTTCAAACAAAGATAAACATCACACTAACCATTTCCCCTATTTCCTCAATTTAAAATAATAAAAATCTTTATTTCTACTAACATATTGTATATATTTTAAAATACCTATTCCCGCAAACACACTTAATTAAATATTCATTTCCTCTAATTGCAACTAGAAGACTCATATAAGCAATCAACACTATAATTAAATCTAAGATTTGGATTTGCTAAATCCTTACACATTCAGTGATAAGAAGGAATAATAAAACAAGTTAATCAATTTTCTCTAATTTAATAAGAACCCTTATATAAAGATGAAGAGGTAAATTTAACCAATTAACTAACCGAATTTTAAATATCTCAATTTTACCTAAACAACTATAAGAACATCATTCCATTTATTATACCAATTCCTTCAATTTTAAACTAATAAAATATCTATTTTCTCAAACAATTTACATCATTTAATTAAATTATAATTTTCCTCTTTTTCAAAAACACATTAGATTAAATTAACCTAATACATGCATTTGCATGCATCTAATCCAATGCCTATTTTATGAAAACAATATCTTCATTACAAGAATTCATAATTTTGGAATTAACTTCAACTTGAACTCAAACATGCATCTATTTATCGGAAGTAACCAGTCTAGCTATCTAATCTTCAGTTCCATGTAAATATTTATAACTAGTGGTTACGTATTTCCTCTATTTTAATAATCATGCATGCAATCTTTCAAATTATATTTTGAAAAATCATATAAATATAATTAATAAATTTTAACATTAATTATCTCTTCAATTAAAACTAAAACAATAATATATATATATACACAAAATATATGTAAACCCAATATATTTTACCTTTCATAACCAATCAAATCCATGATTATAAAATATGAATTTAAATAAAACCAAATTTAATAAAAAGGAATTTAAATAAAACAATGAATTTAAAGAAATCCGAATTAAACTCCATATGATAAATGGATGCAAGTTTTTTTTTTTTTTAAAGTCTAAATATTAAATAAAGGAAAGGGAGGGGATTGGCTGGCTTACCACAGCCGCACCCCACAGTAATGGGGTAGACTGTGGTAGTCCAGTGCTCCCCATGTATGGGGTGGGTGGTGGAAATACCACCGTCCACCTCCCTTAGGGGGGTGCGGTGGTGGTATTTCACCCGCCTCCCCCAACACTAGCGCACACATAAATACATGTGGATTCCATTCTGGAATCAAAACAAATTCATGCCAAATGAAAATGGAACCCTATGCATTTCCAGGTCACTGTACGGCGATAAAATAGGATTTTTAAATAAACATTTCACATAAAAATAAATAAATATATTATATATATATGTGAGGATATATGTATATATATAAATAATATATATATATATATATATATTCACATATATATATATATTGTATATATTTATTGAGATTCAATAATAAATTAAATTGGGGAAGAAAATTCTGAACAAAGCCTTCTACAAGCAAATATTTGACAAACAATTTTTTGGAAAAATTTGCACAATATCAACAAACGATTTCCCAACTTTTATAAAAAGGATTTCAATTTCAATCAAGGAATACACACTTCCTCATCATAAAATTTATCAAAACTACTACAGGTAGATTTAAAACAAATCATAGAAGATTACAAAAATTCTCTTTCCTCTAAATTTACATAGAGGCTTTCAAAACTAATACAAGTTCTTAAATCACAGATTATTTTCCTTTGAGTTTTTCTCGCAGCAATTCAACAATGAAATCCTTAAAAATTTTGAATACAATTTAAAGCTTCTACAACCAAAACACAAAATACTTCTTGTACAGGAAATCTTTCAATCTCAATTACCATTTTAAGAAAAGCTTTTATAGAATTAAATTTTGTACAGACAATCTTTCTCAAACAATTAAATAAATAAAATAAAACTTGAATGAACCTGTTTTCCTGAAGCTTGAAGAAGATGAAGATTGAAGCAGAACTTCCCCTTCAGAGATCAATTCCAAAGCTTTCCCAAAATCACCACTTCCAAGAAGATGTAAAAATACAGAAAACCCCCAAAATTCCCAAAAATCCCCTTTGTTTTTCCAATTTTTCAACCAAAACCTCTCCCAAAAATATTATCTTTTCCTCTCCCAAAAATCTCCTATGAAGAAACTTCTTTCCTCTCATAATTAAATTCGCTCCAAATAATTTCTCAACCAAAAGTAAAAATTAATTCTTCTCACACACATGTCAAATTAGAAATATCTTTTCAACAACCACAGATATTTTCTCAAAGCCTTTTGCATGTTAAAATAATTTCTAATTATAATTTAATTCCAAATACTAATTTAATTTCAACATAAATTTAGTAACTTCTAATTTCAATTTAAATTCCATTTTTCAACTTTCTAAATAAACACATTTAATTAATTACTTAATAAATTAATTTAATCCAATGGATTAAATTTAATTTACTAAATAAATTAAATTAAATTAATTAATTTAAATACAAAGCTTCTATCAAAATGTCTAAAATTAATTAAATAAAAATCAACATTATATAAAGAAATAATTTTAAACATTTATTTCCATAATCATGAACCTCAGAATTAAATAATATTAAAACAAGCACCACAAAGACACAACTAAATCGAATGACGACCCACTAAGGCTAGGGTGTATACTTGACACAGGTAACCTAGCTACTATCTCCCAATCATCATACTGTTGGGTCGACACGCTCAAACCTATGAAGCCAGGTGGAGTCGATGTCATGTACCTGCAAACCTGTATCCAAGGCATCAATAGAACATGCATATAAAATCATTATAAAATACACCATGAAGAGGAAATCATAGAATCGCAGGGTGCTCACAAGCAAGTGATGCAATCCTGTCCCCTTCACCAATACAGTATCACCAAACTGAAACTTCCATCATTAATAAAATTCATAAGCAATAGTCATGTCATAATAAACCAACATTATTTTAATCAAAGCATGTCAAGTATAACATCGAGGAAATTACATCTTATAACACACAGCCCATTTCGCTCTAAAATAAATGATCAAATAATAAAACATCTTAATCTAACATAAGAGAAAAACAGAGGGGTGTTACATTATGTCGCTCTAAAATAAATGATCAAATAATAAAGCATCTTAATCTAATATAAGAGCAAAACAGAGGGGTGTTACACAATGGATAATAGTTCTATCCTTGTGGTTGGAGTCATTTGGGACGTAGAGTTGAAGCTGGTAGCATACCTTGAGGCAACTTATAGAACTGATATTACTGTGGTGGATACACCTCCCTATTATGGTATGTTATTATCCAGAAAATGAACTGCTATAGTAGGTTGAAATGTCCAACTAGACCTATCATATGCTACCATACTAGTAAATAGGAGAGAAGTAAAGTTTTATAGGAAACCTAGATCAAAAGATTTTATAGAGCATTTTGAACCCAACCAGATCAATTTCTTCTGACACGGATCTTGTAAACTTTAGGGTTGAAAAATCACAACCCAAATTGCAAAATACATAATTAATTGGCAAAGAAGCTCAACTTGATGATAAGGGTGTATGGCATATGTATTTTGATGGGGTGTATAGTAAAAATGGTAATGGATCTAGGATAGTATTTATTTCACCCTTTGGAAAGACATTCAAGTATTCATTTTTTATAACATTTGAATATACCAATAATATAGTTGAATATGAAGCATTTTTGTTAGGCTTGAACATTGCTACAAGATGTAGGATTAAGTTGTTGGCAGTATATGGAGATTTTGAGCTGATTGTCTCTCAAGTTAGGGACAAGTAACTATCAAAGAATAAAAGACTAAAACAATACAAGAACACCAATGAACTATTTGATGCATTCTCAATAGATTGGATAGAAATATCTAAGAACATAATGGTATATTTCTTAGCTAATATGGATTTTAAATGAGATGATATTACATTAGCAAGAATCATAGAAGTTGAATTCAAGACAAGACCTGTTGTCCTAGATAACATATACAACTGGGAGGTATTCAATGATGATGAAGATCTGATCAATTTCCTCCATTGTATTGATCAATATGAATCTCAGGAGATAGACTTCAATGCCTTTGTAGAGAAAGTGGATGGCAAAGAAACCATCTTTGGGCAAGAAGTAGTATAGCTTAAGATGAATAGAATCCCAAAAGGACTTATGGAATTAGAAATAGTATTTGATTGACATGATAGATTCAATCTAAAGCCTACACTTGTTAAACATGAATACATTGAAGAGATTAACCTTGGAACAAAACTTGCTCCTAAGAAAGTTTACATTGACAAAAGGATTAGTCCCAAAGTTAGAGAGATGCTTATAATCATTCTTAGAAAGTGTACACATATTTTTGCTTGGTAATATGATGACCTCAAGGCATATAGAGCAGATCTCTTTCAACATGAAATTCCATTAAAACATGATGTTAATCTATTTAGACAAAAAGCAACAACCCATAAATCCTACATTGGAACCAAAGATGTAGGAGGAGCTTATGAAGTTAAGAGATGGAGGCATTATCAATCCAATCAGGAATTCCTCTTTGGTATCAAATTTGGTACTAGTGAGAAACAAAAATGGGATATAAGGTTATGTGTAGATTTCAAGAATTTGAATATGTCATCACTCAAACATAAGTACCCCCTTCCAAATATGGAGGCAATGCTATAGAGAGTCACTAGTTGTGAGTTGTTGTCTATGATGGATGGATTCTTAGGATATAACTAGGTGAAGGTAAAGGAATCTAAGTAGTACAAAACTACTTTCACCATACCCTGGGGTACATACATTTATGTGAGAATTTCTTTTGGCCTCACTAATGTTGGAGCAACATTTCAGAGGGCCATGGATGTATATTTTACTAACTTGATGAACACTATAATTCTATTATATCAAGATGATCTAACAAAATATTACAAGAGGGAAGAAGATCATTGTGCACATCTAGAGAAGATTTTCATTAGAGCACTAGAATATGGCATTTCTCTAAACTCAAAAAAATATCATTTTAAAGTCGGAAAATTATTGAGGCATATTATCTCAAAGGATGGAGTATGAATTGATCTAGAATGGGTGGAAGATATTGAAAAGATCCCCATCCCAAAGACTGTGAAA